>VZRQ01007442.1:0-43998 GCA_013397975.1 Machaerirhynchus nigripectus | reverse complement strand
AAAAAAAAAAAAAAAAGCTCAAACTGGTTTTATAGCAGAGAAAAAAATATCATCAAACTGCCATTTATCACCACAAGAGTAAGCAAGAGGCAACTGTTGATCTTCAGTGTCTCCTGAGAGGTTCTGGAAATGAAAAAAACCTACCAGGTGATCTTCCGCTGTGAATGCAGGTGGCAGTGGGGAGGCAGCTTGGGATCTACATCCCAGGTCTTGCCACAGCTAAATCACATCCCAATTAGTCTCCTTTTTCAAGAGGAGAGAAGGTAACTGAGGTCACTGAGAAGGATGATGTTTGTGCCACGTCGTTTGACACAGTACCACACAGACAGAATTTATGACGTGCCCAACCTATACAACACTGTCAGTGGTGCATTTCTAGGAAATAAACCCCAATATCATGGTGCTTACAATACCTCAAAATTCCTCCCTCTTCCTCAGATAGAGAAGAAAGTAGATGTTCACCTTTACTGTAATTATTTTTTATGGCAATTCTCTTCCATTAGTTAGACGATCATAATGGAATAAATAGAAAAATGAGCTCCAGGCTGAGTATTCTGCATTGTAATCTAAATTAAACTAGTATTACAAATTTGTTTACATATCTTAGTTGAGCTATGCAGTTTCAAAAGTTACTCGCTGAACATAAACATATCTCCTGATGCTACATTAACCACTACATGCAGTAAAATATATTCTAATGTAATACAATAAAACTGAAAAACCAATAAATGTTCCTATTTATTGAGAAATTGGACAAAAAATAGCTTATTGTCAGTTTTTAAAGACTGAAAATCAATAGATGATGAAAGGTTGTATTTTTTGTTACCATTAGACTGTTGACTCTAGCAATAAGTGAGATATGGATTATAACTGGGGGAGTAAAGAACTGGTGAAATATACAATTTGGAGCTTCTAGGGTTTTGTAGAAACTTAATTCCCAGTATTTGTGCAGCAGTGGCCATCTTGGCACTGCTGTTAATGGCCCCTCAGAGCACAGCTCCTCCATTTTGTTGACAAAGCCAGCTTTAAGTATCTTCCTGTCTTTACGAGCATTTCTAAATTAAAGGGACTCTTTATCAGACTTGCATCTTCTGGGGATCACAAGGAAAGGAGATCCAGCTTTCACATATATTCACATCCTGCCAATCAAAATAAAAAATCCTCTAACAACACCACAAAACCCCAGTTACTAGAGTGTCACCCCTCAGGTGCCTCTGAGTCCCCCCGGGTGAGCTGCCAAGGGGGGGTTCCCCAGGTCTGGCCCCACATAACAGCAACCACCACCCAACACCACAGAGGAATCAAGCTAAATCAAATGTTCAGCTTGCAAAAACCTTTAGCTCTTGGGCTAAAGTTCCAGAGTCTGCTGTCCTTCCTCACACACGTCAGGTTTTCCACATCTGGGCCCTGGGCACAGAGGTTCCATTCCAGTCTGCCATCTACACACAGCTGAGTTTTACCCTGAGTACGTGGGCAGAGAGAGGTCTGAACAACACAGATTTTTAGCACCTGTTTTCCCAGAAGAATTTATTCATGGGAGTCAGTTAAAAACCTGAATTTCTATATTCGTTCAACAAAAAGCGCACAACCACACAGAGGCTGGGAAGGCATTCTTGTCTCACGGTGCAAACACAGCAACATGGAATACTAAAAAAAATATGCAGCGATAAAAACCACTGAGCTAAACATAAACGCTGCACCCGGGGTCCTTAAATAGTGATCTATGCCAACATTTTTCCAAGTGAACCAGTAGGTATGACCATTACATATAAACCCAAATATAGATGTTCTACCCTGACTATACTTCTAAACTCTGGAACAGAGTCTGAATGGATGCCAATTACAATAGGGAGTTAGGGCTGCTTTTAGGATTTATATTCTCTTTGCATGTTTCATAATTACACAGCACCTCAAATCTTCCTAGATGGGGGTAATGCAGAAAATGCCTACACTGCCTTCAGATACACAAACATTCTTCCCTGGAAAAGTGGGCAGTGACCACTGGGCCTGGATGTGAGGAAGAACTAGTAAAGCCAGCTGACCGTCTTCTGCAGTACCTGGTTTTATAAATTCAGAGAAGCGTGCAGTTAAAAGTCTACAGAAAAAAAATGTCCCAAGACCTGTAAGGAGCTCACAGTGTGCAGAAATGACCATCCTACTGCTGGCCCCAGTCCTGTGTTTCCTGGACATAGAACCTTTGCTTCAAACTGAGGATAGCACAGAGAGAACTAATTTTCATATCATGGTTTCCTTCTGTTTTCCCAGGTAGGAAGCTATTTCTAAAAAGGGGGCTGTTACCACGTCTGCATAATCACATACCAAAAAAAGATGAATGTTGCTCCTGTAAGCTTTTGCTTAAGTATACCATGGAAAATAACTTTGATGAAATAATTTGCCCAGAGCACTGCTTGTCTGGAAGATTTCTATAATTTAACCGCAGTTCTGTAAATAATTTGGTGACAGACAGGCCATCAGCATAATTTGGTGCTAGACCCATGCAATGTTAAGGAAATGGCCAGCAGGCCAAAATTAAATCAACTGGGACCTAGTATGTACAATGCACATTAAAAACCAGTCCAAGTCTATTATTTTTTAGAACATGCTTATTCAGTTTAAAGGAAGACACTGATTTTTGCTTTGGGAATTAACACAAAGGAATGTCATGCTTCCTCCCTGTGAGGAAAAGATCACCCACACAGGGTTAATCCTGCAGATCTCCATGAAGATGTACAATATTTTTTGCACCATAGCATCCCAACTACAGCATTTTGTACCACTTTTAGACTTACCAGTAACTTTCATCAAAGTATCTCAGTTCTCCTGTGCTGATAACCTGTAAAATAGCAAAAGCCATTGCTCTGATTTTTACTCAAGCCATAACCAGGTCTGCAAGATAAGAGGTACAAAATTGTATGCATGGTACATTGCACCTTTAATCATCTACCTACCTGAAATACTTAAGCAAGTAGTTAGACATCTAAATGGTCCAACTACAGGCTTAAAATAAATGAGTTTTGTAGTACATGACTGTGTCCAAATAATTTGAAAACTGGCGCTCACATCCCATCTCAAGCAAAGTATCATTTCAGCTACAGGCAGATCAGAAACTTAAAGTCAGTAGCAAAGACAAGAACAGGACTAAGATTTAATACTTCAGCTGAGAAGAGGGGAAAACAAACGACTGCAGGATGCTTCCCACTGCACTGTTTCATTTCTGGACAAACATTTTTCCATCAGAAATGTCCACAATCAGCAATGCTTTCCTGCATCATCATAATGTAAATACAGATACATTCTGGAAACCCTCGATGATTTTTACCAAATGAGAAGAGAATGGCAGGGAAAATAACATACTCAACAAAGGCAACAAAGCCATCCCTCTCAGCTCTACTGAAAAAAGGCCTCAAGAAGCAGACATATTTGTATTTCTTTTTGACTGAAAATACAAAGAAGGAGGTGAAGTAGATGGGTTAAAAGCCAGCAAAAAGTAGTATAAAAAAGCCCACCAGGTATTGTTGCAAGAACCTCTAGATAAGCATCTTAAATCAGGGTAAATTACACACCTCATGCTGGTGACTCGGTCATGGGAAATTATGAAGCTACGTGATGTCTCATTTGTTGTGCTGAAAACAAATGTAAATAAATTACTGAGAGAATCTCATTTACATTTAGAAATTCATCCCGATGCATGACATGACTGCCGATGTTTTTTTAAATGACACTTTGAGAAGAAGTGCCACTATTAAAAACAGATCATAGCCACCTCAGCCAGAGCCTGTGCATGTGTGCGTGTGTACGTGCATGAGTGTGCAACGGCAGATGTTCTAGAGAGATCTTTCTTTGGGAAAAAGGCTTTCTTTTACTGCTGCACAACCAAAATGGTGGTGCCAGAAGACAAAACCATTGATATGTATTCTTCTGTGTATTTTCCCCCCTCCAGAGGGGGAAGCAGAAAAACAATGTTACGGACTGGCTGCTGCCACTACACTAGAAAGTACAAATACTAAAATGGTAGGAACAGAAAATAGTGTGGCACATCCCTCCATCATCAAGTGTAATAAAACTTCCCCTTAAATACACACACAAAAAGCCTTTCGCCAAGCTTTTATCTCCCCTCCCCACGTCTCACATTTTAAGCTGTCACTGAAAAAATTGAGAAGGATATCCAGGAAGCCATAAGATGGAGAGCAAGTTGAACTGCAGTTAGCTAAGCAGCACACATTCAGGCAAATATCCAAATGCTTTAGGAGCTGTCATTCTCCATCCCGCGTGGGAAGGCTGCGAAGAGACGGACTTGCTCGTATCATGATTGCTCTTATTATTACAGCAGTGAAAACACTGCATACTAATAGATGTGTTTTCAGAAAAAAGACTGTTCGATGGCTTTTTAGACTCTGTGCCTGGCTGTCTGGGCTTCAGTATCTGATACATCCTATCCCCTTCTTTGCTTCCAAAACAGGACTCTAAAAAAAGTTTGTAACGTGAGGGCAAAATAAAACGTATTTCCAAATGGGGACATGACAGTGTTCTACAACCCCACATACGGCAGCATATTTACATAAGCTTGCATAGGTCAGAGAGTTTATTTGTTAAGGGACAAATAAGCAGGCCATGAAATAATTATTTTTCATTGTGCCCTGCCAAACCTACCCAGCCAAAGGCTAAATTGAGCTGCTATTGTGATTATTTGAACTGTGGAGCCAAAAGTCCTCACTGCAAAGCATCCCAGCTGTCCTAAATTTTATTCTGATGGCTAGTTTTCACACTAGCTTGAAATTTGCCAAAAATGCTCCACAAAACAGGCAGGCGGAAGGCTTGCTTTATCCAGACCTACATCAATTACTGATTTAGAGCTGTTCTGAGAACTTGATTATTAACAAATCACTTCCCAAAATTGTTATGACAAGATTCACATATGCAAATGGCAAGCTGCTCATATGTACACAGCTAGCAAAAGAAATTAATACAAAGGTTCCCAGATTTATTTATGGTTATTTCCTATTCTGCTTTACTGCAAATTAGCCACTAAAATATTAAAAGAAAGGGGAGAGATCCAGCTGCAGCATCACAGCTTTGACATATGGTGACATGGAAACACCCAGGCCATAACTGCTCAACACACTTCTGCCTTCACCCACCTCGCTGGGGAAAAGGATCTACCAGTGCCTTCTGGCACCAGAGGAAGCAAAACCACCACGGTAGCTCTCAAGCTGCAGATTTGGCCACCACACCAAGGAGCAGGTAGGATTACCCTGAGAACAGCTCAGACGACAGGCTTGGGAGGATATTTCATATTTCAAACAAGGTTGACAGTGGAGGAGGGGGACCAACAAATATGGTTTTTTAAACCTCATGCTTCAAAGCTTAAATTAATCCCTAATAATGAAAGATTAGGATGAGAACATGTAGAGAGAAGATTATCCCGAGTCTGCCCATTGTGAGGCTCTTACAACTTTACTTGAGGTGCCTGGGGTTGGTCATTGCTAGAGACAGAGCAGGAGGATCTTGGGAACGATTAATTTCATGCTCTCTACATTTCTGCTTAAATAACTAAGACACAAACAAAAGACAAAGAGGCTAATTGTTCTGAAGGCAGCAGACTTATAAATAATGAAATGCCCATCACTTGGTATCAGGCTGTACGTACCACAACCCTGACCAGACAAGTGCACCTTGCTGCAGCCGCCCTCCTTCTCCTCCACATCTCCTCCTATTCTTCATCCTGCTTGTAATTTCACTGTAATATCCTCAGGGCAGCAACCACTCCACATTTACACACGAATTAGAACAACACCTCGCACAATGGCATACCAGTCCTGATTGGACCTGGACTGCTCCTGGGAATGCTGCTGGGAACGGTACTATAAAAAGAGCTCATAAATGTATAGAGTTCAGCACAGTAACACACACACACACATCCCCCCCCTACCTTTTAACACAGTTAACATCACCAGAGTGTTAACTCTGTTTTCATAATAAAACTGCAGATAGTTTAATCCATTTCTAAGCTCCAAGATGGTTGCAGGGTGTGTAGCCAAGATCCAGCACACCTCCACCAGCACACTCTGGGAAGTCAGGCCTTTGCTATGGACCTCTGCACTTGTTGCTTAGTACAACGACAGAAATGCTACAAGATCACGTTGTGGAGGTCAAGGCTTAAGGTTGAATCTTGTTGAGGATTTGCATGGAAGCTGATCCAATGACAAGCTGGGGACATTCAGGACGAGTAACCGAAGGAAGCCACAACACTGTCACCCACATCACCTGTGTGCAACCATTACAGACCTAACCTGATTAGCCTAAATTCCCTTCTTACTCCCTTCCTTCCTTGGGAGAGGCGTTTGACCTTTGAGCTAGTATTTTAATATATTCTGGAATTTCAAATTTTGTACATAATAAACTAGTTATTTTCAGGTACTTCAGATATAAATAACTCCAATACAAAATTTTAACTTGCTCTGGTACTCAATCATGCTATTTTTAGCTGAAAATATAACAAATAGATTTGAAAATCTTTAGCAACATATTTCCATTTTTCCAACAATTCTGACACATCATTATTTTGTTGAGGACCTTTTCCTGAAGGACTGTGAATGGCCAATATGCTTCACAAAGAGCAAAAGAAAAAGGAAGGGAGTGGGTACAGGTAAGGTGGCAAATCAATAAGTAATTTGAGCACACGTATAAATTCAGGCACCTGAGCCCCCTTTAAAGTCAGGTTCCATGTTGTAGTCACTCTTTCCAATAGTTAATATCTAGAAAAAATGGTAGAAATAGCCAAAATGTAAAACATATTAAAAATCTTAATTAGAATAGAATGGCCACTTTGTCAGGCCTGTATTCTGCGTTGATACGGCACCAGAGATTGACCTAAAAAATCTATCATACAGATTACAGCTGCTAGCAACTGCATTCATCTCTTTCAAAATAAAATAAAACTTTTTAAAAGTACAAATTACTTTTTGTTGATTGCCAGATGACAGATCTCTTTTTTATTTGCCTAAAAACTCTACACAGTCAAATTGTGTGTAAAATCCAAGATCATAATTATTTTTTCTGTGGCTCATGATAGTAGCATTACAGGGGTAGTAGCATTGCAGGGCCCTTTTCTATACAGCTTTGCACTCAGTGCAAGTTTTGTCCATGGCATAAATGTGGAGATTTTCTGTCCCACAGAGATGTGACCCTCACTGCTGGACATTCTCAGTCTGAGCACTTCAGTTTCTCCATGAACTTCCTGCAACTTGTGACTTAACTCTTGTCCCTTTTGCCTGGGGTGCCCACGGCTCCAACCAAAGCAAACCCTGTCCAATGTCACACTTCCACTCTGGAGCAAAGACCACTCAGGAATGATCTTTTTACCTCTACAAAGACAGTAACAGACTGAGGTCTACATGGAACAGGCTGTTGACAAACCCGCACACACTCAGTCATAGATATGTGACAAAGTCCAATTAAATCCTATTAGGGAATAATACAAATGACAGGGCTTAAAGAATACAGTTAGCTCCTAATTAGACAGCCCATAAATCTGTTCAGAACCTTCAGAATTTACCACCAGAACAGGAATCTCAAGACCTTTCACTAAGTTTCATTCTAACAGACCTGTTGTCCACTGAACCAACAACTCTGTTGCTTACAGACAAGATATTTCATCAACTTAAATACTATTAAAAGATGATTATGCACTGAGCTTTCCTGAAATTGTGTAACATTTGCATGGTATAACACATACTCTTACTTGTTCACTGCCGTCTGATTCAAAGTGCTATAAATACGTTTGCCCTTTCTGCTAAGCCCGCCTAAGGGATTAGCAACCCCCCAAAAGTTCAGTTGAATATTAACTGCATTAACTTTGCAGACTGTAACATACTGTTACACTCAAACAGCCTACGGTGTGGTATGGATGACTTGCTTAATAAAAAATGTTTTCTTGCAAAGCTCGATTGCTAGAAAAGAGAATTTGCTCTGTCAAAGGGGGTGACCTCTTCCATTTAACTTCATAAAGCAAACAAACAAAAGGGAGAACTTTACAGGGATGTCCAGAGAAATGTTTATCATTTCATCTGTCAAACCAGATGGACTTCCCTTGGCAACACAGCACCAGCTCCACTCTTGGTTAGAAATTAAGTCAGTTCACCATGAAAAAACCTGTGAAATGCAGCAGCAAAAGTGTCATCTACTGTAGTAATGTGAACCCAAAAACTATAAAAGAAGTATGTTTGCTTACTTATTTTGTTAAGTAAGAAGCGCTTTGTGTGCCAACTCTCATAAAAACTCGTGTGCTGGAAGACTTTTCAGCACGAAGTTATAAAGCAGTGAAGACAAATAAAAAGAAGAGAAAATATTTAAAAGTTGGAAGGGGGAGAGTTGATAGGAGTGTGAAAGAGAGCTGACTTGATAGCTACTGACAAAAGTCAAGAAAGAGCAGATTCTTAAGGTTATGAGGTAAAAAGTATCCAATAGATTGCTAAAATACTTTTAAAGATTAAAAAACCCTCCTTCATTTTAACTGCAGTAATAAAAAATGTAGAGCCTGCCTATTATGGGATGAAAACGATGTTGCATAATAAGGGGTTTTTTCCTTTTATAAAAATATACAGATGACACGAACCTTCTCTATGCTGCTGTGGGAACAGGTAACAATACTCAAAAGACCTTGATCCTGAACTCTGCAATGAAGCCTTTCTCATTCGGTCTTCAAGGATCACGTCTGTATCAATTTGTAAAAACACACTCTCCCATACAAGAGACTTGGGTGTAACAGAAAATAAATCCAAACTTTGAGAATTAGAAACCATATTTCTTCATAATGCTGAACATTTACTTGCTTCTGCCATTCACCATCACCATTATGTTGTCTAGAGATGGAGACCAACAATAGATGTAGGTAATTACACAAGACCTTAAACTGCAGAGAGCTTCAGACCACAGCATTAAACTGGAATTAAAGCTTTACAGGAAAAGAGAAATGTTTCACTCCCTGCAATCACCTCCCTCCCTCAAACACACACACTGCACACCTGCTACCCACCAGCCAGATGGGACTGAATTCTCCTGAATCAGATCTTGGATTTTTAAGCTCAGCTTGAGTTCAATTGGATTTGAAGACATGAAAATATATTATCATTTCACATTCAAAAAATTACACCAGTGTCCAGGAACTCCTAGTTTCAGTGCCGCTTGCACAATTAGATATGTATTAAAGTGGGATTATTGCCCCAAGTGTACTAATAGAAATAAATAAAATGCAGCTTTGCATCAATATTTAATTTAATTACACATGCTCACTTAATGCATGAAAAAGAGAAAGAAGCTGATTTTGTATCATCAGCATGTTAACTGAGATTGGGAATTTAGCTAATTTGCAGTGACCAGTAGTGTTTTTTTAAAAGTCCTCAAAGGCAATTTAGCAGACCAAACTCACTTAAACATTGTAGGAACTGGCCCTTAATGCACAGGTATCATAAAATATTAACACCTGCTAAGAAAAAACTGGGAAGCATTATATTCCTAGAGAATTTGCTAAGCTTGCATAATGTAACATTTGTCGTCAATAAAGTTTCTTCAGTTACGAGATCTCTGGCCTGTTCTCCAGAAGAAAGTCTCTTTTCCTTTCTCTATTCCAGCAGCACAGCTCCACCAAGTCCCTGTTGCCTGCACTTCAGTGGAGTGCTGGCAACTGGCAAAGTCGCACTTTTAGTTGGGACTGGCCTCCAAATCAGACTTTCCGCACCGTTTCCTTCAGTCCTGAAACCAGCTTGAGACATGCAGGGGGTTAACAAGTCTCCGGCCACCAGCGAGCCCTTCTCCGCAGAGGCCGCGGGCATCTGGAAGCTGCTGCTGGTGGTGTTCCGCCAGAGCTGTGCCTGGCAAGTGCCAAGGCGCAGGAATGCGAGTCCTGCTTGCTTGGCCAGCCTTGGACTGACCTTTAGTCGTAACGGGGAACAGGAGTTTGCTAGTGAACACAGAGTTCTGGTCTACACATTTTTTAAATTGATTATTTTATTGATGTAAAGTGCCCAGGTGCCCTCACGACAGTCACTAATATAGATTTTGAAAATAAAATTAATTAAGGGCCAGTCTGGACCACCTTTACTGTCACCATGTAGTACCCTTTTCTACAAGTAACAATGCTATCAACCAGCAAGCACAAAGTAGAGTGTTTGAGGAGTATTTCATTACATCCCAAAACACCTGACCATGGAGGTCAAGATCACTGTCACCTATCTATGCGTACACACACACACACACACACACACACACACACATGCTCCTTCTCCTCTCCTACCTTCCAAAAGGGGAACCGAAGCACAGAAAACTTAACCGGCCAAAGGCAGAGTCAGAGCTGTGCCGCTCCGGGCTCCGTCCCTCCGGAGCGCGGCACAGGGAGCATGGCACGGGGCGAGCCTGAGCGGGAGCAGAGCAGCCTGGCACGCAGGCTAATCTGAATTACACTCATCCAGCCCTCGAAATGGTTCCTCATTAGCTGCGGGTTAATGGAGTCCCAATGAGTAGTGTTATTTTCATCCCCTGCCTACTGAACACAAAATTCATTTGCAAATATCCTGTAAAATACTGCAAAGCAAGCCAAAGAGATATGACAACATAAGAGGCATACTATTTATGGAATGCACTTACCGTCATTTAGAAAAGGAAGCTGACATGAGCAACAGCCTAAATTTAGCAACACATTTAGTTTTTATTCACTAGTCACAATGACAACATTTCAGAAGGCTACCGCACACCTTTTGCGCTGAAAGGTTCCACTGAAATCAAGACAGACTTTGATCTGAAAGGAATTTGGGATCAGCTCCTTAATGAATACAACACTGAGTTAAATTAAGGCAATCACCATCTTGACTTTCTATTCCAAGTAGATATAAAATTACATTGATTGCAGGAAATGGTGGCATTCAAACAATATTGCAATGGCCAAAGCCTGAAAGCTAAATTCATTGTCAAGCTAAACTAGGCTTTCAGAGGGCACCATTTGATTTGAGGCAAAAAAGCATCAGCAAACCACATATTTTCAATTAATGGTGTAAAAGGCACAGAGTAAGAAAGGAAAAAAAACAGGTCAATATGCCACATGCCACTCAAAGAAGCAGAGTCTCTGCATGAAGATACTGTGCATATACATACACACATATGAGCATATATATATGTGTGAGTGCATGCATGTGTTTTGGGCTTTTTTGGGGTATTTTTTAAGGCAGGCTGTACTACAAAGGCCAAATTTGAGATCCAGAAAGGCACAATGCATTTCTAAACAGCCTGACAATTCTCTTTTACCCACACTATCTTTAATTCAAAAGTAATTTCAAATCAACAGCACACAAAGTTAAACCTAGTTCTTTTGAAAACTCAGAAAAAGAATTAATTCGAACCCTTACCTTTGGCACCTTAAAGACTTTTGGCCATGACTTACCTGTATAAATAGAAAGAACTAATTTACTACAGAAATGCCCATGGGCAAACATGTTCTGGCTAATGAAGTGTTCAGCTTTTGCATGATTAACCAGCTGGTGGGGGTGGTGTAAAAATCACAGGGCATAAAATAATAAGAAAAATTGATTAGCAGCTCTCTTTTATAGCACTCTATGAAAAATTTCCTTATTTTTGCTCAGCAGTTTGGAAAGTGACTGTAGAGAAAGATAGACTTGAATGACTTACCAAGGAGTCAGGCAGAGACTGCACCAGACACTCACTCCTCCAAGACCTGCATCGCAGAGAGGTTCAAGTGAAAAGCAAGATACCAACCAGCACCATGGCTGGGTTACTTATACAACAGGACCTGCCACTAGTCATAAGGGTGATTTTCTACTATATTGCAAAAGACATTATATAAAGCTAAAACCATGATTATGCCTTGACTCAGTTGAGCTTCTTCCCCAATGCTCTACACTTGAACACCTCAGCTGGCGACAGCTATTCCCACGAGCCAATTTAGAAAGTGCCTCCATATGAGCCCAGGGATTCATATGCTGCTTAGAAATAATGCACATATTTAGGTGATGCTGCATAAAAAAGATGGGGTTTGCACTCACTAGGGACAAAAATCCTCTTGCCCTTCCCATCCTGTACAAGGGGTTCCTCACAAGCTCACATGCTCTGCCCTCAAAATAGGACCTAATTAGTATACAAATATTTGGCAGACAGGTCACGAAAATAAATTTATCATTAACTCTCCCCTAAACCAAGGCAGGTTATCCTGAAGCTGTTTCACTTCGTGCACGTTTGCTCTGGGTAGCCCTTCAGCTCAGGTACAACTGGCATATAACCATTTCTTTAAGAAGAAATCCCACGTATTTTTATGGCATGGAATTACTGCAGAAATATGAAAGAGCTGCTCACATAAAACATATGTACCAGGAACAAAAAATAAAAGCAAAAATTTAAGTTACAGATAATTTTCAACAGGCCATTTTAATAGGTACAGTCCCTCTTTAATGTCATTAGCTCTATGGAAAATGCATGTTTTACACCTACTTATGGACTTTTAAAGACTGGTTTACAGCTATGTACCATGGGAGACACAGGGAAAGGATTTGCATCTCTGGGATTTGCAATGTGTTCCAGCCCTGGGGATGCAACCATAACTCCAATGCTGGTACTTCATGGGCTGGGAACCTACATTAATTCCCTCTGGCAATATACAAACTGTCCCCTTATCTCCACAGCTGATTTCTAACCACAACCAAATACTGCCTCCCCGAGAGTCCTTTCTTGTGGTATGTGATGGTATACGCTATACCTTCATATGCCCAGTTACCTGGATATGAATTCAATTCTGAAATCATTCTGAATTCTGTGCATGCTGTGGCTCAAAATATTCAGTTTTACCATGGGATTCTTTGTGAGGAATAACAATTTTACCTGCAGTAAGAGTTATTTTTTATGAGAAGAGCCAAAGCAGAACTCTGAAGCCCATTTTCCTTCTTTTCATGAGCCCTGTATTTACTTTAATTACCACTTCCTGAGGAAGACAGTATCGCTTTAAATGCACTCAAAGAAACAAATTTTCCATGCAGTTTCCCTGTAGGAGCCAGGCAGGTTATCCTGAGAACGGATCACCTCATGCACACACCATATACTTCACCTAAAGACTCACAATGAAGAACTGGTCAGGCCCATGCAGGTTAGGTAACTCTACAAATATTCCATAGAGGTCGTTCTCTCTTATCAGGTACATCGGAGAAATCTTGTCACTAACTTCATAGTCAGTCAAGACTTCTGATATTAAAGAGGTTTTTGCCCATTTTCAAGGCATTGCTGGATAGCTGGATCTTTCTACACAGATCTTTTTGCACAGATCTTACTTTCGAGCCTCCTGTAACTTTTTGAAAACATTTCTACATATTAACACTTAAAAAAGTGGGCACAGAGCAGACACAAGCAAACAGAAATAGAGGGAAACTGAAAACACTGGCATTTCTCTCAGTACATCAGTTGTGAAAGTGCTATTTCCAGATAGAATTCATCATAAAAAGAGAAGTTTCTAGTTAAGCAAGAAGGGGTATTAAATTCCGCTTAAGTCTAATTTCTATGGTCATATTTGAATCATGAGCCATTTCTAAAATGTCGTGCATTTCTAACTCTGATTAACTGGGACCCTGACAACACTGGAGCTTCTAAGCTGTGTTTGAAGCTATTTTCAAACATGGTAACAGCCTAATATGGTTACAACACAATTTATTAATTGAAGCTATACTTGCTAAGAAATTATGCTGTGCAGTATCTAAGTAAGATCATAATTTTGGCTAGCCTACTTGTTTCAAAAGTAAAATTGCTTTTAAAAGCCTGTTTGCTACAGAAAGTGAATGCTTGTCAAAACTGTATTTCTTTAAAGGAATTCAGAAATGCAGATATGAGGCACAGCGGGTCTACAGTAGAAAAAACCTAATTCTTCAGACCTGTGCATCATACTCCAAAAGCTTTATGTAATTATCTGTTTGCTTACTTGTGAGCAATTGCTTTGGAGGAGCCCACCAGTGAGTGTTTGTCGTGTGCTCTGCAGAGGGGTCACGCACAACATACAGGCTGCACACTGCAGGTTTGCCTTCAAAGAACACGTATACACAAAGGTATTTAGGTGCCTAATTCCACTTATAGCCACTCTCGGTGAAATTGATAGAGAGTAAGTGCCTCAGAGGACATGATCTTTTGACATTAATGTGGATTTCCCAAATGGATCCAGGTCCATGCTTTTATGGACACCAAAACAGCAGAAAATAAAAACATTCTCCTTTGTGGCCTCCTTATCCTCTTCTATACTGGAGTTTCTCTAAGACCATGGTTCCTGGTAGAGGGCATAACAGCCAAACAGGCTGGTCTAATTAACCAGAGTTTTTCATACTAATTAGGAACAACATGAGCATTAAGCAATCAATAGGACACCTTATGCCACTAGTGCTTAAGTCTGCTTTGAGTACTTCTGGTTCAGCTGTACCCTTGAAGCATATTTGGAGGGTTCTTCCTGACACCCTCCCACGCAGCATCAATTTTTAGCAACAATAATCTTCCCCATTACACTGGAAATTGATAAGCAACATTGTTAACCTATGTGATGCAGCTAAAAGTCAGATGTAAAGTGCATATAAAGGAGCAAAAGGATTTTTTTTTTATTTCAGTAAAGTATTTTGATTACTTCTAATGTGATTATACACTTGACCAAAGAGGAACATAGTATGATACTTACCACACTGCAAACAAGTTGCATACAGGCTTGTTTAACACACACATCCCACTCAGGAGCAAGGGGAACCATGCTCCACCAGTCACTGTACACTCAGCAACTCATTTCCAAATTCATATGAAATAACAATGCCATCATTTATTCAAAAGTCATTTAAAACTCCTTCTGAATAACTTCTTAAGGACAGCTGGCAAGAAAGTAGTATGTCTTAAGTACAGATAAAAACAGAAAACCTGTAAAGCATCCTTTCCAATTGAGAGGCTCCACTGCTAAAATTAGTTCTTGGAATTTCTCCTTTGGGTGGGAGTTCAGATCTTGCTCCAAATGACCACTAACTAACAATCCTCCTGACTTTGAAATAATCCACAACTACTTGATATGACCTGTTTGCTGATTAGGTGCATGCAACCCCCTCACAAAACATCACATTCTCATACCCTTATTTTAAAAAATGCACTTTTGTTCCAGTGTCCTGAAACTAACTGTACAAACATAAAGAACTCAGATGCCCTCTCAACCCCCATTGCAAGTGACAAGTGAGTCCTTCTAAAATTGCAAACACATACTGTCAAGTGCAGGTGTTTGTAAACAAGTTTGGAAATGCTTCTAATTATAAACCATAGGAGTTAAAATTAGAAGTCCAATCCGCTAGCCTTAAAAAAAAGAACTTCCAAAAGTGTTCATCTAAATGAGAGCAACCAGTGATGTTTCATTTAGTAACAAGAGCAGAATTCCTGTGCCAAGCACTACACTGCTCTTCATCGAACTTTCCACTATGAGTTACATTACACTTCTTAAAAAAAAAGAAAAGGATTTGATAAGAATTTTAATTTGCTGTCATACTATGATTCTGTATATTTGAAAGTACAATCTAAAAATACCCTATTCACAGGTCTCCCGCGTTTCATATAATTATAAAGAAGGAAAAAAAAAATGTTCCCAAATCTTCTGAATCTGTCTTGGCTGACAACATCAAAGTTCAGCTTTTATGGGGAGCTTCCCACGCTGACCTTCTGAGAACTCAAACCAAACTCTGCTTGAGGGAGCCTTACTCTTCTGGATGAAGTTCTCCTCAATAACCTCAACTACTGCAAAGCTTGGCTTGCCTGGCACAAAACTGCTGAAAGATGAAACTTGGAAGGGCAATCCCAGAGCTCTGGCTGATGGAGATCTCAGGATTCTGTCACTGAACTTGAGATGTCTCAGACTTGCCTTCACTACTCTGAAGTGGAGGTCAGAAATGCAGCTCTAAGGAGCCACACGGTTAGACCAACACTTCAGACAGAGGCTGAGAAAAGGCAAATCCTGCAGCCCTCACACGCCATTTACAACGCACTATGATGAGACAGTGCAGGCACAAAGATGGACTTCACTTTTGCAGAAGTTTAGGGAGAAAGCAGAGCTAAGGGAGAGGGAGCTCTTTTAAGGGGGAAAGAAAAAAGGTTAATTAATCTCATTATTTCGTAAAGGAAACATAACAGCACATTTGAGCATGTCAGAATAGCTTCAGCTGATTACAGGTGAGCAAACATGAAACAATTGCAGAGAGGCTCAACTGTGGCCTTGAGTCAAGAAAGGGGTAGGCTCCTGCTGCACTGTCCTGAAAAAAATAGGACAGGACATGGATTAAACAGTGAGGACCTGCTCCAGGAACAAGGTGGGACTGGCCCTGCCTAGTAGATATCCCTCTGTTCCCCACCTACAGCACAGTCAGGGGCTGCAAAGGGCAGGGAAACAACAGCTCTTCGTCCCCTGCACAGCCAGCCTCCTCCTCCTACTCCACTGGGATGTTACATGACAGAGGAAAAGCCCAAACCCATCCTCCTCAAGAACCAGGACAGAAAGTAAGTTGCCCATGTCTCATCACAGTCAGGGAGCTATTTCACATAATAACCATCATCCAACCTTTCCTTTTCTTTCCCTTCCTTTCCTTTTTAGCCTTTGCTCTGTAAAAATAATGGTGTAAATTCATTTTTTTTGCTGAGAGCCTTTTGAAATTCGCTGCCTCCAACAAACACAACCATACCAGTGTAGTGCTGTACAGTCTTGTACCCAGCAAGTGCAGTCCTTGCAATGCAGGAGTCTTGCAGGTGGCACTTCCTTTGCTGCAAGTCAAAAACCATAAAATAATGGAACTGTTTGGGTTGGAAGGGGCCCTAATGATCATCTAGTTCCAACCCCACTCCACTGGGCAGGGACAGCTTCCGCTAGACCAAGTTGCTCTAAGCACCATCCAACCCAGTCTTGAAAACTGCCAGGGCTGAAGGATCCAGTTTCTCTTGGCAACATGTTCCAGTGCCTCACCACCTCTACAGTAAAGAATTTCTCCTTAATATCTCATCTAAACCTGCCCTCTGTCAGTTCAAAGACATTTTCCCTTTTCCTGTTGTTATACCCTGCTAAAGAGTGCATCCCCATTCCTTCTTAAGGGCCACCTTTAGGTACTGGAGACTTTAAAATCTCCTAAGGGGCTTCTCTTCTCCATGCTGAACAACCCCAACTCTCTCAGCCTGTCTGCACAGGAGAAGCACTCCAGCCCTCTCAGCATCTTTGTGGCCTCCTCCAGATTCAGTCCAACAGGTCCACATTCTGCCCATGGTGGGGACTCCATAGCTCGACACAGCACTGCAGGTGGGGTCTGACCAGGGCAGAGGACAGGGGGAGAATCCCCTCCCTCAATGCTGCTTCTGTTGTAGCCCAGGATGTGGTCAGCTTTCTGGGATGCAAGAGCACACTGACGGGTTTTATTGAGCTTCTCATCAACTAACCTGGAACTGCTTATCTCTTAAGCCATTCCCTGTCTTTTTAAGCTATTTTAAGCCAATTTCTTTTTTTCTGGGCGACTTAAGTAAGGGATGGAGAAGCTACTTTGGAAAAGGGACCACAGTAATTTAGGAACAGAGTGATGGTGCATCTCACCTGCAGCTGGTGGCTTCTACCCCTCTTTTCCCCCTCATTTCCTAGACTTGGGTATCTCAGCCTCCCCTTTCCTGGCTGGTGCTGTGAGAGCTCCCTCTCCTGTTCCAGTTTAACCAATGTTAGACCTTGGCGTACTGGAAGTGTGGCCTGAGTGAACAGAGCAGGTTCTAAAAGAGTCTCAGTGGAGACCAGGCTTCCTGCTAGAAACTGGCACCAAAATTAATTCCCTGAGGGGGAAATAGTATAAACTTCCAACTAAAACCTATGTAAATTTATTTCTTTATTAAACATAGATACATATTCACACGCCCAAGTTTGTATATATCCTATGGATATTGTTTATATACAATATATACACATATATACCCACACATGTATGTGCACACACACACACACACATATGTAGCATTGCAAATCTTTAATGCTACTGACTTCATTGCTATTTTAATTCAAAACAAGGATAAAAAACATTAGTTTCTACAAGCCCATCTAAACTTCTCAATGTACCTGTACTGGATCCACCGAGAAAAACATTTTTTCCTAAGTGAATATATACTGGAGCTGTGTTTGCAAGCCTGAAAAACCCAGGCTTTTCACTGGGTATATAAATATTTTAATTAACAATAAGTATGTATTTAGGAGATTCTGCATCAAAGTCTAGATCAGATAGGGCAATTAACCCATTACAGTTTTTCTAAGATATTAGATGAAAGAAAATACATTTAGGAAATGCATAATCGGACTTAAATTAGGCATTTGAGTGGTAAAATAATCTCAGATAGTGCTTCATTTCTAATATTTTCTGCATGCTCAAACTGAAAGCATGAAGAGCAGTGCAATTGCATATATCTTCTACCAAAAATAGCTGAAAAATACTATAGAAGAGTGCCTGCTGGGTTGGTTATAAAAGTAAAGTATAATCCATTAACTGCTAATTAGAAGCATCAGAAGCAGGCTTTGCTGCAATAAGAGCTGGCCCCTAAGTAGATGTTTCTGTAACCATTTAAAGGCACAGGGTTTCTCCAGTTGCTGAGAATGGAGCTTGGATGGTTTCAGCATAAAGGCCATGTGAAAAGAGACTGTGGCACTTGGCCATGTTACCCAGCTGTTTTCTAAATATGATGACAGGTGCCATTTTTTCCATTTGATCGTGGAACGTAATACATCTTCAAACAAATTTTCCCCAACTAGTCTGGTGCAGTTACATTTCAGAGATTCAAATATAAGAATGTTTGCTTTTTTTCTCTGACAGACACATATTGCAGAGTCTTTGGCAGATATTTCATTATCGGCCTTTTTCTAAAAGCTGATTTTTTGGTTTATGTATTATTTTGCTTTTTACTGCTATTGTAGGAGGGAAAGAATAAGCACTTGGGCAAAGGATTTAATTCTGAAGCAATTAAAAAAGGGGGGGGGAACTACTATTTATAATTAGACAATAAATTTGACTTAAATAAGGAAGGATTCTCTTCCTCTCTGTTCACTACTTCCTAAAGGATGAGAAGTAGTGCCATAATTTCTCCTCTTCTTTGTCTGACTAGCTACCTGGTCAAACTGAGCTCCTTTCCTATCACTCAAAGGCCAAACAGGTCTTTTGATCCATTTGCCTATGAAAAGGTCTTAAGGGGTCAGGACAAAAAAAAGGTGAAGCCAGAAGAACTCCCAGTACTCCAGCTCCCTGCAGAAGTATCCAAGACACAGAAAGCAGCAATTACGGACATGAGTAACAAAGAGATGATGCCTTGAAATGGACCACAGGCTCCAAACCTCAGCCATGCTGCATGTGGAGCCAAAGGGAGCTCAGCTGCCTCCAGGGCTGGAGTGGCCTCGAGCAGTGCAAGAGGACAGGATACAAGTCAGGCTGCATAACTCGAAAAATCAGGAAAAAACCAAGCAGATAACTAATTTCCCATGTTAAAAAAGGGATGTAGCTAGCACAAAGGGAAATAGTTCAGGTCAATGTTTTGGGCTTTTCATCTCCATGGATCGATCAACTAGTAAACACAGGAAGAAAATTTGTGTGGGGCAGGAAATGAGGGCATTTAGCTTTTTTCTTTCTGCCCTATTTTCATCTGCAACACAGAAGAAACTTGTTTCTTGCTTTTAAAATGGTGAAATAGGGGCATCCACTAAGAAAAATTAAGATAACAAATAATTTTTAAAAGTTAAACATCTAAGAAACAATAAAACTAAGATTACAGTAGAAACAATAAAATCAAATTTAGTTTAAACCAATGTCTTAAATATTTGTTAAACCTGGCAGAAGCTCTTACAAGGCAGATGAGTATATCTGTTTTCGTTCTGTATGTAAGAAAACAACCGTAAAATGCCCCAAAGCCACGGAGGGAGTCAGTGTCAAAGACATGATTAGTAGTTCAGAAGTTATCTGATTCGGGTCACATGGTGTTCCAAAAACCATACCTAAATATAGCATGCAAGAGATCCGCACAAAGAGCAATCCCATGATGGGAGCACACTAAACTCTCCACAAAATTAATTAGGGTTATTTTGAGGCAACCAAAGGAAAGCAAGAAGGGGAAAAAAAAAAAAAAAGAAAAAAAAAATCAATCAATCCTTGCCCTGCCCAGTTCTGCAAGAGCCTGGTACGGGCAAGCCCCTGGTACGGGCAAGTCCCTGGTACAGGCAAGCCCCAGTTTGCAGCCCAGGCACTCAGGGAGATGGGTCCTGGGGAAAACCCCACACGGCACCAGTGTGGAAGGTGGGTGGGGGGCACAGTGTGGCTGAATTAAGGAATACAGCTCACTGGGAAAGAGGATGACCCTGTCAGGAAGGGGACCAGCAGGAAACCAGTACCTGGGTTCTTCTGTCAGTGTTAACAGCATCCTTCTAACACACAAACAAAACCACCTTTTTGGAAAGGGAAGGTCCATGTAAACAATACCCTTGGCACACACCAAGACTCTAAGAAAAAAATAATGCATCCCAAGGCAGAATGGAAAGAAAATTCCCTTTTGGAAGTTGTTACCTCTGAAGCCCTCCATTAGGATTGGCCCTTGACAGGAAGGAGGATCCTATGAAACACAGTCTAAAGAGCTACTTCTAACAGTCTTCCCTATGTTTAGGCATAAGGAGCAGCCTCAAAAGGCAGCAGGAGCAGGAGAAAGGAAGGAGTGTTCCTCAGGTCTTTTGAGTTTCTTTTGGTCCCTCTCTGTTAAGTGGCCATGCCATTTCCTATGTTTCCTGAACACTGAATTACCGTGTGGCTTCTGGCCTCTGCTGACCTACAAGCTGATTTCAGCCTGCTGGCCTAGCTCACAGTTTCCCTATAAAACCTATCTTTAAAAATTAAAAAACTCTGCTGGTGAATGCCATGGCAAAGGTTTTAGGATGACCACAATCAGCAATTTACTTTGGCATCACCGTTGCTCCTAAGTACCGGGGGAACACCATTCTTCCCTCAAGCACTGGAACATGGGGGACGTGTTGATGTTACCTTGAAGAGCCGGGCAAAGCCGAAGCAGGGGCTACGGAGAGCAGGACAAAGTGCAGGACAAAGCAGAGAAGAGGCAGACTTGTGAGGAGTGCTGCTGTCAGCAGGTAGAAAGCAGGCTCTTGAGCCCAGACCACGGAGCAGGTGCTCCAGAAGGCAGGTAACGAAACAGAGTGAGCATGGGACACAAACTGCAAATTTCGGCTCCAACGCTTCAGGCCATTAGCAGGTGCTTCAGGCAGTCATCCAAATCAAAGTAAGAAAGTGGAAAGAGCCAAATGCTGGTTAAAGAGGTTTGCTAACGTGAAAATCCCAGCACGGGCAGATAAAATGTTTCCCCATTGTGGGAGCAGGCTAGTAAGAAAAAAAGAAACAAACAAAAAGCATATGCAATTTTTATAAAAACGGCTGTGTTGGGGATTTTACTATCCTGTACTCAAGCCCCGAGATGCAAATGTTGGCTGGGATGCTGAGATCAGCAGTTATATGTCCTCAGGTGGTTAGAGACAAGACAGAAAAGAGCTGGCATTTGGGGAAAATAGAGGGCCCATTTGATAACGCTTCACTTGAGCTGTAAGAGGGTTTCCCCTGTGGGTATTGTCCCAAAGAAAGCTCCAGGCAAGTTTAGAATGGTTCATTACTTGTCACATCTAGAAGGTGAGTCAGTTAATGATTACACTGACTCCCTTTTGACTTCAGCTTCACGTGTTTTCAGTCTGAGAACTGTGCTCTCCTCAAGTCAAAAACTACTCACCACAAACAGAAATACAGAGGGTATCTGCTTTTCAGATGCTCATGGCACAACTGTAGTTATTTCATTTGTCAGGATTTTTCTGGCGCTTTGCAAACCACATTTTTGGTAGCTAATACACCGAGTTTGCAACCCATGTTCAGGGGGTGTCACTTTTCTACAATAACGTACAGTTCAGAGACCTGGCACTTGCTTTTTTAGGATTATATAGTCGCCAAAGGGCCCAATATTGGGGCCTTGAAAGGATCCTTATAAAGGATGAATATCTACTTCCTCAAGGGTTGATTCCCCAAGGTCTCCTCAACCAGGAACAACACTGCCTGGTTTAATTTCCCTTACACAGATGTAAGAAATAGAACTGGCTACCCCAAACAGTTGTTGGTGGAGGCTAACTACATCAGCCAATGATATCGTGTATTTAAATCAGATGGTCACTTGAACATTATTGGTAAAGTTCTCCTCTCTGAGGCTTGCATCCCTTGCCAGAGGCTAGCAGGCTTGACAGAAGGAGAGAAACAAATTCCTTTTATCAGAGTAACATGAGTCAATATGTGGAAAGATACTTCCATCTGCTCTGTGTTTCTGGTGACATGACATTACCGTACAATTTGGTATACGTTTATACCAGAATAGATAAAACAAGATGGCTCAGCTACTATCGTTTTTGTTCCACATGTATGGGGAGCTCTCTCAAGCCATTTTCTATGGGAGTGGCTAAGACTCACAATGGAAATTTGGAAGGAGAAAACATGTTGCTGTTTATTTCAGAGAGTTAATGGCACAGACAGACAACTGTGGTGCACTTCCAAAAAAGGAAACAAATTCTCTTTCTCAAACTGCTCTCCAAGGAGATGCATTTGGTCAGGTACAGGAATCGCCAAAGGAACCTGCTGCATCCAGCAACTTGCAGACACACACAACCTACTAAACACAACCCATGAGCAGAGTAGCCTGTGCTGCTTCTGCATTAATTTTGTGTCCCTGTATGTTACCAGATCCCTGGGACTTTCATGGTCTGTGGGCAGCAAATCGGCTGAGCTAAAAGGGAAGGTTCCACCTGACTAGGCCAGGAGGAGCTATATTAAGCTTGTCTCAGCTGGAGGTCATTCTGCATACTTTGAAGGCTACCTTCTTGGTAGTTGGTCAAGCAACCAGTGACCAGAAATTAAGAACCTAATCTGTGTAACATCCATAATCCACAGAACACTTCTGAAGTCCAGACCCTGTGTAAATAAAGTTCCTAATTTCCAAAATGTTTGACCAAAGCCATTTCTCTCAGGGCCAACCAGGCTCTTGGGTTTGTTAGGCAGTTGCTTCATGTCTTGTTTCTAGTAGGTTGGTGGTAGCCCTGCAGCCAAGAATTCATTTTCACAATTCCAAAACATTTTTTGATACTTCCTGACCAAATGGCTTTGCAGTAGAAATCGCTTTCTGCCACCATCTGTTGTTCCATAGTTCGGAAGGGCTAACATTTTCCTTCAAGAGGGAAAAAGTTGGGGAGGATGCGTGGCCAATGCGAATGGAATAGATACTCTTTTCCTAACTGTCACTTCATAGGGAAGGCTTGGCCTATTTCTCAGCAGCTGTGAAATTGTCATCAGCAGGATTCTTTACAAAGCTTGATGGCATATGGAATATATTGCTCACTTCTTAATACTGTAAAAACAACCTTGCTGCATAACTGAGCTAGGCAAAGAAAGCAGGTGCTTGATAAAAAAAAATTCATCATGCATCAAGCCTCTACAGACTTTATAGAAACTCTAGACAAGGATATTTTGGAGAAAATTATGGGTTTGAATTAACTAAATAATGTTTTACAGAAGCTCCTAGGCTTCACAGGTGGGACAGTCCCTTAAAAATGAGCAGGTGAAATCACTGTGCCACAGGATAACATCATATTCTGCCATTCCCAAAGGCAACATTCACATTCCACACTGAAGGGAAATGTCATCCCCCCCTGTATGACATTAAAAACTGCTGCAAGGGTCCCATCTCCATTTCTGGTGTGGTAAGAGACTATTTATTTAGCATCAGTTTTAGACCATCTCTTTTTTTCACAGCCTGGCCTTATTTTTACAGCTTCTTAACCGAGAAGAAAATTAAACAAGATAATAACAATAATAAGAATAATATAATAAATCTATGGCATTCTGGTAACCATATACACAATTGCAAACACAGGGCTAGAACTGCAGGAGTTTAGGTTCCCACTACAGAAGACACAAAAAGAACAAAGGGTAAATGAGCTTGTTGAATATGCTGGACTTTAAAGCACAAAGTAGTCAAGAGCATTTTCATACACAGACAAAAAAATAAGATGCAGTATCAGAAAAGGGATTATGATGTGATGCAGTTATGTGCCCACTGCTGTATACTCCCCAGTGAACGTCCACTCAGCCACCTCTGCACATACACACTCAGCTATATGCACGGTCGTCTGTGCCCTGCTGTACCTAGAATGGCCCCAGCAGGTGAAACCAAAAGGCCACTTAGGCTGATAGACTTGCCCGGGCCAGTGGCAAACAGCAGATGTTTAGTGAAGGTCATGGAGCAGGCGTATAGTGACAATTCCCCAGACTACTCTTCCCAACATCCATCTATTTGCGGCTCAGAGACTTCCTTTAACACAATACATACAATTTTTCCAGATTAGTGATCTGCTTTTAGAAATCTTCACTTGCAGTTACAGATGATTATTCAGAGCAAGGTTCTCCAGCTACAATGCATGTTTCTTGTACTAAGTGAGCTATTACATACCGATATGGAAAAATCCAGCCTGCTGCCCTCATCCCAGAGGGAAGGGCAAACTGAGTATTCAGGCAGCCCGTGCTGCCTGAGCTACTGTATAGGTCTTCTGTGCACAGTCCAGCAGAGAAGAGGGGTCTGCTGCAGCCATGACATTGCACAGCAGGAAAGGTCCCTCTGTGGTGGTGGAAGTTTGGAAGTCCTGCTCTAAAGGTTATGATTTTGAGCTGCACATATACTATTAAAGCCATAAATACAGATCTGTCATCAATGGGGCTCTGAGGCTACTCTTTGATCTCCTGTCACTGTTTAGATAAGTGGCCTTTTAGCAAAATAGGATAGGGAGCACATTGCTGGGCACTGAAGAAGTACCAGCTACATGGACAATCACGGGACAGCATGCACCTGTCACTTCCCCACAGTAACACACCAAGAGGGTCATCGCTCTTCCAGAGGCATCCAAAAAACCAGTTCTTGTTCGCAGTTCAATATGTTTGCTATTTATGCACCTCCTCATCACACAAGTAGCTACTGTATTCTTTACCACCCAATAAAATGTGATTAAGCCAGAAAAGGACAGGCCAAAGGAAAGTACAGTGTGCAAGAACAGACACTCTCCCGGCACTTTCACACTGTATTCGTGTATACACAAACCAAAAATAATACAGACTAAAGCCTACTGTCTAACTAAGCAGGCTTAAATAATATTTAGCTTTTTCTATCATCCAGAAATCTCAAAATACTCTACAAAGGTGTGCAGACTGGGAAAAGCCAGAATGCAAGCTACTCCTAGGGACTTGCTCTTTCCATTAGACTGCATCACTACCTCCAATTATGAGCACAATTCTCTTGCAGCTGGTATGGTAAGATGCATATGTGCATTAAAGGAATTGTTTTTCCTTAATTTCCTATGCAATGATTGCTTTTAATACATTGTTTCAGACATTCTGTGTATAAAGTAACAGCTTACCATGCACCTGTGTTACTCTGATACTACATGTGCAAATAATACTTCATGCAAGATGCAGTCCTCCTTTCAGTTACAGTAGGAATGTAGTCAATAATCAAGCTATAAATGCCTCTTCTCAAAACCTGGATTCAAGGAAAAAGGTTTAACAATCATAAAAAAAAAAAAAGATGATAGAGGAAACAAAGATAAAACCATGAAGAGTTTGGTAGAAATAGGGAAAAGTCAATGCTCTCCTCCAAAAGAGACAAGCTTGCGTAAATTATAACAGAAGGAGTGTTTCATAACAAAATTCAAATGCCAACATGGAGCAAAAATATTTGGAAAGCTCAAAGTCTTACTTTCAGCATGACCTGTCAAAATCAGCATGGAGAGCAAGATGAGCCGATAAAACATTCCCATATTCACCTGCACTCTCAAATCAGAAAGCTTCTGTCAACAAGTTCTGGTCTTTGCTACAAAAGTGGGAATCTACAGTAACACCTCAAAAGGCTGGGGATAGATTTCAGATTTACACCTATGAAACCACATTGATGATTTTTAAGTATTCGTTGAACAAATTATGTTTTGCATACATCAATTCCTATGGGCTTCTGAACAAGGGCTGTAGCTAATGTAAACGACGTATGAAAACAAACACTTGTCAAAGTTTTTTTATTTGGGGTTTTTTAAGGTTTGCAATGAAAATTGCAAGACCAAAGAAAAGGAAAAAAATCTACCAAAATTTGATCTCCATTCCCTCCAGTTAGAACTGTTGGTGTTTGTGTAAACTCAGTTCAGGGAAGACATAAATAGCATCTTTTTAAGCTAATGATTTTCACCACAGGCCATCTAAAACAGGTGTTAAGAGTGGCCCTGAAACAGATCCCATCTGTGTTCACCTAAGTTAGTTTATTTTTGTTTTGCTCCATTTTCATGTATGTATACATCCTGCGTTTTCAGCTTGTCTTTTCAGCCCACTCCCATCCTCCGCACTCCCAATCTGTCAGCCAGACTCCAGGGACAGGAATTAAAAATGACCACGTTTAAAAACTGTACCTCCCTGCGTAACAGACTTTACAGAAGCAGAAAGACTAAAAAGCTGAAAAGTTCCCCACGGTCTTTACCTATTAATTCCCACAGCTTGCCAACAGCAGGCCACGTTTTACTGTCAAAGAACAGGGCACTGGCTTGCGTTTCTGTGTGATGGAAGAGCTGGAGTACTCCTGTCTCTTCACATCTCACATCACACTGTTTGTGGAGAAAGTTGACAACACTGGGATGCTCAAAAACACCCTGTACTATTACACAGAGGAAGCAAGATGCTTGCTGAGAAATAGTGCTGACACCAGAATACGGTTGATTCAGCACGAGTGATAAAAGCTTATTTTTGGTTGGTTCAGGGAGTATTTGATTAAAATAGGATTAAATCCTTGTCAGACTTGCTTAAAAATCATTTTACACCCATCCCATTGGTCTGCATCATTCTCCATCTCACAATATTTTCCACCATTAAACAGAAAGAGGTAGGTTTCTGTTCATCAGATGAGCAAAGAGGTAGGCAAAGTCCTTGAAAAGACTAACGCAAGAAAGTAGAAGGAAGGGTTCAGTCAACTGGCAACCAAACAGACGCCTTCTGATATTTCCCACTGAGAAGTAACAGGATCTGGGCTATAGATATGTTTGTCAAACATATCTATAGCAAGGATAATTAAGTTAGTGCAGCAAACTAGCTCCATGCTTTGAAGTGCTCATGCAGTTGCTATACTGACTTTTCTTTCACCTGGTAGGTTAAGCTCACCATCTCCTCACACTTATTTGCAGACTCATGACCTACCCACTGTCCTCATTATCGCTTTGTTTCTGATAGCTGAACATCTTGGAAACGATATTCAAAGGTTTTGTTATAAATAAAGGAGACTAACAGAAGCCTATATACAAGACTTCTGTCACCGAGGAATAACTGCCTGGAATTTCTTATGGCTCCTTACTGCCAAGGAGTTCACATAACTTTACAAACAAACAGATATTCTTCTAAGGTAGGTATTGCTATTTTTTCCTTTTTCAAAGCCTCTTATGATTAGCATCCAAAACCTTGATCCTCAGTTTCCTGTAACTGGAAAAAAATGGGGAAACCAACAACATTCTTGCCCTCCTTTGCAAAAAGCCCCAGGGATGTTTCAATTTCTATACTGGTATCACTCAGAATAACAGCGTCAAAATATAAACCAGAAAGCTTTAAACCCCCTGTCTTTGGCAGTAATTTTTTATTCCACAATATTACCAGCAGTGCTACCTCTCCTGTAAAGATCAAACCTAAGGCGATGGTGAGGATTCTGCTGAGCTTTCTGTCACTGGCAAGAGCAGCACCCGAATATACAGAACCTACAGTGATATCCAGACTGACTCCCACTGATCTCACTGAAGCCAAGACATTATCTTGTATGCTTTTCCATACAGCTGGGGAGTGATTTCATATGCAAAGATCTTCACTTACCTACATCCTTCTACAAATCAGAGTTCTCCGCCGTCTGTTCTTCACCCAACTCAATAGGGGCCTATTGAGAGTCTCCACTTTTCTACACTAGGTTTCTAAGGCAAAAAAATATTATTATTACCTCTATTTAAACCAGTGTATTTCTAACTGGGATAGGACCCTGCGCACACAAGACAGGTCCAAGACAGTGGCTTGTAGCCAATAGACTGGATCAGGATATGCACTCCTGAATTTCATTCCACTCAGGAGTGACTGGCATTTACTTCTGAGCAAGAGACACAATTATGATAAAGACAGCATATGCCCTTGTGCCTCCTCTGTTACACAGTTTCTACTTTTTTAGTCAGAGACATGCATTTTGGGTATTTATGGATCTGAGAAATCCCAGAGCAGACATGAGCACCGTTGACAGGGCACGACACTGCTCTGTCCTTGTAGTGTCCATCCTGTGGGAACATACGGCTTTCATTTTCCAATAACATCATACAGAGGCATCCATTTTAACCTATTCATTGGAAAAAAAGAAAAAACACTCTCTTGCTGTATCTGGTTGTTGCATCTTTGCCTTTATTTCCAAGTTATTCCTTAGTTACAATTATTGTCTCCAGTATTTCATTTCTCAGGATACTAACAGGCTGGCTGAAATCATATCTCCATTTTATATGAGGGCAAAAAAATCTCACCTGGAGTCCATTACCTGTACCCATAAAACAACCCATAAAACTGCCTTAGAATTCTGAGTCAAGCAGCAGACTTACCTCCCATACCTCAGCTGCTTCCAGAGAGGCAAAGCAAATAAGCAAGATGGGGCTCAAAAGCTTTCCCTGAAAATAGGAACCCTTGCTTTTCTGAGGGCTCCAAGCCCATCTCAGGGGCAGCACCTCACCGGCCCTGCTGTGAAGCCCACGGCCTGGCAGGCAGCCAGGGACCCCACACACGGAGCTGCTGTGGGTATTGGGAAGCAGTGGTGAGCAAGGGAGAACAAACTTCCTCCTATGAGCGAGATTCCATTTTCTGCAAGGTTACCCCCAATGCTTAAAATGTTGTGTAATTTACCCTTAAAAGCCAGTCACGATGGGATCCACTGGAATCGATCTGTTATCTTTTAACTCCACACATACCCCGTGTGTGCCTTTCATAAGTAATATGGTTTACCAGATGAATGCTGGCAATATTTTCCACTAATTCCAAGAGCTACTAAACTGAACCTTAACTAAAATTAAGTTGACTATTAAAAGCTCAATGAGTAACCCAGCAAACGGAAGCACTGTGCACAGGATCTAGCAAGCACGCAAGTGATCTGGCAACCACCAAGGCACAATACTTGCTGAACTTCCTATACCTAAAATTCGTTCCATGCAATAGTCATATGTTCGTGATGTATGATGAACTCATGCTCACAATGTTTGTGTGTACTAAAATGCCAAGTAAATGTATAATAATTCAAGCGTGCTATTCTGAAAACACAAAGTGAGAGGATTGAAAGCTACAGGTTAATTTACAACATATACTCTCCATTAAAATAACAGATCTCCCTGTATCAGTTTTAAAAACACATGAATAATATCCTTAGCTATTAAGGTGTCATTATCATAGACAGTCCTACAAATTTTAGCTACCTCTATATAAACACTTCTAGGCTTTTTAAGGAACACACACTGCACTTGTCATTACATGTTAAGTTTATTCATTGTATATAGGCTCTTCACGATTGCAGTTTCTAAATTTTCAAATATATCTTTTTTGTGCTTTTATAATTTCTAGCCTACACCTCTATACAAATATGTTCTACATTCTGTATTGCTGTTTTCAGGATTGTACACAGGTCCATAAATCAAAAGCAGCAAGAAATAAGATTGCATGCAGTCTGGCTATCTTTGACGAACTAAAAATCTAGGGATTCCCCGAGAAAAGTTCTCTCTCTCAGGGGAAAAAAAGGAAAAGGAAAAGGAAAAGGAAAAGGAAAAGGAAAAGGAAAAGGAAAAGGAAAAAGAAAAAGAAAAAGAAAAAGAAAAAGAAAAAGAGAAAAAGAAAAACATTCTTATTTAATAATGTGGCTAAAAGGTAGTCTGGCACAAAAATAATGATTCAGGAGAAATTCTAAGAGATTTCCTAAATACTGTCCCAATTAAAAAAAAAATCAGTATTTTAAAAAAGAGAAGGTCAAAGTGGACATATGCAGAGTTACATGAAAGAGTTAAAGCTATTGATGAAAGACTATTTGCTGATAAGGATGCATCTATTTGAAATAGGATAGCATTTGGGACTACTTGAACAAAAGTCTACAGAAAACTGATAAATCAAGGAACTGAGCAGGATTTAAACAAACAACAGACATGGCTGAGAACACATGAAATGTCACGAGTACAGCTGAGAAATAAGTGATGGCACAGGACCACTTACTCTGCTACTAACAAGACATTTGCTTTGGCCTCCACAGAGCGAGACAGCTATCAATCCTGCCACGGCTCCAGAAATGCTTGAGACTGAAGCCCTAAAAAAAGTGGTTATTATTTCTGGGTGTGCACATGGAACACCCCAATAAGTCTGGCTTTCAAAAAACAGAACATCCACCATGTATCACAGTCAGGTGAAACCCTAAGTGACTTGTTGCAGAAAAGAGCTCTCCCTCCAAACACTGGTGTTACGAAAACACCAGGGCCTGGATTCTCCAAGAAAACCTCTGGGAGCAATGCTGATTTCACACCCCAGTACCCAACTTTCAGGTGCTGTCCCTGTGCCATAGAGCCCTCAGCCTCCGAGTCACTCCTGTGCCTCGCACAGTGCCACCCAACTCAGGAGCAGACATAGCTGAGCAAGAACGATCCAGTGCTGCCAGTAGGAGAAGGCCAAGGCCACACTCATCTGTAGTCCCACTTCTTCTCTAGGACCTGCATTTTTAAGCAGTGATACTCAAATGTTTTAGTTTCAATACCTTTTTCAAGGTTCCCAGGCTGCTCCTGAAAGAAACCTACTGGAAGGCCCTTTCCTTCAAGGACACAGCTGGAGAGAGACATCACACACAGAAATCCACCATTTTGCAAGAAGAGTTTGCACTTTCTGAAGTCCGCTGGGATGTGAGGGGAGAGATGGGAGCAGAGAGGCTCAACCTTGTCAGGATGGAAGTGCTTGAGAACATCCAAAGCAGATCTTTGGCCACCTGGGAAAGCTGGATATTGAAAACATAGGCACTCACACAGGTTAGGCAACTTCTAAGGTTAGGTGGCAGTTCAGTGGGGATATTGAGGATCTCAATTTGGGCTTTCAATGCCTAAATCCCACTTAAGTCCCACTTAAGGCATCTAATCCTTTTGTGGATCTGGGCCTAAAGCCTTGCCAGGCAGGCAGGAGAGAGTCTATGCATGCAAAAGCTGATGGTCAGTGACTGTCTGGTCTGTTAAAACTAAACTACATAGAGAACGACCTTATTTTGTACAAAGGAATAATGCAGAATAATCAAAGATGCGTTCTAGTCACGGAAAGTTAATGGAAAGTTAATGCAGCTGATACAGATCACAGTCCTGTCTTTCGACCCCATGACAGTTTTGCTGACCTGGAGAACATTACAACCCATAAATCATGGGTCTCCAATAGCTCGTGGGAAGAAGTACATTTGGAAATGTTCAAAAGACAAAATGACTACAGAAGTCCTCAAAAAAACACCTCACTTACCCACATCAGCTAAGAGGTAAAACTAGAAAGGAGCAGAAATTTATAAAACACTGTAACGTTTACAAGGAGTTAATAATTCAAAGAACAATATTCTGTTATTCAGTGACCAACTAGTTTGCCATGCTCCACAGAATTAAGTAGTTTCAGTCCAGTTTCTAATAGCCAGGAATCCACCTGGCAAAAGTTACCGATTCATTTCTCACTTAGCTGCAGTGCTGTTGGCTGCCTCAACCATGAAGCAAAGTGTGAGTGGATGTGGATAACAGTTTACCCTGTATTCCCCACACCACGTCTCTCTATATCACAAACACATTTTTAGTTTTTTAAAGGTGCCTGTACTTATCCCCCTTGAATTTAGTTGAAAGGACTGCAAATATGACATTTTCATATACAAACTATCTTACTGACAAAAGTGATCTTGGCATAAAAGTAGAATAGAATTACAACAATAAAATACAACTTAATGTTACTATTCTATATTACTGTTATTAAAAGACAGATATCATTAATTATTACTAATTATTTTAATGGCAAATATTTCTGCCAGGTCCCAGGTATGCACTGCAACATTTAACTGACTGCAATCACTGAGATTCCTCTATGATAAAAACACTGAGGTCTCCATTTTGGGGATTCAAATACATCTTCCCAGAGCTCTGCTTCAAATGAAAATTCTCCTGCAGCTGCCCATCAACCAGCATCTGAACTTATAAACCATGAGAGAAACAAAGGGACCGGCTTCCCAGTTCTTCCTGTCTGCAGATGGGCAAAGAGTTCTGGCAGCTCACTCACTAACTCCTGCAAATTTTGCATTCCAAAATCAGTATTTGATGTAAAATACAGGAGAGTAGAATAAGCACATATGTCACAGATCATAAAGATGCCAAAGATACTTTAAACAAAGGAAAATTGCCGATTATCCCATGCCACTGAAGTCCATGGAGTCATGGTGCACTCCTTCCTTCCTGAACACTGCATTATCCCCTCCAGACTGAAACATGATTTCCTCTGGCAGGCTCAACGACTGATAAAGTCCCCACCTGGTTTTCAAGGGGTGAAGGAATTACTAATGCTTTGTAATCAGCTCGTGGTAAGGGGGCCAGTGTGGTTTCCCTGATTTACTTGGATATTGGTCTGGAGCCTCACGGTGCTTTCACCTGCATTTTACTTTCAGTTCTGGATTCTTTCCAGGATAAAGACGCAAAGTCAAGGTGGTATCTTTCCTGTCCAGCCACCTCCTCCCTTTTGGTACAATGTTAATATACTTACAGGTCTGATATACAGGAGGATGCCAATACACTCTTAACACTGACAAAGTCAAACAACAGAAAATATTTTGCAATTTGGCATTTTTTCCCCCACATATTCCCGTTTAAATGCTTTCCCTTTAATTCTCAAAAGTATTTCTTTTCAATAGAAGTCAGCCTATTTTTGCCTGCTGTTAATCTATGTATAAACTAAATCTCACCTTCTCGACTCACACAAGCAATTGCCCCCTTGGTCTGGCAAGGCAGCTCAGACGAGTAGGCTAACCAGGATTTGTCCTGTATCTATCTATGCATTTTAGTGGCAACCTGTGCTTGGCTGAGACCGGTCAGCTGTAAGAGACTGATGAGAATTGTTCAAAATACTTCTGGTTGAAAAATATATAAATCAAAATTACTGGTAAAACAACATCGATGTATATGACACATACGAAATACAGAAGTAACCTAAAAAATAAAAATAACCAAAGTTCCAGCCTAGGGCTCTTACAACCTAAGTTTTCCAAATTATGTAAATGTCACAAAATATAAATACACAAAACAGTAAGGCAGTACACTGCAAGGTGACAGTATACTGTCTACAGAACAGTAAGGCTTAATTTTCTTGACGAAGTTTAGGTGGCCATTAAAGTTGGGAATTTAAATTCACGCCAATTTGAAATGTTATATTAAATAATGCGCAAAGTTAATTTTGCTATCATTTCTTACTGACTACTATTCCTATTCCATGTTCCTCATTACAAAGGACAGGCATATCAAGGAAGTAGCACCCAGGAAAAAAATTAAGGGAAAAATAATAGTGGAATGCAGCAGGCCTGGGGGAGAGACCCATTTATGCAGCGAAAAGTGCTTAAACAGGGACATTGGTGCCTGTGTCAAAGGGTACGTAGAGAGGTTTGGTGAGCGCATGCCCGGGCAAGGAGGATTTGGTTATGGTTAGAATTTGTGAGTGACAGCCATGTGACAGCTGGGAGTCAGCAAAGATTTTGTAGGGATGGAAATTCCTGAGACAAGACACACGACTGCTCATGCGATCTGCATGTGCCTATCATCATGCTATATTATAATAGCTGACACCATGGTTTACCAGCTTTCCAAAAGAGAGGCTATAAATTAGGAACAGGATTTGAGGCACAGTGGATGAGAAATTAAAGTCATAACATTTTAAAACAAAGGGATAAATATAACTTCTTTTCATGTTATTGAAACAAGCAATAAAAAAAAATCTCCAGTCAAACCACACACCACCAGTAAAACCTGCATTTCCATTATTTACCTTTAGTGACAGGTTATTATTTCCTTAGAATATATATTTTATTCTTATTAACTTATCTGGAAAGGTCTGAATGAAACAAACATACTCAATTTTTAGCATGGCATAATCCCACCGATTATTCACATACTGTAGTTATTCCTACACGTTCAGGATCAGGGCCTAAGTCACAATGTGCAATTAAGCAGAGGCTTTTCCAAAGAACTGTTTCATTTGCCCTTCCGGAGGTCTTACACGGACGTGAAGCCAGTGGAGATGTGCATTTAAATCAAACCTGAAAAACCGAAATACTTTCCCTTTAACACTGAATTCAAGCCAATACAGTATCACATGACCTTTACCATAATTTCTATTAAAATCATTTCATGTCTGGTTGCTTCTGCTATCCTGGCTCATTTGTATTGTTTACAACAAGTCATTGCTCTCGACAGTTAGTGGTGGCTGAATCCATGGTTACCAGTTTTTACATTCACTGGTTAAATGGAATGCAGCTCTTCAGTGGGGTTTCATGGAGAAAGCTCTTAAGAAACCACAATCCAGCTATCAATCAGGCTAACCTGGGAGAAATTAATCTGATAAACAGAAGTATCACTGCGTATGAAAAATTTATTGAAAGGGAGCTCAAGGCTTTTATTAGTTGCAGTCGCAAAAGTGGACACGTTTGGGTCAGACTTAGTACAGGGCAGATTGGGTTATGAGGTCTATGTCTGACATTCATCCATGTTGTGCCTCCTCTGGCGCTCACTGCTAATACAACTATACTGTTCAAGGCTTTAAAAAAAATAAAAATCTCAAACACTTATTTTACCAGAAATGTGCTCGGAATATAAATAGTGCTTAAATACAGGTTTAACCAGACTGCAGTCCCGGCAAAGTAACTTAAACAGACACAGACAAGATAGTAAAACACAAAATAGACAGCCTTGAGTAGAATCCAATTAAGACAAAAAACACCCCAAACAGAGCAACATTGTTAACGACTAAATTAAGCCTGCAAACAAATATATTTTATTGCCACCCAAGAACAATACGGACTGATTCCGTTTGCTTTGTTATTTATAGTTTGGCGTAGGGTGGGGTTGCCAAAATCAAAGAGCAAAGCAGAAACTTATTTGCAAGATGGACCCCCAAATCCTTTAAAAATGCCTAAAAACATAAGAAAAGTTCTTTACAGTTTGATGGCTACAATATTTGTCCCACAAGCTACATGACAGCAACAAATAGTTAAATCAAACATATTACTACTAGCTCATCTACTGCAAAGTCACTGTATCAGAAGCCCGAATTGATTTGTTTCCTTAGAACAAATTGAAAATGAACGTAACATAACATCCGAAAAAAGAAATCCCTCCTGCCCTGCTAATCGGATATCGTATAATGGTTGATTGCAGCTTTGCACCGTGCTATTGTTGCCTATATCATACATACTTACAGGTTCTGGGTTCTTCCAAGAGTTTGGTGCAGTTTCAAGGACAAATGTCTTAAGGAAGTCTTTCTACTGTGCAGCAGTGATCCTAGCTCTGATCTCATTACATGAGCAAAGTGCTACAGCTGACAATATAAAGGAAACTTCCTGCGTGAAGAAGAAATCTTGGAAAGTCTCAGGGTTAAAAAGGCTGTTTAAATGTGCTGCTTGATTTGCTCCCTAGTTGTGTATACACAGTAGCAGCTGATCTCTGTTTGCAGCCCTGCAGAAAGAAACCTTTGCTGAAAACCAATGGCATCACATTTCAGTGGAGCTACTGCCAGGCTCTGGAGAGCAAAGCAACCTTTGACAACTTCACCCAGTTCAAACCACCCGTGTTTGCTGCATGTCCTGCAGGACTTCTGAAATGGTATATTTACTGTATTATTTTTATTAACGCCACTAGGAAATCCTGCATTCCAGGCAGCCGTGATACAAGCAGAAGTCTCCCTTACTGTAATAGGAGGTTCTGACTGTGTCAGGACTGTGAACTGCAGAATTCGCCACAGTATCTTTTGCTGTGTCTTGATTGTGGCATTTGCAGATGAGAAGCTGTTAGTTGCACTCAAAAGCATTTTCTGTCTTAGAATTGCTAAATTAAGTGCAACAGGCATCCTGTTTATCCTAAATTAATCCTGAGCCTGCCCTGCATCAGTCACGCACTGCTCAGTCTTTTTTTTCTGATATAGAGTACAAATCAAAAGATTTTGGGAGTGGGAGCAGGCTAGTTCTTTCATTTAGTATTTTATCTAGAGCCAGGTCTAGCCTGGTCCCTGCTGGACTAAAACCATGGAGCACAACATCCCGAATTCTGCCAAGTTTGGTATTCTGACCAAAGTTTCAGTGTGACTCCGAATATCTGTTAGTGCCCCCTCAGCTCCTGCGTTGGCCCTCCAGAACCAAACCAGGGATGGGCAGAACCTGCATCAGCTTCTGCAGCTCTTACTGCTGTCCAAGCAAACTAGTAAGACCAGAAAAGCAACATTTAAAAAGAATACATCTGCTAGCATTATTTCAACTTTTAACTGGGAAGCAATTCTCCAAACACATCCTCATATTTGATGTTAAAGAATTATCAATAATTAATTCAGATGTAGTTGTTTCACCATTTAGCCCAGGGTGATTCTCCAAAGAGCAACTGGGACCACAGATTCCCCTGGCACTCAGTCAGAGCATGACCGTAGAGCTTGCACGCTGCTTCCCAAACAGGACCTACTTCTCTCTCCAGGATAGCCAGAAAACCTCAGAAACAAAATTTAGAAGAATCCCTTTTAAAAGTGCACCATTGCAGGGTTTGGTTAGGAGGAGTTGAGGGTTTTTTCCTGGGCTTTTGTAAAACAGATTAATCACCACCCTTTCTTCCCCTCGGGCACTATGACTATTCTAGCTACTAGTATATTGCGTGTTATTTCTTTAATATTTTGAACTTTATTCCAAAGGGCAGAAACCAAAGCTGACAGTACATCAAGACAACATGATCTGTGATTCAAACAGCAAAATAATTGAGATCCTGTGCATACACAACATCCAAGTCTGTGTACGCACGTTGCACACGTGTGCACACACTCATTCACAAGCACAAACAACTGTAAGGGCTTGTGGCCCAATTTTCAGAAACACTCATAGTTCATGTCCTCACCTCCCTTCTGACACAAAAAAGTAAGAACAAGCAAAATCTGATCAGTGAAACATCAAAAATAATTACTGTAAAAAGTAAGCACCATTTATAGCAGGGTAGCCACATTGATTCAACATGCACTTTCCACCCAAATTTGTCTCTCTCCTTTGGGAAAAGGATCCTGTCTGCCCCTGGACTGTGTCACACCAGAGAAATGAAAGTGTGTGGTGGCATCAGCAGGTTTAATCTTGCTCTTCTCCCTCAAGGGACAATGCAAGGCAGCGACTCAAAATCCTGGCTACGAGGCAGGGCTCACTGTCGGCCTGTGCCACCTCTGACACATCACCTCACCTTTCTGTGCCTAAACTGACACCATCACATTTAGTGCATGTTGCAAAAGCACAGCTTCTGTCCCTCTGTTGCTCAAGCTGGGAGAAAGGGATTGCATGCTGGAGAAATTAAAGGACTAAAGCTCGTGGCTGCGCATCGTGCTCCCAGATGTGCCATACGAAGGGCCATGGGTGACCTTGAACCGCCTGCTCTCTGTGCTCCAGTGCCCAGCCTGCTGCCCAGATTGCACATAACTCACTCACAGCACTTGTCCACCTGGTCCCTTTTGACTGTAGTATGGCAGAAGAGGGTTTTTTTTCTGTTAGAAATTCAGCACAGAGTAAAACAAATTCTTTTTGCCAGGTGAAACTCAAGGCACTAATTTAAGACAAGTAAAAAAAAAAATCCCAGTGGAAGCAGGAATTTCAGTGAATGAAGTTTTCTCCTCAAGAGCCCCTAAATACCCAACTGTCAGCACAGAAAAGCTGAGAGTTCTGAACGCAGCATGAGCAGTAATACAACCATATCCAGCAGTCCTACCCCACAGACACACTGGCCCTTGTCAAGGCTGGAGGACATCGACTCCGAGTTTGACTTCACTTCTGCTCATCTCTCCTCTATAACTGTGCCCCCTTGTCACAGCTGGGTCAACAAAGATCCAGGGATACGGCTCCTTCAGTTACCTTCCCTTGTAAAAGTATACAGAGGTTCTGAACACGGGACAAATGGGAATTACAAAATCTTTCTCCTCCCAGTCTTCCCAGATACAGCTCAACCTGCAGGACTCTGACTTCCCTTTTCGCTCCTTTCTGATCTTCGCATTGAATTTTGTTTTCACAGCATTGTAACCAGCAAGGAGGACAGCAACAATGCAAAGCCTATCTTCCAACCTTCAGAAGGTAAAGTAGCCTGGCTATTAAGGCAGGACCGCAAAAAAATGTTCAGAGAGGATGGGGAGCAAGAGCGAGGACAGAAATGAAGGGGAGGCTGACCCCGAGCTTACGTGATGTCAGAAGCTCTAGGTCTCCATCCCTCCTATCCCCAGTGGAAAGGGTGGCCCTTGGAAGCCAATCCCACTGCCTGCTCTTCTCAAGTGTAAACCAGTACAGGTGTCCAAGATGGGCTATGCCCTGTCTTCCTGACATCTGTCAGTTGTAACAATTTAGAAAGCCTCTTTAATTCATGACGGCCTTAAAATTCAAACATATCATCAAGAAGTCACTTATAGCTAATACTACAAATGACTAAACCAGAGCAAATTCTCAGTTTTTACGCAAACATTTGTTTTATATTTTAAAACCTTGTTTCTGGGAGTCAAGTAATAAGAGACACACTTTCTCATTTAAAAAGAGAATTCTGGCTCTTGTAATTAAAGAGGAACAATTGAAGGTAACTGCAATAAAGCAGAAGTCCAGCAGAAGCACAGTGACACTTTTTTAAAAGTCCCACCTTTCAGCTAGTCTCAAAATTTTCAACAAGCAGTATCAGTTTTAATTATCAGTTACAGAATCCAATAGTACACAGAGACTCCAAGAAACGTATCCTACCTGCTTTATTCAGACACTTAGGACTTTGCTTAAATATTAAGTCTGAAACTCTGTTCAGCTAGACCTGTCTGATTCCTGCACAGATCCTGAACGTGTCTTTTCCTCAGTCTATCCATATGCATAATAACTGTGACTACTGGATTTTCTTTTTAACTTTTTAATGCACATGGATCCTAATCAACATACGGAACACCTCCTTCATCATCACAGAATGAGTGGCTATGTTCTCATTGAAACTCTTCCATAAAAGTTGCTTTTTGCTTTACATCTATCAAGACTAAACCAAAACTAATACAATCATCGGGAACTGTGTATGCCTAAGCTACTTACTGTTCCCATTAGAAGCTCTGCACTACTCAATCATTCAAGATTCTCTGTCCCATTGCATTAAATATGCTCATATTTTGTGCTATGGGTACAATTAAAATTGTTTGGGCTTTCACACTGTTCTTATCTTTTATTTGCTCTCTAAAATACCCAGCACGCATTGAAATCAATATAGGTGATAATATAGATGTAAATATCACCATGGAGGCATCATGATAAATCTGACGTTGGGAATAATTCATTCAAGGTATCTAGATCCAATTTAAATTCTTTTCCAATTTTAACTGAGCCTTCCTAACCAGATGAACTTAAACGAAGGTGTACAACTTCATGCTACGCTGGTAAACCACCCTAACTAGGAAATAAATTTTCAGTGATTAAGTTGAATTGTTCATACAAAACGCCAGCTTCAGCTTTTCACCCATACAAAATAGCTTGGAAAATATATACTGCATGTGTTTATTATAGCTACAGTTGCTATGAACATCTATAACTCTCCAACAATTTCTTTGATTTATGTTCAAAAACATACAGGGCATGAAATGATGCCTGCAACCTTACATTTCCCTCAAGAACATTGTGGGGAGAAGATATATTCCAAAACATCATGTTAGATTCCTTGTTATGTCTCCTTTTTAAAATAAATGTATGATAATCAATTACACATGCTTCAAAGCAACTGCCACTAGATTCCCCAACAGAAAAGCTGTTTGAGAAAAGTTCCATTTTCTTTCCCCTAATGGTTGGGTTATAATAAGAGATCTTGCCTAGATATTAAGGGAAAAAAACGTATTATAAAGGATAGGCCTTGCTCCACTTGTATATGCATGCACAGGTTTGTGCTTGCCTAGACTTGACTTAGAACGAGGTTTTCAGAGAAGTAACATCTCCACTGATCAACATGCTAAGAAAAGGATGTGTGTGTGAAGATCTTGCACCTAATCTCCTTGTCATATATGCTTGTAGTAATCCAAATGATGTCAAGAGAATGACATAGATGATAAGTTAATGTATCAGGCTCGACTTCCCTTTCAACCTCAATATGCAAAACATCCCTTTAAGAAGTCCACCCAGCTGTAGCCTCCACTAGAAACAGAAACCTGCAGATGTTTATAGGAATATCAATTAAGCTGAATGGGAGCTCTGCCATTAATGCTGGTGCATGTAAGATTGGACTTTGCAGATCTGCCTGAACTCCATGCAGAGGCTGAAGTGCATGTTTTCTCCAGGGTATTGAGGACAGTGGGTTATATGCCATTAACAGGTTAAGCATAATATGGATGGTATTTCCACAGTCTTGTGGCTCTGGCACAGGGACAAGGGCAGCATCCCCAGGCAGCACCCTTGTCCACGATGGGAAGACAGGAGTGGCCAGGAACACATAGAGGGAGTACATGGACCACCCCCCCAGCACAGAAAAGATCAGTCTGCCCTGCTCCAGGTAGTTTGTGCTGCCTGCACTCCAAACAGGAAGCTCCCGTTCCCTGTGTCCTGGGCATTTAATTCAATCCTTGGGTTGCACAGCAAACTAAACAGCTGACAAACAGTACAGAAAACTGGACTGGATGGAACAAGCCTCTCTAAGGAAGACTGGCACCTACTGACACTGAGTTTCCAGCAAATATGGAATATGGTGGATGTGTGACTTCTTTCATGGCCCTGTTCATCCCTGTAAGCGTGCAAAGTTCGCATGCCAAATAGGGAGATGGGATAAATTCACTCATTTTACTCTTCCCCCCCCCATCCCATTTTCTTAGACTCAAACCCTCAAAGAATAAAAATTCACAGGAGGGGAAATATTGGCTTGCGCCTTCTTTCTTTGGCCCCCAGTGCTATTTTATCCATTACTAAGGAAGCCGAGGAGGAGGAGGGGAGAGAACTGGACATGTGTGCCTACTGCCCATGCAGCCCCAGCTAGATAGCATCAACAGTTGTTCTCCTATTTTCACAGTGGGAAATAAGCAGGTACTAGCTGTATTGGAATAATCAGGAGGAATCTAGGTCAAAATCAAAGCAAGACTGCTCTGCCATTTGACAAAACTCACATGCAAACACAATACCCATGTAAAAACAAAGAAGTTATTTGTAGCAGTTATCTCTGTTAGGATTGCTAAACAAGCATGCAGACACTGGCCTACCTTGAGTAAAAGGCACTATTCCTTCCCTGTGACTTCTGAAAAGGCATTCAAAATCAATATAAAATTGCAATATTACAAAATTTTATAATCATTATTTCAAAAAAGCAGACTTGAAAGGGTCTCTTGTTCATGGGTAAATCTTCAGTTAGTTTTTCTAGTACCGGTGGTTCAATCGAAAGATTTGCCAACTGCCCCCTGGAGAAAACTGAAGATCTGCATTTAAATGGAGATATAGTATTTCCAAATGCACGGTACCTGCAAGGCAGATACTGTCAAGGTTTCTTAGTGAGTGGATCTCAAATTGTATTAGGTACATTTCAGTGCCGTAACTATCCCCATTTTGTAGGACTGGGGCTATTTCCATATAATTTTTTTCCTGTGTGCATGCTTTGTAATATTTGTCCTGATAAGTCAAAATGAAACCCCCATCCACAAAAAAGCCCTCACATAGCAACAGCAAGGAATTACAACCTTATGCATAATTCTCTGATGGAGATGATGAAGACTGTATTAGATGGCCTGACTAAAAATCTTAAATAATTGAAAACTCTGATGACTTAATAGAGTAGTGAGCTTGGTTTACAATGCAGCCAATTTAGAGCCATAAAAACACCGTGTAAAATGTTTATCTTGTGGTTGACCATTACATATCCTATTTATTATTCCAAACTATTTCAACAGCATTTTTCTTCATCAATGCGGCTGCTGGCATTTAGCACCCACTCGCTAAATTCACGTGATTTTCCTGGAACAGCTTTAGGAAAAGAAAACAAAAAATTAGCAGATCACTACAAAACTGTTCCTTGTTACTATATGCCTCTTTTTCACATTCTGACTTGAACTGACTTCATGTGCTGCAAAATACGCTCGAAACTGCCGAGGCTAAAATATAATAAATCAAAGCCATATACGTGAAGTTAAAAAGACTGGTGCAACTACTGATCCCGACACATCAGAGAACCAAAAAAAAAATCAAACCTCATGAATACTTTGTTGCTAATGTACACGAGTTCAAAGAGCAGTGTTCTCTTAGGAAAACATCTTAATTTTCATATCAGAAAATCATCCTAACCTTCCAGAAAAGTTTTTACGAGTATGCAAGGAAGGCAGAGAGAAGGGTTAGAGTGCAAAAGACACTCGTGATGGGTTTCAGACACGCAGGCATTAGTCCAGGCAGCCTCTCACTGAAATTCAGGTTGCAATTGAAATGTCCCCGTAAACAAGGTTACTGCGAACGGCCCAAGATATCCTTCTCAGCAACACCTTCACCAGGAGCCCTTCAGCTGTCTACTTAGTTTGTTATACCTTATCTCACAGCCCTGACATCCTAATGCTGATTCAAATTCGGGATTCAAAATGAAAGACGAAATATCTCTAAGATCACTTAATATTGAAATACCACTGCAGTAATAAGTGGTGCCAGGCTGGAGATATGGATATAGTACTCTAGTGGTAACCTTTTAATTTCTGACAAAATACTGTGGAATAACTGTGATACTGCACAGACAGTTAATGCAATTGATTTGTTTTCCTTATTTTGATAATGAGCACGCTGAATGTCGTGTTTACCTTCTCCTGCCCCTGGCACATTTTTAAAGTCCTCTAAAAGGAGACCTGCCAGATTCCTGTACAGACATGAAACACCCCACACCACGGAGCCCCCCTCCCCAGCACACTGAACCACAGCTACCTTGATGGTCCCAAGACAAGAAGATCATAACCACGAGTCGCTTCGTCATCATAAGTCTTTGGCTATTTTCAGTGGAAATGCAACGCACGCACCATGTATAATCTAATGTAGGTTATATTGTAAACTACTCCCATTCTGAAAGTGAGGGTAGGCATGCTACACCAGAACATTTTGTCCTCTGAAATAAAACAGGGAAGTAATAATGAAATGCATCAAGCAAGTTTTATACGTTGTATTTTAAACAGGGTAGCTAATAAATGCCTAAAACTTTGGTGGGTTTATACAAAGGGCGCTTGGATTTCCCTCCCAGTCACGGACAGCGATAGGTTGAAACAGAGGGGGAGTCATCTGTTTTTCTGTTGTGTTTACTATTAGAATCTCCTTAATAGTATGAAAAGACAGGATTCCAGGGGGTAGGGGTGGAGTGGGACAGGGGTACAGTATAGGGGAGGGGGAGAATTACAGGAGAGAAACCCAAGCTGCTCAGTGCCTGCCTTCCCACACTACCATTCACCTTCATTTTCATCTCCTTTATATTCTACTCATTTTTACTTGCCTCCCCCATTATTTAGTCATCTCTTAAATGCAGTCCTCTCTTCTCTGGGATCACGAAAAACATATTAACTAGAACCAGTACACGGAGTGCATCCCCTGCAGCACTTGAAA
>VZRQ01007440.1:11201-48939 GCA_013397975.1 Machaerirhynchus nigripectus | reverse complement strand
TAACTTTAAAAGTAATGTTTGACAATAAAACAGTTAGAAACTGAAACTGTTCTTCATGTTTGGCAGCCTATACACAACAGTGCAAAATAAAGCACTGTTTTAAGCCATCCACTCTTTTCAGGCCTGATAAAAATAAAAAGGCACAGAATTCTAAATAATCCTAAACAGTTCAATGCAAAGCATGACCACATGCTGTGAGTTACATTTCACAGAAGCCAGCACCATTGAAGTACAAAATTATTCTCCTTTTACTTGCAAACCTACATCCTTGTTTGTGGGGCAGGATGAAAGACACTGGAAGAAAGGGACTCCAAAAGAAAGGAATCCCATGAGGCACATCCTCAGCCTCTTGCTGAGCTGCCATCCTCATTAAGGTTGTGTGTTCCTGTGTGTAACAACACTGCCTGACAAACAATATCCGCTCTAGAGTCATGACCTTCTGCAGGCCAAACAGAAATCAGCTACTCACAAGACCATAACTTCATCTGTAGCTTCACTAGACATGAGGCAGAACCGTGCTGATACTGCCATTCATTGCTGTGAACAAATTTAAATTATGCAAATGAAAACAAATCTGTCCTAAAAGATTGCCAGGTAGCTTTGGGAGTGGCTTTGGGAGTGTCTCTCATTTTAAGCAATGCTGAGAATTGCTAGTACGTAGGAAATGCTCAAATACCCTGCTGTAGATGGACCCCAGGTGTACCAGTGCCACAGGTGGCACTTCAAAACTGTTCCTGAAAGCTGGTACAAACATGCAGAGAAGCTGAGCATGCGAGGACCTCCACAGTCAGGCAGCCATTGCCTGCTGAGCTCACTAAATAAGTTACACCTGGGAGTCATCACCCAGGAACAAATATAGTTCCCCAAAGCTGTGCCGGCTCTTTGAAAGGTTATTACAGCCCACAAGTACAACGGAAGTTTTGCTCCTTACTCCTTAAGCTGTTGCTGAACATTTGCAGGGGATTCAATTCCATCACTCTCCTATCACAGGCATTCTGTTTGAATATCAAATCAGCTTCAGGGACTATCTGCCCATTTTTTAGCTGCTTCTCGGAGTGCTTCACTTCTCCTTATGTTCTGTGGGAGACTCACACAGGAAAAAGTGAGGACCTATCACATTACTCTACAAATGCACAAACGAGCACAAAACAATTCCTTGTCTGATCACATTCCAGTTCATTCAATACCTCCAGCAAAACCATGTAAAACTTGACACTTCACAGGAAAGTGTGCTGTCCTTTCAATGTCACTCTGCAATAGGATATTCCCCAAGAGATATAAATTTCCAGCCTGCAGCAGAGCCCTTGTTGGAAAAGGTGACCAGCACATGACCTGTCCACAGAAAAGTCACCGTCTGCATGCCCATCCCAGCTTCAGCCTAACTGGAAAGGACAGGGCTTTCTTAGCTTTACTTGTGAATAATTTGTAGCCCTGCAGCAGAGATGCTGAACCGACAGCAAATTCAGCCTCTAAAGGCTAAGCAAAAATGTTTCAATTTGATATTTGCTCTTCTACTCGACAGGAATCACGAAGAGGGAATCAGGCCGTTCGGGCACATGGGAAATGCTGCTGTCATGAGAGAAGGCAGGCTGGGATGACAGAAGCGGGCTGGTGACGACCACGGGCAACAAGCAAGCTCCTACTGAGATGCATTTTCCTGGACTGTCACCCCAGTTTCTCTCTGCAAAGGCTCGGGAGGTCAGTGCGCTCAAATCGAGTATTTGTAATTGAATCTAACCTCAGCTAGGAGTCCCCTACTCCTCTCCCAGCACCGGCCCTGCATGCATCCCCCCAGGATGTACGGGAAAGGTGGGAGGGAGCAGTTTGCCCCTCGTTTGGTGAACAATTGACTGAACAACTCAGCTAAGCACAGGAGATGGTCCACTGAGAGATGTGAGCATTTCCACAGAGATTTCTCAGTTATCAGATAAAAAGTTCTTTAAATTAGCCCCTGCTTCACCCTCTGAGGGAAATTTTAAAATCATTGCCATGATTTTCACCTTTTCTTCCCCTCCATCTCCTAAGGAGAATATAAAAGCTCCTACCCAGTCCTGGGTGTACCATGCACCCCATGAGAACCCCATCTGAAGAGACGAGAGATATATTTTGGATTTTATCTGGAAATAAACACAGCAGGGCAGTTTGTGTTATTTATAAGCTTTTGGGACTGAAATTTCCCTTTATTTGACTAAACTTCCGGTGACCAGTATCAGTCAGGGTGTAGTCTGTTCTGTAAAGTCAGGATGTCCAGCGCCCCAGCATGTTTCTCTAGAATAAACCTCATTTGAACCGCTGGGATAAAGAGCAGCAACGATTTGTGGGACCACAGTGTTTTCCGATGAGAAACAACGGCCAGGAGGGCTCCTTGAGATAAGCAGTGAGGAGGAATTCTGAGTGCCGAGGGCTTTAAACCCAGCATGCAACAGGGTCTGGATAATTCTTCACTGAAATGTGACTTGGCAAAATTAACGCTGCAGTGCTGCATGCCCGTAGCTTCTCACCTATTGCCCAGCAAACAAGTGGTTGTGGATTTAAAAGAAAAAACCTCAAAAGCGTTTGCTCATTATTCTCATGAGTCTGAAAACTCATTCCCAACACTTTTCGTGTGCTACAGCCAAGGATAAAGATACTGGAGGCCCAAGTGACTCCCATCTCTGACACCTGGTACACCCACATATTTGTGGAATTTCACCAGATGCTGTTGGAATTTGCAGATATTCCTATTGCTATATGTGCAGGAAATGTTTCCTAAGAACCACATTGCTTGGTTCCCAACATCCCAGCCTTTAGTCAGGAAGCATGAAAAACCCAAGTGGCTTGAATTTCCCATTATTGCACACAGTTACATGAGAGCAGGTAGATTAACAATGTAGTCAAATCACTCTCTATGTAAAATACAGACAGCAAATGTGATACCAGTAGCGTCATTTTAAAATACTGTCAATTGTTAAAAAAACCCCAAAACATAAGAAAACATTGTCCTTTGCATTTTAGTTGTCTAACTTGCTACTTGCTTTTCTGGAGCCAAATGTATATAAGAAATGGGAGAAAAGTAATTCAGAGCAGAAAACAGCCATTTATGATAACTTTTGGAAGAGAAGGCATAGAACATATAATTTTAAATTAGAAAATTACCTAAATAAAGACATTCCAGTAGATTTTTTTTTCAGTTAAGCTTCCAGAAATTGAAGTAAAATCATGAAAATGTCACTTCAACATTGATTGTCTGAAAAAGTGAAATTCACAAAAGCAAGTGAGAGAACTCTAACTTGTTAGAAACCTGTTTTGCTGTTACCGCAGCAAGAGGCAGGACAGTAGGGAAAATAATCTAATTAATTTACTGGAGTAACTTACATTTGTATTCAACCAGCCACGCTATGTATCAGAAAAGAAGTTACGAGGAAGCAAGGGGGTAAAAAACAATGGAGTTAAGTTCTCTAAATCATCCCCAGGAGACCAGCAATAACATATAATTTTTCATCAGTGACAGAAAACTTAACTATAGTAAGAGAGAACTAATCTCAACGAACCTATAGATGTTGCTGCTTTTTAGCAAGAGACTATTAAAACTGCCCTTCTTCCTTATAACACCTCTCCTGGACTGAGTTAAGAGGTCAGCAGGTCAATTTGTGATTAGGGAAGATAAACTTCAGGTGGCGTTACCAGATGTTACCAGTTCAGTTAAGTTATCAGAGTGCCCAAGAAATGACTGAATAAAGAGATCAATTTTCTTCTCAGAAAATGGGGCTGCAACAGGGAGTGGCTATTCTATACAAATTACTGGGAAAGGTTAGATACCAGAAACAGGAAAAAAAGGAATTATGTGATTTAAGCTAAGAGAGTGTTAAGAAAATAATAAAGAGGTTGAGCTGGCCAAGGATAACAGAGGCTAGACATCAGAAATTTTCCTGCTAAAAATTTTGAAATGTATCATTACGAATTCCTTAGGTCTTCCAAAAGTTAGCAATTCCTTTTGCTTTGAGAAAAAGTGCACTGTTGAATTCTTTCTTGAAGAATTGCTAGTTAACTTCAACAAAAAGCTTTTGTGATCTAATTATATCCAGTCCTGCTTGAAGTGAAGTAAAATGCACTTCTAACTTAAGGTATAATTCATCCCTAGACAGAGAGGATTGCAGAGCTACAGTCAGGGAAAAGTAAAAATAAACCTCTTAAATAATGACATCTATGAAAATCACTGCTAACCTTCGGAAATCCAGCTGAAAAGAGATTTGTTTGCACCTCACCAAGTTCCTAGCTGTTACTACAGGGCTGAACAGCTGAATGTCTCCACTGCAGCATCTTCTGGTCTTTGTTAGCAGCATTCCTGGTTTGATTGTTAATGCTTCCTGTCCTTTAGTCTTGGGAAAGTTAAAGCACAAGGCATTCACATCAAAACGTTAAAGCTGATACCTGAGCTGCCACAAAGCAAGGACTGCACTGCTCAGGTATCACTTACCTGCATTAGGCTCGATAATTAGAAATTGGTACTCCTATAGTCACCTTCCACAGAGATCAATCCTCAAAAACCGTGCCCAAACCACACAGACAGCTGCAAGAACCACAGAGGTCCTGTGGTATTGTCTCCCTCTGCTAAAGGTCGGTCACACAAGAGCAGCCTTCCGGGATGCTCCGCAGGACAAACTGACACAAACCCCATGGGACCAAAAGAGACTCCAGGATTAATGACCCCAGCATACCGAAGTCTGCCCCCCTCCAGCAACTGCAAACAGCAAAAGGATTTACTGACCAAAACCAATGCCCCGAGTGAAAACTGAAGAGCTGTGAGGCAGCAGTCAGTACAGGAGCAGAAATTTAATCTGACCTACCATTATGATGCTGGTGGGTGTATTCTGCAATCACATTTCAGAGGACTTTCCATGGCAAACATGCATTAAGAACACTCGATAATCCCCAGCTGTACTTTCTGTGTAGCTTTTTGTGTAGACCACAGCCTTCATTGCAGCCTGGCCTCGTTAGACTGCAGAGGTCACTAGAACAGTCAATTGCATTTGTACTGATTGCAAGTAGCAAATGAAAATGATGGATAAATATTCATCAGTATGATGTAGTTAAAAGTAATATGAATAATTAGAGATTTAGGGTAGCTACTTGAACATATCTGAGCCCGATTTCTTCTTAGATCTTTCATGTCCACTTTTATAAATTTTTAGAAAAGGTTTAGAAGCTCACTTCATAGAGCTGCTTGCTTGCCTTTTTTTTTTTTTTTTTTTTAATGAACATTTCCAGAGGAACTAAGACAAGAAGCAGCTGCTGACTTCAGATGATCACATCTGCATTAGGTAGCACAGTGCCTTCCCCGGCAGGCAGCTGTCACCCACCCACAGTGCTGTGTGCCCTCCACCTTTACCTTCTCCAGCAGCAGCATGTTCTGTAGCTCTTTGTCAGAGGAATCTTTGTGCTTATTCAATCCATAACATCCAGCCCCAGCGTTTCTTCCAGTGCATGATCCTTTTCTTAAAACGACCATGAAGAATGAAACTAATTTAGTCTTCCGCTGGTTGTGAATGCACCTTCCAGTTCATTTCACTATCAGGCTCCAGACACTTTATATCCACTTCTTCCAGGAAACATTACCTGCAGCTGAACACTGGAACCAACTGGCACGCCTGCTTCCTACCACGTTTTCCTAAATACCGAGTGCCCAGTCTACCTTGCAGTGGACTCACCAGGTCACCACAGACTTGGCTGCAAACCAGGCTGTCAGCAAACCCAGTCTACCCCAGTGTCCAAAGGGGGAGGCTGTGCCTTTGGAGAAAGCTGTGCTGGCGGTGCTCTGCTTGCTCGCCACCTTTCTGCCAGCCTGGTAGTAGGATTTTTGCCTGCCAGGATTTACATGGCCCGTCACAAGATGCCACAGGCAGGAGTTAACCTGCCCCGAGAGAGTGGTTTGGTACTTCCAGCTAATGAGGCCTCTGATGGCAGCTCAGGCTACTCTGCCTGACTCAGCCGGCAGCTCTGCAAGAGAGGATCTCACCATCGGGATCACTCAGGCAGGCAGCAGCGCAAGTAGGAAAGAGTCAAGATGAAAGCAAATAAATTCAGTGGCACCGGAGGGCTCCAGCACTGGCTCTGTGCCTCTGCAGTCAAGCCTTGCTCCAAGCTCTGCCGTCCTGTCCCTGCTGCTCGTAGCTCCAGGGCGGGTCACTCTCCTTCCAGAAAATCCCACTCTGGGCTTCAAGAACCTGCCTCTACTTTGCACTAAGATTTCACGGAGACAAAAGACTTCCTCCCCCTTCTCTCCCAGGATCAGGGCTCTTGCCCTGTCTCAGATTACACTTCCACGAAGCAAGGGCTGGCAGAGCAGGCAAAGGAGGCACCAGTGCAGACGCACAGGCTACGCTCTGGCCCTGCCCTGCGCACTGGTTACCGTCACTTGCACAGGTTGTTCCTATTCAGCAGAGCTCTGCCTCCTCTCATTCACTGTGCAAAATCCTTGACAGACATGGTAAGGGCACAGCTTGCTTTAGAACCCGGTGCTCACAGAGGGAGCTGGTGTCCAATTCGGTGTGCTATTTAGGGAATTTTTGTAGGTTCTTAAATTGCATGTCACATTAGAATAATCTTTTTTTAACTGTCTTCCTTGAAAATAAGACCTAAAGTGGATTCATCTTCCTTTTAAGTGTGAAGTAGGTAACAAAATTAATTCACCGCTCAGAACATTATCTGTACAGCCGTCTCTTATCAATCCTACCTATTCTGAGCCACTGCTACCCCAAAGTCACACTATACAAATTCTGCTTTTGTCCGTGGATCACCAATGTTGTACATTATATGATCCCCACAAGTCCCCTTTTGTGCTGTCCATCACTACATGCCCAAATCACAAGACTGAAAATGCTGGCTGCACATTCCTTACAAGCATATGACTGGATCCCATGGATGGTCTGAGAATTTATAGATGTGCTGCCACCCATACATGTCCTAGTACTAATGGTCACCTATTTTTCCTCTCCTTTTATAATGAAAACATCACCCCTCCCCTCAAAGGAAAAGTAGTTATTAGCTTGATTTCAGGAAGAACACTAAGGCAGAAAAATCAGATTCAATACTGATAAGCGGCTAATCCATATTTTCATCTGTTTAGTCACATTATATATGGCTTTCTTATACCAGAGGAGATAATTGATGAGTGCAACATTTTCTCTATTTACCAAAATGCTGGAGTTGCTTTTGGAAACTCTTCCCCAAGATTTTACAACTTGTAACATGAATGTTCTAATTGTTACATTTAATATTATGTATTTATTGAAGTATTTAACTCACCTGAATAGTACTTTGATAAACCAAGGCACGAGGAGACAAGCTGAAAAGGAAAGTCTTTAACTGGAGATGTAGACTACCTCTTGTGAAACAGACAGGAGTCTTTCCAGACGCTTAAGATAATTTCCAAAATTCTCTTATTTCTTATTAGAGCCAGGCTGAAAGTGTAACCCATCTACCCAGTGTGTACATGATACTTAGAGGGCAAGTCACCTACTCTCCTTTAACTTGTCCTCTGCACACATGCAATGGACTGTTTCACAGCAAAGGTGGCTGCTCTGTGAGACAAGTGTGTTTTTGAGACCAGCATTGCAAAGTACTTCTATCTCCAGCTGCTCATTTCTACAACAGATGTGGCAGCAATTTCTGCTTTTCCAGATGCTGATCTTCTGGATACTATCCAGCCCTGCTAAGAAGGGACCAAAAATGAAGGCTGCTATTCTCCAGCTGTCTCTGCCCCTTGCACGACAAAATAGGAATGCTGACTGGATGACCCTGTGTCAGGAAAACCAAAAAGATTTAAGCAATACAAGGGAAAAAAACCCATCTGACACTCAAACAAATCCTGTATACCACTAAAAAAGTTGCAAGGAAATAATGAAACAAATTAGTACTTGAAAAATACTGGAAAGCAGAGTGGGGAGAGTTCAGGCCGGGAATCTTTGCGATTTTTCCTCCTTCCCACTCTTCCCGTTTACCCAGCTGTTTGTGATGAAATGTGATCAGCGACTCAGTCAACAGCATCCTTTCACTTGTGTCCCCCAGTAGGCTGAGGGGAAAATAACCTGGGAATCAATTTCCTATCAGAACACCTGGCATTGGGAGTCTGTCACCTTGGCTGGAATCCAGCTCAGATAATTTCTACAAATAAATATCAAACTGCAGCATGCAAGAAACAAATCTACCCAGCAGCATTATTCTGCTGTCCTTTAAAAGAGAAGAATAAAGAGAGCCGAGCTGAGCTAATATTTGACTAGGTATACCACCTTGCAGCATTACTGAATCACACCTGCAAAGGTACTGGTTCTTACACCTACTGTGGGGCACCTGATCCAAATCCTCAAACCAGTTAGAATTCACTTGATAGAGACAATTCAAAACCAGCAGGATACAAGAAATCACAAGCAGCATTGCATTTTCAAGACAAGTTCAGGTATTAACACACTGCAGCATTCTGAAACAGAATTACAACACTAACAAACACGCAATGTCAGGGGAGACTGGGTGTGTTCCAAAACTCTAAATTTATACTCTGTATTGTGATGCTGTGGATTATATAGTTGATGAATAAATAAGGGAAATTGGTTTTACTTGAAAGCAATGCATTTTGTTATTAGAGCTTTTTACTATAACAACTTTTGTGCAATACAGCAGTGAAACCCGGTATGCAGAAACATAAAAGCTTGTTGGGAAAACACTGGCAATTTTGATAACTGAGTAAAAGTATCCATTATTTATGACATTTTTATTGTCACACTCCATGGCAATATGCAAGTCCCAGGTGAATTTCTACTCGACCCACTTCTGCCTTCTGGAAGATACCAGTGTAAGTGTAGTGACTGTGCTACCTACACATTTTGCAATCTATTGCTGTCTGTAAGACTCAGTCACTCAAAATGAACTATTTTATCTTTTATATTTTTAAATATAAACTGCACTGAACAAATGCATTCAAGGTAAGAACCTGACCTGGGTACACAAACAGTACAGGAAAGCAAGAGAAAAAACACATTTTGTGCACATTCCTGACAAAATTATCAGTGAGAGTTTACTGTGTTACATAAATCCAAACAAAGATTCACACAGCACATTACTCAGCAGAAAGACGGACTGGAAGCCATTCCCCTCTCTCAAAGCAGATAAACATTGAAAAAGAAGTTACGTGAGAGAACTAGGCTTTTTAATGCTGGATACTGAAAGAACTCAACTGTAAAAACTGGATCTGTGGAAAACCCCAGACACCAGAGAGAGAATTCCAATTTCTCCATTGTACACTCAGGGCATTCCAGACTGAGCCAGAGGACACTGGACAAATCAACAACCCGTCAAGTCATTCTGCAATCCAGGAGTCCTTCTGCAGCAGTGCCTGAGCACTATGGGCACAGGCATCAAGCACTGGGCGAGTCAAGAAAACCCTGTGTGTCTTCATCATGCCACAACATGCAGCAGTGCTGGCAGCAGCTCAGTTTCCTGCATGCAATCCTTAATATTACAGAAAGCTGGCAAAAATTCACCATTGGTTTACTTGCCACTGTTTCTATGTAGCAAAGAAACTACAGACTTGTGCCTTTTCACTGCCTGAGCAAAAGTGCGCACTGCTCAAGAGAGCCTATGTTATCCTAGGTCAGTTTGCATGCACGTGTATCACTTGCATCTTTCTTCCCAGCCTCATTCACAGACATCCACAGGGCTGAATATAATTTCGTAAGGGTTAAACTCATTAATTTGCCCTCATTAGAGAAAATAGCAGAGGAGAGGGAAATAAATCTATAAGCAGAGATCAGACTCCGTTTATGGGCCTGCTCTAGCAGGGCTTTCTCTACAGAAAAGGGCAGTCCAAGATCTACTACTTTCTATAGAGCATCTGTGATGATTTAAGAAGTCCAAACAAATGGGATGCCAAGGCTGAGTACGACCCAGCTCAAGCTCGCTTTTAGCAGCTTTTGCCAGTAACGGGGACATAACAAATGACTGAAGTGCAAAGACCATGAGGTGGGAGTGGACATGAAATACAAAAACTTTGTTCATAAATAAAAACTGACAAAAGATTGCTTCTCCAAACCTCCATTGCTGATACTCTATTCAATTTTCCTAAGAATTAGTAATATTTCTGGGAATATTACTAAGAAGCTTTAGCTAATACACAGCATCTGTATGGGTCATATACAGAACGTTGTGGTGTTAGGTCCAGTAAGTCACATAGCCTGTAAGACATGCCTGTTCTTCCTCAGATTATTTGTGCTTCAGGTCAAGCTCTGTGTAGGTTTTAAAACTTCTCTTTGTTTGGTTTTTTTTCCTTTATTCTTTACCCATTTAATTCCTTTCCAACATAAACGCAGACTGTACATAGTATCTGAAACACTTATTACATCAAAGCAATAGAGAGAAAGATTACAGTCATTAAACGTTGTAAAAATCTGTATCACTCTAGCAACTGTCTCACAGGGCCCCTCACTGAAGAATGAGATGAGGCCTGCTTGTTTTAACAACTGCTTTCAGCTCAGCAGTTTAAGGTAAAAATACTCCAGCAAAATATTTCAGACATTTCAGTGTGCCTAAAATGTCGTTATCTTGAATTCTAGACTCATTTTCTTGTATGTTCACATGTACTGCTGACATTCAGGAACAAAGTATTTCAGATGCAATTCTTTCAAGTCCATTTAAATAAATGGTGCTCAACGTCAAAAATTAAACATGCTGTCAACAATCTGTACAAAGGTAAAGGTGAAAAATATAATTTGATTACAAAAGAATTCAACACCATCTGTACACAACAGATAATGCTTTTCATAAGATAAATTTATCACCATCCTCATTCAATCATTCTGAGATGTTATCTCCCAATTTTTAAAACATGTATTTTCTGTGTACTTATATACAATTAGTGTTTTTATAGTATTTCCTACTTGACTGTGAACAGTTCAGGTATTATACAATGACTCGACTGAGATGAATGAGGGAGAAGCCTATGCATGTTACTTTAATGGAAGATATTTCACTTGTCTAGCTCCAAAAGAGCCAAGAAAAGTGAGTGATAAAAGCACCAGCTTAGACTATTTTGAACATAAATTCAGGCATTTTAATGTGTATCTCATTAAAGCTACATGAGTTTCCATGTAGCTTATTCATACATATTATGGCACTTGGACTTTCCTAACAGGTCTTTAGTTACCTAGGACATCTAGGCTAAAAAAGAAAACATCTGCTAAAATTACCCATTTCTGTAAGAAAACACTTCTGTCCCAACTTTCCTTTTCCCTGAACTTTCCTGAAAAGTTGCACCAAAATACAACTGGTGATATTTCACATTCTTTGAGTAAGTTGCCTTTGACACGGATGTCACATTTACTTGTGAGTTTCAATCTCTAGTGATTTGTGAACACAAAGAAAGGCCATCTTACCCACAAGCCAAGTTGTATCCTGCTCCTTTGTAATTACAATGTGCAGTATAGATACTTGTGGATCAATTTTTTTGGTGGACTAAAGTCTTAGCAGTAATCACACACTTTGTCAGTCCAAATCTAATCCAAGGCAGTTTACACTGGCAGCTTTTTCTCCATATAAGGCATTATTCTGACATCTACTGGCCTGGTATCCAACCATACATCTTAATACACTGCATTTGTTATTAAAAAGGAGTGTATGTATTAATCCAAAGATAAGAAAAACTTAATGAACACAAATGACACATTTAAAACAGGCCCGTGTATTTTCATATAAATCTCACAACCCTACCAGTATTTTGGTAGGTTTCTATTGCTTTCTTAACTCATCTGAACTACTGTATATTATGAGGCTTTAATACAAGCAGCTTTGGGGAAGAAAGTTATATTTGGAAGGGAAAAAAGTTGTGACAAGTGAAAACAAAAAAAAATCCAAGAAGCTTTTTTTAAAAAAAAACTTTACTTGTAAAATTAAGCAGCATGCTATTTTGTGATTTATATTTGAATTTAAAAAGACTAATTAGACCGAAATAAAGACAAAAACCTAAAAATGGCAAGTCTATAAATAATGAAAATTTTGATTTCACTAGACTTCGATGAAAAACATTTGGTAATTAAATACTTGCTACTGTTCATTACGTTGATGAACTTTATTAGGGTTAAAACTATAACAAAGTTCATCCTAAAACTTTTTGCAATGCAAAATTATTTTCACTCGAGGAGTGTCTCAAATTGAATGCTAAGAATTACAAGCAATCTTCAGGAGCAGACACTCACATTCATAAAACTTTATACATCTTTTGGAACTAAGATATTTATACTACTAAAATCAAACATGCATCACTTCCCATACATTCTGGTATCATGATTTATATTACATTATGTAACACCATTCTTCTAAACAGCAGCAGTTTATCATACGTTTGCTCCATTTTCTTTGGATTTCTGATCTTTATCTTCGTTCTTCACAATGTCCTTTAAAAGGAAAAGGGGAGATTATGAGAGGAAATGTGGAAGTTGTGTTTCTCACACGAACTGTAAAGCAGCATGAGACAGACGCTCGTCAGCTTTAAATACTATGTGAACTGGTACCCTACTCAGTTTAGTTATAACCAATTCCAGTATCTTCCTGAAAAACTGAGGGGTAGAAATGCTCTGGAGTTTATGTGGTTTGCTTAAAACTCATTTCACTGAGATACTCCCACATACTGGACTATTTGAATTCAGCCTTGAAAAAGTACTCTTTACCAGTCAAACAGAGGAGCAGATTTGGACTGCTGGGGATGGACAAGATCAGGACAGGAAAACATTCAGATAGTTTGAGATCTACATTATTATTTATACCTTTTTAAAAACACTGAAGTCAGGAACATATGTTCCAAGTTAAGGAAAAACCACATTTAATTTGCTATCTTTAAATAACCAATCAAACATTGAGATTCTTCTCTATATATGTTAACATACTGGTGCCCTGAATTCATGTCAGGGCACCAGTATGTTAACAAAAATTGTTTTTATGTTGAAGTGTTTGTTCCAATAATTTAAGTCTACAGAAGTTTGCCTACAATAACAAAAACAGGGAATTAAACAATTCTAACCTGTTTAAGAACACTCTGTATTTCATCCATAACAGTAGCTAAATTTTTGATTGTCTTATTCAGCTGACTCTCAAATTGCAATTTTTTATCATCCGAGGTCTTCAAATTTTCTTGCAGTTGGCCAAGGTCCTTTTTTACTTCTTTTAGCTCCACAGATAGATTTTTGTTAGAATTCTCCAGTTGTAGTATAGTTTTTTCATCCTCATCTTAGGAAGGGAAGAAACAAAAACATCAAGTCACTTTCAATGCTGTGTACTTTGCATCTTAATGTTCTATTTACATGCAACACCATGATACTAATTTTTAAAGAACATTAAAAACTGCATTGAATTACCATATGCTAATACTTAATTCTGACTACATTGCAAGTCTAGCATTCAACTTGAGTAAAATTTAGATCCCAAATATTACCCAAATTGATTTATCTACTTAAAAATCTCAGTGTCTTGCACCCTGTAAGCACTGCCTTCGAAGTCACATCCCACCTGTTTTTTCTTCTAGTAGCTGGAGCTTTTGTTCTATCTCTGCCCGCACCCTTTCACTCTTCTCCAGCTTCTGCAGAAGGCTGCCAACATCCACCATGGCTCCGTTGTACACAATGAGCCCCACGTTCTCCTCCACGGCTTTGGACTCCTGCTTTACCGTGGGCGATGGCAGCAGCAAGCGGTTCCCTGCGTTGGATTAAGCAGCATCAGGAAAGAATCATCAAGTCATTCTCTAGTGGCCAACCTCAAAAACTTCTTAAAAGAACAAATACAGATTGAAGTTTGCTGGTCTATCCCTCACATTTCCATCCTTCCCCTGACCCCAGTTCTCCCTGCTGCCGGAAAGAAGGCATGTCTTTCAGGACATCATTCTATGCCTCTTTCCTGCAGTAATTTGTCTTCAAAACTCAGGCTCTATTATACTACCTACACGTCTGATCCTCCTGACTTCAAAACTAATAATGAGAAATTATGTTCATCAATATTGAACATTAACCTCTGTCCTCTTTCCTGTTCCAAGATATTAAGATTTCTCCTAGAGCTGCAACATTATGTGCTGGAAGCACAAAAAACCCTGTTACTTTTGAACTGCCAAAGATTTACTTTTCCAAACTGGCTCAAATAGTTTCTGCCAGAAATCAAGTATCTCAGAACTCTCATTACCATTCACACAGGAACAACTCTCTGGGAGTTTGTGGCAAAAAAAAATACAAAACAAAACACCACCTAACATATCTTCCTGCAGCTCTTCAGACTCTTCTTGGTTTTCTTCATCTTTAGAAGTATCTGTCAGTCTTCTGTAAAAGCAAGATTCTCGAAGCACTACTTTATTAAGCAGCTTCTTGACCTACGACACAGCCATGGGAAGAAATAATGGTGTTATTTAACACCCAGACATCCTGTTACCTAAACAAGAATGGTTTAATTTGGAAAACTTAAAAGAAACTGCATAGCTTTTTGAACTTTAACATACTGGGGCTTAAAATGCAAACAAACTAGGAAAAGAATAAATACAATTTTGAGACAAAAGCTACATATATAGTATGGGCATATTATGAGCTGCAAACTTCACCCTTTCACTCCAAGACAACTTACAAAAGATGACACTACCATTTCATTTTAAATACGAAGTGGCTGCATAAAAATTAGAGATCAGATATGTAAGCAAAACCTTTAGAAGCTAAATTACATTTCTCCCACTTAAAATATTCCTGCAATATTTTGAAAGAGTTTTTTAGTACTGTACAAAACCTGAGCACGTGACAGGTGTAGTCCAAGAGTGTACAGGATCTCCTCCATGTCCTTCTCCAGAAGGTATCCACAATGACTTTGATCAAAATAAACAAAAGCCATCAGAAGATCCCTGTTAACAGTTACCATCTGGGTCTTGTCTTTCTCCTACGGAAAATTGATTATGAAATCATTAGGGAGTTAAAGTATCATTCCAAAAATACACCAAGTTCTTACTTAACAAAAGCTTTTTCTCTGTTCATTTTATCATTACTTTCAGCTAAGTAATTAATACTACTAGCATTTACCTACTTAGATCACATTATTTAAGACTAATTTAAGCTATATAGGAAAAGTAATCTTTCAATATTTAAAAGAAATACAACACAATGGATAGTAACAGCTGCTAGACACAATTTCCTTTTGTTCACGCTAGTATGTAAAAAATGTACATAGAATTAACCTAATTATAAAATAGGAAACATCCCTTCTGCCCTCTATCATTTACTTAACAGCTGTTTGCAAAATGAAAAACAGGTCTTATAATAAAAATAAATCTGAGCTATAATTAGGACACCTCTAACAAGCTCTAAGCAATTGTTAAGAAAGGTGTTAATTACTTTATCTTTAGACGCCCTCTCTTTACAATGCTTATTTCCCTCTCTTCTGTCCTCCCGTTTGTTCATTTCCTCTTCATCCCGGTCTGCAAAACAGAAAGAAAATTCAACATACCCACAGCAAACAATTATATAACCATTACCAGAATGCATGTGGCTACTAGAAAAGTCCACATAAACCCCCAGACATCTGCAATATACTTCCCTAAAAAATAATAAAAAATGCATTGAAGTGGGCCCTGTTAAATGTCGATTTTTCTCTAGTCTTATTTTAACATAAGCCATTTATAATTTTTTCCCTGTTTGTTTCATACACAGGACAAAAGAGCTGAAACAAATGCTAACTAGGCAAAAATCAGTTCTGCCAACATCTCCAACCATTTAAGTGGTGTGCAGGAAATTACCACAATTCTCCCTAATGAGGCTTGGCAGAGTCTGCACTCAGCTATGGTTATTCCTATTCAAATTCAGTATTATTTACTCTCAAATATTTCACATAATAAAACCCATATAAACTATGTAACTAAAACCATGTGTTTATACTCATGTTGAGTGAGAGATTACTCTTCCTATGACTTAGATTCTCCAAGAAGTTACAGATCACATCACTTACTAGATGTGAATTAAAAATGGCAGGTTTTGTCTAAAGGTAGACAGTACAGTAAAACTAGATTAAAAGAGAGCAAGAGATATGACAACTGCTGGGATGGATTATGGCATGCAGCTCTGTACCTCACATGCAAGTCTTGGGTCAGAGAATAATGTGCCAAATTCAGCTTTAAGCTCACCTTCCTTGTGAGGACAACTTTGGAAAAAACTATGCATCACAACACTTGGCTAATTTTACCAACCCTTTTCTGAGAACAAATCACTTTCTCCTGCACCTCCATGCCTTGTTGGGTTTTCTCAGCAACTCTTGACTGGGAATGGCACAAGGACAGATTATGGGAAGCAGCAGCACTTGTACGGAACAGACAAGCCCAGGCCACTCTCACAAATCATAAGCAAATAGGAGTTGTTCTGGAAACCACAGATTAGCACCAGCTTTTTAAAGCTGGTGCAGTATTCTGCCAAAAATACAACTAAAAATGCTGGGACTGCAATATCCACACAGTTCAAACCCACATCTCTAGCAAAACCTCTCCAAAGAAAGGCAACTACCCCAAAGTACAGTTCAAAAACCACACCGTGTCTTACACCTTTCTGAATCTCTGAGCAGGGAAAGAGCTGCTGCCACTGCCTGCAAAGTCCTCCAGACCCTTTCCCTATTTCTTCAGACTAACACAGCTCCACCCAAACAAAGACCAACTTCTTGTAACATTGGATGAAGAGCACCCACACTACATTCTGTCCTAGCCAAACCAGGATGACATTCCAGAACTGAGGAGTAGGAAGTTAGGCACGTAAAAGTGGCTTGGTTTTTCAGAGGTGCTGAATACTCACATCTCCTACTGACTTCAATGGGAGTTGCGAGTGGTCTGCATTCTGAAAAAAATAAAACCACTTCTATATGCATGCCTTACTTAGAGCACCACAGCTAGTTTATATTAACTATGTTCATACAATGCCTAACATAAAGGTACTTACATTTTACGTAGAACTGGTCAGAATTACTAAAATAAAATTAGTCTAATAATGCAATTTCAAATTGTCTAGTTCCAGTGTGTTCTCCAGCTTGAAAGAATATAATCAGTGATGATAAAAAAAAATTATGAAAGGTCACAAATAGTTCAAGATACCTTCATCCTCATCTTCAGCATCTTCTGCCTCCATTGGATCATATTCTTCTTGATTATTGTCATCTTCAGTTTCTTCTTCATCTTTAGAATCATCTTTCCTTTTATCTTCCCTCTGTAACAAAAATGTCTAAATATTTATCTAGCCAGAATCAAAAACCAGCAAAGCAAAAACCTTACTACTAGTCAGTCAGAATTTGCCTACATTTATGCTTAGTCACTTAAGAACGCAGATACAAATCTGTGATACAGCTCAATATTAAAATGCTCTCAATACACCAGTAAAATTTTTAAATTACTGAATATAATTGAAGCATATTTAAATAGATCAAAAAGTCAAATCAATTAACTAACATTACAAGAGCTGAGTTTTTGAAAGCAATAATGTAAAACTGAAATAGAAACACTTTAATACTGATCCAGACAGGACAGAACTGCATATGAGCTAACTGCAGACCTTCTTTTCATCTCTCTCTTCTTTTTTATCTTTATCATCTCCAGATTTTCTCCTCTTAGGTTTTGGCTCATCTGTTTCATCCTCTTTTTCTTCTTTTTTTTCTTTTTTCTCATCTTTTTTGCCTTTTTTGTCCTTTTTGTCCTCTCTCTCTGGGAGAGAAATCAGTGCTTTGTAAATTCTGACACCAAAATCTCTCTGAAGCATTTCATTGAAGAGTTCTGCAAACAATGATACCTGCACATAAAGAAGAAAGAAAAGAGAAAAACCAAAAAGTTTTAAAATAGGTAATAAAAATGTATAAAATTATGATAAAACTGCTATGAGGTGCCATCTTAGCAACTTTCACCATATCAGAATTTTACAGAATGTCAGATTTCTTACTATCTGCTTTGAATATGGAAACCCTAAACAGCTTTATTAACTCCATTCCATATCTGAAACCCTGTGTATCCCTCTGGATACCATGCAGTGACTATATTGCTATTGTGCCATGTATCAAAGACTTGGCAATTTAAAAATTCTGACACAAAGTCCTACCTCAAAGGAATGTTCTTTATTATCTTCTAATCTATAGTCCAGAAGAACACTTAGAGACATGATGCTGCAGTCAAACTTGCCACTCTTTGCTGCCCAGTTCGGGTGCACGATGATGGCTGGTTCGTCCGGCAGGATGTAGCGTCTCTCCCGCCGCTGACGTTCCAGCTCCTCTTGGCGTTTTCTTTCCTCTTCCTAAAAGGGGGCAAAAAACCAACATGGACCGTATTCCAAAGCTGAAGTTTCAGCCTCTGCCTTCATTTTTAGGACTCACTGCTCTGAGGAAAGCAAAGGAAAGCCTAAGCTGCTGAAGGCAACGCACAGCTCTACAGGACAGCAAGCTGTTTATTCCTTACAAAGGAAAAGAAAGGCTTCATACAGCATCTCTCCAAAGACACCCAACAAACACAGCTTTAACAATTACCAGATGACAATTTACTTGATTATGACAAATGCAATCTCTATAGATACACCTGATGAAAATGAAACAGAGGGTTACAAAAGGTAAAATGCCACCAGCTTAGTGATTGCCAAGAGAGAAATACTGAAGTCTCCTGACTACAAAAAAGTCATGGCAGAGCTTTTCCTTTATAAAAAAGCCAGCACAATCAAAGCTCCCCTCCAATCCTAAAGAAAGCTGTGGCAAGAAACCCAAGCTAGTTGAACCCCATCCAAGCTGTGGGAGAAGGCAGCAGCAGTAGCTGACAAAATTAGCAAGCACACGGCCTTTCCTCCATCAACAACGTTTAGAGAGATCTATAAAACTTCCAATCACCGCATACAGGTTATAGCAAGTAACACACAAAAAGGCAGGTTTAAAAGCAACTAAAGCACAAGCCATTCTCCAGACATTTCTGCCCCTTTTCTGTGGTTGAGCTTTGGCCTTACTGCACAGATCTTGTTTATCCTTGTGAAACAGCAAACCAGACAAAGCACTGCAACTACAAACTGCAAAACTGAGAAACTCCAATATACAGCAAGTATCCAAAAGCAAAAATTAAAGCTTCATAATAAGAGAAAACAAACCCAAGCAAACCATCTGCCATGTGAAGTAGCTGGACTGTGAGACACAGAGGCCAACACAACTAAGCAACTGCTTTTCATGTAGGTTTAATGAGTTAAGGTCTTGTTAAGTATGCTCACGTGTTTTGAGCATGGTTTTTCTCAGGAGTCTGGGATTTATGTTTCCTTACATTTAAGGTAAAAAATTAATTCAGACACCCTTAGCGCAGTTGCACATTTCAGCTGATTTGGCTGATATAAAGAAATTCAAATTGGCCAAGATTTCTTTCCAATTCAGCAGCTCAAGCTACAGCAAGAGTTCCCAGTACAGTCACCCGAGAACAACAAGATCCCAGCCCAACCAGGCACATACCTCTACTTTTTATGCTTATACATATTTACACAAATGTTTCATATATTTTATGTACACTTAGGACTTAAATCAAGTATGTCCAAATCCTAACCTCTTTATCATCTTCAGATTTCCTATCCTCCTCCTCTTCCTCTTCTTTCTCAGACTTCTCTAGCTCCTTTTGCTCTTCTTTTTGTTCCTCTACTTTCAGCTGCTTTGTCAGTCGAGCTATCAGCTGAGATTTCAGTCCCTTAGAGCTAAGGGTTCGACTTTCTAATTCTTTGCGAAGGTCATTTACCTGGTAAATAAAAGCTCTGTAAGTGGCATCAAGCAGTGACATCACAAAATGTGATTAGTAGAGAAAGTGAGGTAAAAATCAGGAGTACTGAAAAGTCAACTGACATGTGCTGAAAAACACTAATAGTTACTGATAAAAAAACCGTATTACATTTAAAGTAATGTTTTCCACAATAAACTTCTGAGGAACTATTCAGAGATGCAGGGAAAGGATGTTATTAGAGTAAAATAGTTTATTATTATTACTATTATTATTCCTTTTGAGGAAACTTTTTATTATGTCTCCTGCCATAGTTTAAAAAGGCAGTAATTGTACAAAAATGTATCATTTAAGTATTTTAGACCCCATATTTTTTAATGTAAGTAGTAATCTTGCAGCTTACAGTAGAACTCACATTTTTCCAGTTAATGTGTCATACATGATATCCTTTAATTGTACAAAGTTCAAAAGTTCAGAATAGATGCAATTAGCTGTACTCACTACAATCAGAAAAGTCATTCCTGCATACTGTGATATCACGTCTAGTACCTATAAACTCAGCAAAACACTACTAAAGTTTTTTGCTCAGTTAAGGGAACATACAGCTGCGTTTCAGGTCATGCCTTATGGGCGAATATGTACAATAGAATGAAATTTTAAGAAGTGTTTATTACCTTCATTGTTTTTGGATCCAGCTTAGACCAGTGTGTAGGCGTAGAGATCTCTTTAGCTTCGCCATCATCCTTTTCCTCTTCATCCTGACAAATAAAATTCAGAAATTATCATTCAGAAAGCTTGGAAGCATTTCAGATATTTCTTAAATTCTGTTGCTGATCTGTGCAAGGTCACAACTGTTTCAGATAGTCTTCTCCTAAAGTTATTATTTAGACAAGTTCACACACACATTCTACCACTTTATAAATGATCACAGTGCCACTCAGCCAATACAAGCCAGATCTGTGGAACACAAAACGGTGATAAGCAACACCACAAAGGATATTGGGGTTACACAGACACTGCTGGTCTCCAAGTAACCACACAGTGGGTGATCTTCCCCCAGATTTTAAATCCCCCAAATTACTCTTTGTTCAGTCAGACCTTCCCTTATTCCAAGATGTTGATCAGCCACGTGGCTTGAAATTCAGATGTTTCAGACTAGTGTTTGTTCAATTTCAAATATCACAATTAGAACTGGCCACAAGAGAGAATTTAGAAATTTCAGAAAATGGCAAAATGTTTAAAGACAGCTATTCATAAACTGAGTCTCACTCAACAACTGGTCCCAGATTCCAGCAACTACATCTACGATAAAAAATTTTCTGCGCATCATAAGCACAATTTAATTCCATTTGTGATATCAGCATACACATTAAAAGTTAGTGAACTAGCTGAAATAAAAATAAAAAGCAACATTCACTACACTGCTGAAAGCTGGTTTACCAGTCATTGTTACCAGTTATGTTCCTCCTGTGTATGTATGTTGTGTAGTATGTGGTATGTGCATTTTGTGCCTGTGTTCCTGTGCCTGTGAGAAGCAGAAATAGAAAAAGGGATTAGCGTTCAGTGCCTGTTCTCCATCAGCCTCCTTGCGTTCACCCTGAAGCTTCTCGACCAGCTGCTGCTTGTATCCTCGGGAGAGGGTTTCCCACTCTGAGCGGGTGGGAAGGCAATGCCAAACATCCGGGAAAAATAAAACCACTGTCTCCACATGAGCTGGAACTGTACGCCCCTTGTGGGTCTCCTCAGGGCGATGGTAGCGAATCTCTGCAAAACGGTACCTGTTGCAAGGGAAGAAGCATGTTGGAAAAAAAATTCTACAATACATTTTAAAGAGCCTAGATCACTTGTAGCACATCAAGTAAAGAAATTTTGCTGCAAGACCTTGAGGTTTATCTAAAGAAAAAAATTATGGAAGCCATATTTTCTCTTTTGGCACACTTGTAAAAAGGTATCGCAAATGAAAAGGAGGAAAACCAACAAAATGCTTTTTATACAACTTGTTGCTTAGCCCACATAGGTTTTACGTGCATATAGAAGTTGTTGAAGCACTTCAAATTTAGCATACAATAGGCTTTCCTGGTATTAGTACAACTAAAGTGAGCGTTAACACAGGACAGAAACCCATCAAGAGAAAATATGGCTGTATAACAAACGGCTATTTATTTATGACAAAAGAACAATGAAATGAAGTTCTCTTGACGATCCTCTCCAGCTATGCACAAAATGAAAAATATTTTCAACACACGTTCATTAAAAAAATTACAGTATAACACGTCAAAATAAATCCAGAATTTTTAATTAGTTCTTAATGCAGTATTCAGCACAGTTGGCACCAATCAAGCTTATTACCAAACAGAACATCCTTTGAGTAGTTTACCTGAGCTACCAAGAGCAGTTGACAAACGATAAAGGTTTTTCCAGCTTTTTTTTTTTTTGCTTTCTTTTTTTTTTTTAAAGTCCTGGTAAATGACAAGTATTTATTTCTACAGTGTACTTGGCTTTGCAGTACAGTACTTACCATTGCGTGCACACACTTAAGTCAATCCCTGTAAGAGCCTTGCAACAACGAATAGCCGTCTTTATCAGCACCGAAGGGTCCTTTTCTGGATCAGGTCCATCCAGTGATGGGGACCAGTGTCCTCCAATAGCCATAGCTTCATCTTTGCCTTTCATACCCACTAAAAACTAGACAAAAAGAGTCTTCTGAATGTTCCCCTGCTAGGGGTAAAAAGTCATTTTCCCCAAGTGCAAAGAATATTTCATAGCACACAACACTGAAATCCGTGAGTAAACCGTCACATTATTTTGAAATCTGAAAATGAGAATCAGTCAAGAAAGAGTTCAGTTATTTTTTTTCCACAGATTATTTCAGCAATGGAATAGGTTTAAAACATCATCACTCATTCTTGCTTTCAAGATTTTCCATCAGGTTCGTTTATTGGTATAGGTTTGTTCCTTTGCCATTAAAAGCTTTCTAACTCAAAAGACAGTATTTCAATGGTGTCTTAACTCTGATACACATTTATAGATGCACCTGCTTAAAAGTGATAAAGTAAAGCTAGGAAAGGTGAGACCACAAGAGCATCATACCTACAAATGAAAGTATTCCCATTTGCCATAAGTTAGAATTTAACTGGAAAACAAGTCTGTTGTCCTGAAACACCACAGCACTTATGGCTTGTTCAGTTTAACGGTTAACTTAACACACAGCTGCTTAACTGTTGCTTCATGTGCATTCTCTTCACAGCTGAGCCCTTACAAAACAAGTAAGTGCTTGTAAAAAACAGCTAACAAAGTTAACTGAGTTTAACTAAGTTGAAGAAAGCAGTAAATGTGAAGCTCCTATAAAGTGGAAAAAGAATTGACATATAAACTGGGTCTCTTCAGAGGAAAAATGAAGTCATCATTCAGCTGTCTACAAGCTCCTCTCTTATTGTCAAAACAGTAAAGCTCTATAACCAACCTTTATTGCCAAAAGTGTCTGGCATTGAAGCATATTTACCTTTACAAGTCTAGCAGGATGCTGAAATCCATCACGAAGTTCTTGGGGATCTTCAGCCAGAGCACATGACTTGTGGTAGAGATCTTCCATGCTGGGACTAGCCATCAGCATCACCTGTGGTGTGAGTCAGAGCAGTCTTGTGAAGGTCTCACTATGACTGGTAAACAATGACCACACCTTAACAACACACCTACCCAAACTTAACAAGGTTGCTCTATACCCTAAACAGGGTGTATGATAAAACCAGATGCTCCTTCTCAGTTACTATGTTTTGAAGCTTGACCTTCTAAAAGGCAGCTTCTGCTCTGCACAAAGAGCTCTGAAAAAACAGTATGTCTAGATACTTGAGCCAAGGCTTTGCAGTTTTTATACACAGCAGGCAAGTAAGTTAAGTCTTTCTATCTTTATCTGAATGTCTAAATATGCTGCATCAAGGGCTGTAATCATGTACAGAAGACCCCTTCATCAGAACATTTTCCTAAGACCTGTTCCATTTGAAATCTGTCATTAAAATAGGCCTGAGATTTCTAGGGCAATCTGTGTTAGAAGTATTACATGTTAAACATAGATCTCTATTTACTTTGAACAAAACAATAAATATTGAGATGAACAAGAAAGAAGGAAAGAAAATACCACTAAACAGAGTAACACGCACTGCGCAGAAAATATCCTTGAAGGAATAAAAAGGACTCAATTAACTATTCAAAATGAACTGCCTAAGAAATCATTCCGAGATCTTGCAGGAGCTGACTTTCTTTCCTATAATCACATCACTGCAACTGGGTCCAGAGAATGGAAGAGCCATCAGTAAACACAAGATTTAGGACAGCTCTAGTAACAGAAAAACAAACTGAATTTCAGTCATGATTCTTTAAGCTCTACATACTTGCTTTTTACTGAAAAGCTTAAAATGCTGTATTTTGCTCAAATGGCTGTAGAATATTATCACTTCAGTTATACCCACTTCTGCACCCTACTGATGAAAAAATTTCTAATGAATAGTCATATTAGTGGAAAACCACACAAACCTTAGCACTGTAGAGATGATCAGCATCAGGTGGATCAAGGACAGCAGCGTTCTTATCTATAGGATCTACTTCTCTATGCATTACATAGAAATTACAGTAGTTTCCCAGCTGAAATGGTCTAGACATAGGAAAAGCATCCACCCACGTAAACTGAGCATCAAAGAAATCGCTCGGGATATACAAGTTCTGGTAACGCCTCCTCAGCTCCATCATATCACAGCTACAGCTGAAAGACACAGCATTATGATAAAGATACAGCAAAAAAAAAAAACAACAAAGTACATCATTAAGAGGCAGATCAATTGGCAATACAACCATTGTATAATTGATACTGTATATATAAAATCTCAAGAACACTGTATTTGGATGTCATGGATGAAAAGTTTAAAAACCGGTAACTATTAAACACTCTTCCAATTCAGGTGTCTGCGTGTTAGGGAATATTTATTAAACCAGGTTATAAAGCTCATACACAACAGCATTTTAAAGTAATAGAACCTCAAACAAGTTTATCATACAAGGTTCTCAGCCATTACACATTTGATGTTTCTTTAAAGTCAAGATCATCATTCAACACCCAACTACACACACGTGGGCTGACATGGCTCACGGTGAGCTGTGCCCATGACTAAGTGAACTCTAGGTAAACATCTGGCACTATAAACATACCAGTCCAATGAAAACTTGGAAAACTGAACCGTGTAACGAGGAACAACACGTCGGGGTCTCCGAGGTGACCTCTCCCTCTCTCGTCTGGGCGATCTCTCTCGGGAGCGTTTTCTCTGGGGGGATCTTTCCCGGGACCTACGTCTCTCTCGTTCTCTTTCACGACTTGAAGAACACATACAAAATACAAATATTTTTGCAGGCTGGTAACATAAAATGATTTCTAGCACAACAGACCTGTCAGAGACAACTCAAAAAAGGGGAGAGTCTCTTTACAAGCGAAGCTGATTACACAACTCCTTAATTTCAGATAGATAAGAACTCTTCACAAATTCCTAAGGGTACATGACTTGTGGGTCTCGCTGACTCACTCTGGAGCAAGCAGCTCAGCTCTGGGTGAGGACAGGTCTTTATGGACTGCTTGGATCATAGTCTGGTCTACATACCTCCTGTCATCTTTTCGGTTTGGCATAGGGTCTCCACCTCGGTCATTCCTCCCAGAAAATCTGGATGGTGGGTCTAGTCTTCGAGCTGGTTGGGGCTGTGAAACCAGACGGACTGGGGGCTGTAATAAACCACCTGAAACAGAATGTACAGGATCAGTGCAGAAGAGAGGGCAACTATCTATACTTGGCAAACACTGCTGCTTTACAGCTGTTTCTCTTGTGTACATTTTCTAAAGTAACTCTACAGTCACATCTATTTATTATTAACACCCACCCAAAGAAACTCAAGAGACCTAACCTTTTCTTCACTGAGGCAAACTGACACTGTAGTTAAATGAAATTGGTTTAAAAGCATCTTCTTCTGGAAGTAATATAACCTAAGCACATAGAATCCGTCCTAGTAAAAAGCTAAGCCTTTTGGAAAACTTAAATTAAGACAGATACCCATACTACCAACTCACTGAACTGAAGGAAGACTGAAACCTTCATTTTGAGGCTGTTCATACATAAGAACAACTGGCATCCTGAAAAATTATTCCTAAATCAATATATTATACAACTACATCAATCCCTCAGCACATGCTTTGTCTGTCTCAAAACTGATTTAAGTGGAGCAAATGTTACTAAACACCAATGAACAATTAGGACTTATTACACTGTAGTAAGCATTTATGCAAAACAATTCTGCTTAGGTTCTTCTACCCTTGCTTTTACTGTGGTAAGAGCAGTCCTATCAATTCTATTACTGATTCCTCAGCCACTCAAAGTTCAAGAGACTCCACAACTTTTGTTTTTCAGATTTGCCATGTCTGGCAGTGTTTCTTCTCTCAAATGCCAACCTGGCTAGCTGAAATGAATAAGCAAAGAAATAACAGCTTTAACAATACAACTGCGAAACCTGGTTTTGCGGAACACTGCAGAAGATGCTGAAGGACTGCACTGCTATTAATACTTTCAACTCCCCAACTTGTCTGTGAAAGAACAAAAATTACATTGAATTTGTTCTGAGATTACAAAATCTTAACACCAACAGGACTCCATGGGGATTTAACTAACCAGGTGATTTCTGAGCTACTGCAGGAATGTGCCTTGCACATAGCTCCAGGAAGACATATTCAATCTAAAAACTCAATACAGTCCCCTCCGTATTATTTCAGCTATTACTTCAACCTTCTGATTAACAAGAAAATAACCATCACCCACTAACCACCAGAGTGACCCCCCCGAAAAGGTGTGCACTGAAGGAGCACCTTTCTGCTGTGGCTGCTGCAGTAGGGGCTGAGGCTGTGTCTGAAGCAGAGGTGTGATGGAAGCTGCTGAGATCTGTGCCTGCAGCAGGGACTGCGGCTGTGGCTGCGGCTGGACCCCGAAGGCGGTCTGCTGAGCAATGGGCTGCAGGACGGCCGGCGGCGTCTTCAGCAGCGGCTGCGCTTGGCTCTGGTTCTGGCAGCAAACACAGGCGAGTCGGAGTGAGCTTAAACCACAGTCAGCCACTGCCAGTGACACTGGGTAACCCCACATACCTGGTTTGGAAGCGTCTGTATCCTTTGGGCATTCCATTTGAATGGCATGTTAGGATTGTAAGTAGCTTCTACCAAAACTCTGTCACCCACCTGAGGTGTCTTTCCTTTAACAGCACTGCAAACATTACAGAAAATGTATTTTAAAATGTGAGTCTTTTTTAGCTAGGTTTGTATTTGCATGTTACATTTAAAGATGGGAGAAAGTAGGCAAAGTTCATTAAAAAAGGTTATAGGAAAAGCATCTACCCCCAAAATTCAGCTTTGGTTCTACCTGCTTCAGTTCAGGGTAAGCACAGGAACTTAGGAATTCCCTGTCTTTGGCCCATCAGCAGAAGTTCCCCAAACAGTACCAAGTTACGACATGCAGGTAGTAAATTTTATGCTTTTGATCACCCACAAATTCTGCAATTTCCTATTACAAGAAGTTAATAACCTCTGTGTCTCCCAGCTTTGGGTTTTGTATTAAAAAAATTCAAAAATTCATGTGAAGTACCTTAGACCTAGCATCTATTAACTTCTCTGGCTTTCACTGCTGAATGAAAACAACACACTATTGCAGGTCCTATCAGCGGAGTCAGAGAATTAGCGTGCAATCATCTAAACCTTTGATTTAGTGAGAGTATCACAGAGAACATCTGCAGGTGAGTGTTCACAGCTTACCTAAGCTGAAAAAAGACATCTTCATCCACAAAACCAAATGTATCATGTAGCTTAGTCACCACCCCAGTGAAGACACGCTGCTTTTGTGGCTGGGTTTGCTGCTGGCTGGAGCGGGGAGCCGGGTAGGAGACAGTGATCTGTGCTGCCGGCTGGGGTGTGGACAGGCTGAGGCTGGTCGGGAGCGCGACTGCCGGCTGCAAGCAAAACAAAGCCAACTCTAAATCTTGTAAGCAGCTGGCAGGCTGACAGGGAGCAGGTCCTTTAGCCACAGAGACAGCAGCTCAGAATGACTACAGCAACTAGAATAGACATTTTCAGACAGTGGAAGTTTTTTGTATCTCTTGTTGGGTTGTTGGTTTTTTTGAAGACGACTTTTTCTTACTTTGGATGAACACTGGCTTTGTTTATCCTTCATTTTTACAACAGACAGCTTCCCCCAGAAATGCACCTTGTCCAGACAAAAAGCATGAAGACTGCATTATTGTCTACAGGTAACCCAAACAGTGGGCCTGAAGTGGAGATAAATTCCCAACTTTGCTAGGAATACACGCTTAAGAGGTCATTCTGCATTTATATCCCACCTGTAGTGTTAGAAGTCAGTAAAGGCTGAGGCCAACACGAACCCTTCCCTAACTCAACAGTTCATGTACTTGCCTTCTTACAAAAGCAGAACACAGTAAGATAATGAAATCAAGTCAAACATTTTTACCTTTTTAAAGCCTGTTTAAAAGTTCAAGTGAAAATGGAACTAGAGCAATTTGCAGTGCGTTAAATGGCTGCACGTTTTAAGCCCGTCAAGCTCAGCAAGGTTCTTTTTAAAACTCTTTATACATAATCTGTTAATACAGAAACTTAAATTCCTTCACAAAGAAGAGAAAGATTTTCCCCATTTGTTATTTACTGCAAAACAACTGGACACTTGAAGTTCAAACAAAAAAAACCTAAAATATAATCAACACACATATTCCCTTCAAGATTAAGGAAAAGTGGTTGCTATTAATTTTTGAAACCAAGGCTATGCATATTTTAACATCTGGATAAAATAAACCTGTACCAATGAAATGTCCATTCATATCAGTTCATTCTACAGATTAAAATACCCAAGATGTCACAAATTTGCACTCTTGCATTATCTGTGTTTGGGGATGAAGACCAAACAATAAAACCAAACTAACCTGAGTTAAAAGGGTCTGCTGAGGTTGCTGCAACTTAAAATAAATAAAGTTATAAATTAATTTTATATGCTTTAGGAAATTGTACAATTTTACCTCCTCTTTACAATTAAGAGTTATTGCTTAATCTGAGTCAGTTAATAGTCCTTTGGGGTTTGGTCACTTCAGCAGTTTGCACATCTGTAAAACTGTGCTTGTGGGGTTAATTTTAAGATTGTATAACCCAGGTTTATTCAGAAAGGAGAAATACTAAACTTTTTTGAACTGAAAGTTACTAGCAATACCAAAAAAATTTTGGCAGCTGAAGCAGCTTAGGCATGTAATTCCCTTGTACTTTGATTCTTTTTTAAAAATCCTGTTAAGTTTGAAGACCATAATAAAAACCCAAAAGGGAACTTTTTTTGGACAGCATCTTTCCAGCAGTTAAAATACACGGCCCTGTTCGGAGCAAAGTTCAGCAGGAATCATTTACACATGGAATAGTATGTATTTTTTAGATTTTTTTTTGCATTAAGGTTGGCAGGCTTCCATTCTGCATACATCTTTCCAAGTATATGAACTTCAAGCTCTCTTTCACTACACAAAATATTACTTCAGTTTCTTTAACAACTTCCCATATGAGGATGATTTCAGAGACAAATCCTACAAGACACACAACTGACATTATTTTTAAAGTTATTTGTGATGTACACAGTAAGAATCAGACAAACCTGTTGCTGTACACTATAGAGAGTCTGCTGAGGTTGTGAATATTGCTGAAACAGATAAAAGCAAAATATCTCATAAACAGGAGAATTATTACCACAATATCAAATAAAAGTTATCAGCTTAGCAAGTTCAAGATAAAAACAATTAACATCTAACAATTTTAATAAAAAAATAACTAATAATATCAACATATATTATTTTTGTAACAAATATTCTGAGCCTTTAGAGTGGAGCCTGATGTTCTCCTTCTAGCTAAAGTCAGCAATTTTTGCTAAGCCTGACACTCAAGACAGTATTTAGGGCATATTATGAAATCATGCAAAATGCCATAAAGGATATATATAGTGATGGGAGATACTTGAGATTCACAGTTCAGATGCAGCAAAACTCATTCTCCCAAAGGGCTTTCTACAGCTAAAAATCAGCACCTCCATAGCCAAAATTCCCACCTTCACAGCCTAATTCAGCTACTGCTAGCTATAAACCCCAAATCCCACCGTTGATAAGGCAGGTTCACATTCAGTGTTCACCATTTTCCATTCTCGTTTTCTGCTGGATCCTTTAGCTTTACGGAGTTGAGGGAGCGCTGGCCGCTGTGTTTGCTTTACCTGCTGCAGGGCCGCGGCCGCGGCTGCCGCCTGCTGCTGGAGCGCCGCGGTCTGCGTCAGCTGGTAGTTGGTGGGGGTCTGTGTGGTCAGGCCGGCGGCTGCCAGCGCCGTCTGCTGCGTGTAGATGGTGGGGGAGGCTCCGAGCAGCGAGGGCTGCTGCACGCCCAGGGCAGCTGTGAAGGGAACATGGCCAGTGAGCACTCACAGCACCTCAGACACCCCAGCTTACACAGGATGCAGTGTGCGATGCTTTACGCCTGAGTCAAGCTCACCAAGGAGATGAATCAAGTTCCAAAACTCAAGGAAAAGGATCACATCCCATTTGCTTCTCTTTTAAAATCATCTACCAATAGTAAACTACAGCAGGGGCACAGAGACCATTACATTTCCTTCTCTTGAGCTGCTCATGATTTTATAGCTCTGTAGTTGTCACCCCCAGCTGCACCTACCCCCAACACCCCCCCCCACTTTCTTAAAGGTATTTCAGGTTCTGGATGAGCCAAAGGAAGAGTGCTGCTCTGCTCTGTAAATTAATACATTTCATTCTATCTGAGGGCAAGAGAAATCTTTACTGTAACATCATCTATGAAACAGAGGCCTATGGAATGTGTCCTCTGAAATCACTCAAGCTTTTGCTTCACTCAGTGCAGTCTTTGTCCTTGTGAGCTGGATGTTGTAGAAGTGGGGGCTGGTGGAGCAGGAGCAGCCTTGTAACAACAGAGAGTTTAATCAGTCCCCATGTATAAGGGGACTCAAGCTCCCTCCAACTCTTGATAGGGTTTGTGCTGCCCAGACTCAAACTGCCTAGAAGGAAGGATTAGTTTATACCAGCTTTTAGTTCACCACAGAACATAAGCAAATCATGAGGAGCAGCTATGCACAGGCTGTGCTTCTGAACAAGGTATGCTCAAGACTTACAGATGGATCTTTCAGGTGACAAAGAGCCCTGCAAAATGCAAATCTCAGCAAAAAACCTGCAAACGTATCTGGAAACCTGCTCCCTCTTTGGCAAGACTTTTTTAAAAAGTTATCGGCAGCTGCATGATCAAATATCACTTCATTAAGTTATAAGTCTAGTCCACATGTTTAAATAAAACTAGAGAGAAACTCAGCACAGAAACATACTGCCAGCAAAAACAGGTCAGCCAGCCATCTTCAGAACTGAGCAACATTCAAGATGAACATGGTTCTTCTCTCTTCCAAAGCCATCAAAGACACAAAATGGAATGAAGAACAGATTTACAGTATTCCTGCAGAGTTTGTGCTCCACATTATTCTTACTGATGCAAAACAAAGCTCTCATTCCTCATCCAGGGATGCAGTAAAACACTGCTTGTAGTTGGAGATCATTACCATAACGCTGTACCCAACACAACAGGTCCTGAATAATGTAATCCCTCCCACCACACTGCCCTTTCCAGCAGAGCACAATCTTTGTTGATGGCACTGATCATCTTATAGCTTTGGAATGAAACAGGAAAGAAATACACAAAAAGCAACGAAAATAATTGCTATCACCATAATCTGTATCAAATACTGCCACATAACCATTCCAGGAAGTAATAGTATTTTAAAAGTGAAATCAAGCATTCTGCAGTGTACAGCATTTAATTAACTTTCCACCCCTAGAAAATCCCAACATTTGCATTTCTTTAGAAGCCAGCAAACAAATTTGAGGCTTCTCTCATGACAGACCCTCCATTGTCTTGATCCTCTTGCCTCCTACTTAATCATCAGCTTCAATTTGAATGTGCAGTTTGGACCATCCAGAAGGACACCCTCAACTGGATTCTCGCCAATGTCTCACATAACACACCTTCACCAGACGTTTAAATACAATTCAAAAGCTTTGCTGCTGCATCCTGGGACAACTTTCACTTCTCCTGGCTGCAATACTTTGCTGGCTCAGTCAAGGCAAATAATCAGTGCATTTATCTTTCTCCTCTTACTTCCACATGCCAAGCAGAAATTCCCATTAGTCCAGAAATTTGCTGTATCCTGTTACCTTTGAATCTGTGTCACTCTGCCAGCTATAGTCATTCACTCTGAAGTTCTATCCCAATGTTGTTCCAACACAGGGGGATGAAGTTGGGAAGCATTATCAAAAGCAAATTTTACAAGTTTTCTCCTACTTTTTGTACCAAGGGTACCCACAAAAATGCTTACTCCCAAAACCAGATCTTGGGATTATTCAATTCTTCAGTTTCACTGTGGCAATTTCCCTTTCAGCATAACCCAGAATTACCTCAAGCAACTCCCAGCCCCTCCCCTAAGACCTTTATCCCATTTTGTCAACTAAGGAAACACAAGAATTTTTTTGTTTTGTTTTGCTATCTCTGTCCCTTTCTGAGCATTTAATATTAACTGGGTATCTATAATCTACAACACTGCAGATCAGCTTACTAAGAAAGGGCAAAGACAAAAAGACAGCCAAGATCCCCTCAAAGGGTAACACCTGTAGTAACAAGTTTTTCAAAGCTGCATCTTGTTCCCACTGATTTGCCCCAAAGTATGCCAGAACTTTCATCTGACTACCTTTCATCTGTGTACTCATCTTGGTCAAACAGGCTCCAATTAATTAGGCAACTGAGTTTGCATTACTAGTTAAAAAGAAAAAAAATAAAGAGACAAAGAAGAAAAAAATCACACAGAAAAACAAGAGACAGAATGAATCACACACTGAGTCTGGAATTGACATCTGACTGCCATATTATTATTATTGGCACCAAGCATCTGCAGTGGCAAACAATAACTTCTCACGATTTGTAATGATCTCAGTAAGTACAGTGATGGAGAGGCCTTCCTTCAACTGCAGTGCAAACAACTCCCACTGGCACCAAATACTGCATGGCACGGCCAGCTGAAAGGGCTCAGACAGAAACTGGGGTCGATCACTGCAGCCCTGGATTAGGATTAGGTAATAGGACACTTCTCTTGCAACAAACACAAAGACAGCATTTTGTAGTCCCTCCTCCTACTTCTAAACCCTAAAGATCTTCAAAGTACATAGCTACATATATCTTCTTGGTAAGTGACATAGGTTTATTAGAATTACAGTAAGGAGTACCCTGTGCAGGCCTTGGGACACTTCTCACAGTTGTCAGAAATTGTGAGATTAGGTCCTTGGATTTTCAAGTTTCTTTAAGCTTAACACACTTGAAATACAAACGCCACACAACCTACTCCAAAAATACTCCTTTTAGCAGGCATACACTAGAAACCAGGCTCAGCCTGTTTGTCATGGGACATCTGTTTACAGCAAGCCAGCAAACTGTGCACCTGCTACTATTCCTTAGTGGCTTGAGATTCACCACATGCTGGCCCTGTTCTTACACATTGCTTTAGTCACCTCACAGGGGCCACCAGCAATACCAAGACACTGAGCTCCAAGCACTTTGCACTCGTCAGCTGCACCATTCTTCACTCCAATGCAATTAAGTCTTGATACAGCAAAACAACACCACCAATCAGGCAGAACACAGCAGAGCCAGGACTTCCCCAGCACTACAGTTCTATGAAACCAGGCTTTTCATCATAACCCTGAAAACAGTACAGGGCAAGCACTGCGACACAAACCAAGGATGTTCCAAAAATGACGAGCTAGAGAGGAGGAGGGAATTCTCCTTTGCAGGCGTTTCAGGAGTTTGCACGTCATTATGCAGGTTAAAAGTAATTCTCTGTAGCAGGCATGATTTAATTTATGCTTTAACAATGCTTAACCAGCATGCCGGGGGCTTTAGTCTGGCTTTAGTCTTGTGATGCATGNAATTTATGCTTTAACAATGCTTAAACCAGCATGCCAGGGGCTTTAGTCTTGTGATGCATAAAACCATGAGATGAGGAGTAGACAAAAATTCGCTGTGTTACATGCAGGAGTTTCTCTTCACACATCGATCTTTGCTGGCATCTGGAATTGCCCATCTCTCTTCCAATATCACAGGCACAGAGAGTAATTAGTAAGCCCTCCCAAAGGGATCACAAAACCCTTCATTACACAGCATGTCAGTCTACAACTAGTGTGTCACACCTTAATAATTAAGAGCTTTAACTCATTTAGTTACTTCTTCACCAGGAATCGCCAAGACAGCGCCCACTTCAGCAGTTAAAAAAAAATCCACCAAAAAATCCCCAAACTAAAACAATCAAAACCACAACCCCCAACCCTGATATTAGTTTTTTTGCAATTATCAAATTGGGTTTATAACACCCACTCACTGCTTCTGACAGCTTGAAAAAATCTATATATCATGTTACTTGTGTTACAAAAATCAAGACCTCTTTCCCTCATACCCAAGCACCTCAAAGCTTTAGCTTTGGAGAAGGAACTTGACACTTGGATAAAAACAGCTGGTATACATAAATATATGTAACAGCTTTGGCCAACCCTCTGAAAGTACTTTTTAAAAATGAGTTTACTAACATCGAGATTCAGAAGGGTAAGCCAATATGCACAATTTCTTGGGTCCAACACAGGGGAGCAGCAGATCAGGCTGCTCAGTGCACCTGAGCACTGACAGCATCTCGTCCTTAGGAAAACAGCCTCTCTGGAAGGTCACAACTTCACACTAAAAGGGCCAAGTTCAACCAGAAACACTGTTATTCAGCTCCCAGTAGTGCCAAAGAGCACAGCTTACCTTCCAAAAGATGCTTCCTGTGCTCTGTATTATAAATCAAATTAGCCAATTAAAAAAAGCAGGGGAACAACTACGTACTAAAACAGCAGCTGGGCAGAAGAATCCCAGGGACTGGATTCAACAGTGCACACAGGGAAGAAAGAGGATGCAGACATGGTGACTGTGTATAGCAGAAGGAATAGGAAAGGACATTACAATGTGAAGAGGACACTAGGAACACGAAGGAACATGGAGCTAGCACAGGAGGAAGGTAAAAGTGCAACCAAACGTTACATCTTTAATGGCTCTCATATTTGAGTCAGGTGCTGCCGGGTCAGATGAACAGCTATAAATCCCTGGAGATACTGTCCTCATTGAGCAGGTGAAAAATCTCTCACAGTAACTGATGCTGACCAGTCCTATCCCAGTTACATTTGCACTTCATTTAATTTAAGGAGGCTCAGAAGTAGGCTGGCACAGGGCAGAGTCACGAGCACAAGAAAATAGGTAAGAAGTTGATGTATGCTCCATCCACCCCTCCTCCAGGGCACCCTCCTGGTCCTACCTCAGCAAGCTCTAAGCTGACTGCCAGCTCCTCCCCTTGGCCGGTTTTGTGCAGCTTTCCCTCTGAAGCAGGACATGGAGCTTGTCCTCCACCTTCCACCACTATTTTTGATGCATTAGCTGTCACATCAGCCAACATATCAAGAACAGTCCAGCCCAGATGCTTCCATTCTTTGATTGCTCCAACATTTCCCCCAGTCCGACATGAGAACCAAAAGCAAAGTTTGTCTCTCCCACATTCCCAACCCTTTCCAGCTGTTAGGGAATGTCTTACAGAAGGATATAGTGCAATTTGGATAAGGGAAGTGTGAGCTGTTCAGAGAAACAGCAAAAAACTGCCTGTGGGCAGCTGGTTAGGGACAGCAAGAGTTTAGGTAAGGAATGGAACAGAATGGCCATGGAGGAAAAGCAAAGGGCATACTGGAACAGAGTACTGTGAAGCACATGGTGCGTGGTCACTCCCTGAGGATACACAGTGTCATTGGATCAGTGCCCATGGGAAAAACTGGAGATAGAGGATTCACTTCGGGAAAGAAAAACTGAGTCAGGAGAGGAGAAAGATTCCCACCCCAGACATGCACCTCCAAAGAATGTCAAGCATTCCCAACCTTTGCTAGGCTCCCAGAAACAAAGCCATTGGCAAAGGAGGTGAGACATTGAACTTCGTATCAAATCAGAGCAACAGCAGTAACCACACGCATCCTGAACGCTGCAAGTGCAAGTGCAGCAGCTTTGCTGAAGCCTCTTTACATTGCACAGCGTAACTACAACATTTAATTAACTAACTATTTGTATTCAAGAAGAGCAAAAGGCACTCCAGAACTGGAAATGGAAGCACCAAAATTCATCACGCATCAAGCTTCACATTCTTGCCTCAAACCTTTTGTGCTGTAAATCAACATGAAACATGTATATGGAGCCAGCCAGGTTTTTAAATAGTGACCTGCAAATCACAACACTTCTTAGCTAAATCAAGGGAAACTCTCTACCATTATTAGGGCAAAACCTCTGGTTATAGCGATCATTAAGTTCTAACTTAGCATTAAAAAAGAAATACCCCCCTTCTCACCCAAGTAACAAATTTCAGAGACCTTTCCACTATGTGAATTATGTCTAATCTATTGATAAAGGCAAAATAATTTGTAAACATTCATTTAGGCTGCCCAGGAAATGAAACTCAGGCAGAACTTAAAAAATCTGTATTGCCCTACTAGTGCTGATATTATTTAATCTAGAACCATGTAATTTAATAAGATGTAATTTGATTTACACATCTTTGGATATGAATAACCTGATACATTATTTATTGACTGAAACAATCAATACAAATTCACCTGGGATTTTACTCATACCCCTTAAGAAAATCAAATAACAAACAAAACCAACAAACAGTATTAGGCAATGACTTTTAAAGTCTCTATTGGGGAAAAAAACTCCCAATTTAAACCACTTAAATAGACTCTAGATAAGTTAGTTAGCATCATGCAACTCTGAAGTGCATACCCAAGTATGGAATCTCCCAATCTACTAGATGTCAGGGTTCAAACACTGAGGGATTTGAAAACTGACCTGGCTGAGACACCGCAGTGGCTGTAAACTGAGTAGCCCAGGGGGGATTTTTCTGTCCTCCAAACTGAGCCATGGCAGAAGGTAGAGTCTCCTGGGTGTCTATCTTCTGTAACTGCAATCTAGTAAAATAAAGCGCAGCTGCAATCTTTGAAACACATACCGTCAGGCTGTTTTAATTCTGGGGCAAAAAACCCCCAAAACCCAGCCATTAAAAAAACCTCAACCAAACAAAAAAACCAAAACTAAACCAAAAAACCAACCAACCAACCAACAAAAACCACCCCAAAAGCAGAAAAAAAAAAAAAAAAAAAAGAGTCTTGAAATATCAGTGTTACATCCCTAACGCCTGGTGGGCGACATGCGTCGCGTAGGGGAAACACAGAAAGTTGTAAAGCAAGTTATTTTATTTTCCTAAGGTACAATCGCCATCTCCCGCTTCTCAACAATGGGACTAAAGCGATTCAAAACGCAAAAATGTATTCCCATTTCCAGGAAGACTAAGGGAAAGGTGACTCTGCGGAACCAAGAAATTATATTTATTATTTGTTTTCCATGGCTGTGCTCGTGCGCCGCGGGGAAGCGCTGGCGGCAGAACACCGCACGCGTTCACCCACGGCGGTTTCCGTCTCCGCGCACAAGGGCACGGGAGCCACCGGAACCCCGGGAACCGCGCCGGCACGGCCGGGCCGCGCACCAGCTCCGCCGCCTCCCCGCTGCCCTCCCTCCGTCCCTCGGCCCGCGCCCGCCGGGGATCGCTCGCCCCCGGGATCCGTGAAAGCTCCTTTACCCCCTCGGTAGCCTCCGTTCGCGGCCGCGTGCGCGGGCCCCGCCGCCGGGCGGAAAGCGCCGCACGGGAGAAAGGCAAAGGGAGGCGGCGGCGGCGCCGGGCCTGGCGGGCGGGAAGCGGGGCCTTCCCGCCCCTTCCTCCTCCTCCTCCCTCCTCCTCC
>VZRQ01007440.1:0-11045 GCA_013397975.1 Machaerirhynchus nigripectus | reverse complement strand
GGGCCTCCTCAGGGGTCCCCTGCCGTCCCCCCCGGCCCACCAACGGCTCGTCAGTGGTCAGACACACCCCACGCCACCTCACGGTGCCATATCCCTGGCAGCCCTCAGCTCCCTCCCGCCCTTTGATAGCCGACTGTACGCCCACAAACGTTCGGGCGATTCTGTGGGGGGACGCGGGGTCATCTGAGGTGAAGGCAGAGCAGACGCACCAGAGACGCATCAAAGCTCTTAAGGTGCTTTGAAACGGAAATTGCAGCCAGGACTCAGTGCAGTAAGTAGTTCAGGAGTTCTGGGCAAGAGTAATTTCTTTCCTAGTCTGAGTTGAAAGGGACTTTAAAGGATAGTCAAGTCCACCTCTTTAAGTGAGTGGCCGGGTCATGTAGGCACTGATCGAGCCCGCGGCCTTGGCGTTGTTACAAAAGGCTTTCCATCCCATAAATAGTTTTTTACACGAGTTTGTTTTGAAGTGAAATAGACACATGAGTTCCTACGCTACATTTGAGAGCAAGTCAGAAAGACACACTTTGTAAATGAAAATAGGACTTTGAAGTGTTGAAAAACAGAAATTGGTGATGGAATAAAATCCTGAGAAGCAGCAACATCAAACTCATGTGCAGTGAGGTGGATTATGTTGTAGGAGGGCATCCAGATAAAGAAGTAGAAGACCATCCGGTGAAAGTAAATTTCTGCCAGCATTTGGTAGTTAATAATATATAAAGACAGATCTGCCTTTGCTGTTTAAAATATATTTCAAATTAGATGAGGGTTGAGATGTTTCACACTCATAAGCATAGTTCTTTTTAAGTCTACACATTTTAAACCTTGTCTCCTCCTGGCATAACTCCATCCAGCTCATTCACTTGACTAAAGCAGAATCTGTATCGTTTAACCTGGAGGTAAGATTAAATGTTTAAAAGATTGCAGGACTTTCTCCCACACTGTATGTGAAAAGGACAGTGGCAAAATTGTATTACAGAAGAAAGTAATTGTCAGTGACTATCAGAGTATTGTGAAGTAGCTCTATTCTGAACTCGTCTGGCCCAGGGCCTTTTTATTAGAGGATAAAGGCTCTCAAAGAAAGTCTCAGAAGCTCATAGGAACCACAATCCTGATTTCCTTTACCTTAAGTAGAACATTTTGTGTACTCTCTCCTTTCCAGATACATATTGCTAGCATTACCTGGCAGACTTTGCCACTGCCATTTATAGTACACTAATGATTCCTTTTGAATTCTTTAGGTCTCTGTATCCTCTGCTCAAACAAAGACAAACCACAGTGCTGTGATGAAAAACAGTTGTAATGAAGTAGCAGTGAAAAAATATGTACACTTCTAGTCTTGTTTCTTAAAATAATTCTAGGCCCCCAGACTGTCTTTTAAGTGCATTGGACAATTTAATCCAAAATCGATGAGAGGACAGAAGTCTGAAATGCATCAGACCTCTACAAATTACCTTAAAATAAAGAGGCATGTTGAGAAAAAGATACAAATTAGTAGGGAAGTTGTTGCTTCCATAAAGCAAATTGTTGCTTCCAGCTTTCTGGGTGATTAGAGGAGTTAAGAATCTTCTGGGGATATTGTGGGGAGAAATGATGATTTTTAGAGTTTATAATCAAAGAACATCACAAATATTTTCGCACAATCAGTACATTTAACAAAGATGACCGGAAGAGCACAAAGAAGAGAACTTAGTACCAGAAGCTGCTACAGTTCAAACAGTGAATACTTTGGATCTCTGCCCTTTGCTCAGGAAATCCATTGAGTTCATCTGTGGCACCTTCCACAGTGCTGTACAGCCTCTTTCCTGAGAAGCAGGAACACAATCACATTTGTCACCAAACAAATCTTTACTGTCTTCAAAGTGCTCCTGAGCTGTCTGATAACAGTAACTGTGTCATGAGCTTAGCACAAAGCAAAGTGTTTGCTGCAGGGGTTTTGCACTCTAAACGGGATGACTGGGTGCCAGCTGCACATAATCTTGGGCACTGCCTTTAGAAATACATTCTGCCTTACAGCCCTGGAAAACTGGAAGTCCTGTTTTTGTGAGAATGCTTTTGTGTTTCTGTTGAAAATGACAGCGTGGGTAAGGCTGGTTGTAAGGAAATTAAAAGAACTGTGCTTTAGAGGCAAGTTCCTGTTAGCTACGCCAGCACAGAGTGCTTCACCACTAATTCATCTCTGTGCATCATTGACACTATACAGAGAATTCAATACCATAATCAATGCATTATGACTGAACACCTGTTATAGACTGTCCTTTACACAAAAATTACAACACCAAACAGTTGTCCCTGTACAGCAGCAACAGAGCTACTGTGATATTTTCCTGCACCAGGTAGAATGAAACTAGTTGCAAGTATATTGGATGTCTGCTATGAAAGAAAAATGTAGAAGGAAATATGGAAAAGGCTTATTTTTGGTTGGCAAAAAAACCCCCAGAAACATTTAATTGTATTTGTATTATGCATTTCTGGGACAGAATTGGAAGAGGAATTATGATTTTCTAATGAACACACTTTTGATAATCTGTACCATTGATAAGACACAGAAATTAGTGTTTCATGCGTAACATGAAGCTACTCGACAAAAAATGAATAAAGATGCTGTATCTGTCCAGCTACAGGGAGATGGTTATTTCACTCAATTCTTAGGATGAAAAATCATTATATTATTTTTTTCCATATTCTTGTTGGAAATACATTTCCATGCATCTTGCTCAATTCCTGAATCAATTTTCAGATCTAAAGATGTCACTATGGGAACTTGCTGTTTGCAGCTGTTGATGGGGTTGTTTATTTATTCTCTTCAGAACGCCAGAAGAGATCATTCAGAGACAGTCAAACACATTGTTACCTTTCTAGATACCCGGGAATGGTAGCAACGGTCCAGTTAATGGCTTTTTTGATGCTTAAATTGTAATATAAGTGCCGCATGTACGCATCTAAGCAAATTATCATGGGTCTTTTGGTGCACAAAAATTTCTGTTGTAGTCTTTTTGACTGTAACCATATGTGCTTTACACTTCCCCAAGCATGTGACACAGTCAGTACTGAAGTTTATTAATAAATGTAATAAACGGAAGTTTATTACATACTGCTGTACGAAGTATTCAACAAAAGTGTTTCTGAACTGGCTAGACCCCTAAAGAATACAGGAAGAACATAATAGAATTAAATCAACCTGCTCAGGTTTAGCTGATTGCAAGTAACTTTTGGTTGGTTGGTTGGCTGGTTGGTTTTTAAAAGCCCCAGGGTAAGAACATAAAGGCTTTTGTGGTCTTCTATATTGGAGTAAAATTAAATGCATTGAGAACAGACTTCTGACAAAGTTTAAATAAGTAAAAATGTTGCAGCATAAATAAAGTTATTATTAATTATTTTGAAGGTAATAGACACCAGAAGCACAGGGCAAATTTTTCATCTTGATAAAAGAGAAATTTTTTTTAGTGAGAGCAATTGAGAGAGTCCCCATCACTGGAAGTTCTCCAGACACAGCTGGGCAGAGTGCTAGAAAATCCCACCTAGGCTTTCTTTTCCACTCAGGGTGGGATTGGGTGACGTTTTGAGATCCCCACCAACCCAGGGTGCTCTGTGATCTGTGAACATCATATTAAAAAAAGAGATGTAATCCACATTGCCCAGGAACTTGCACAAGAATAGTGGCCTTTCATAAAGTCGTAAGTTGTAAGGATTCCTTTTTTCTTACCCAGTCTGACTTGTATTCAAGTCCTCAGTACCTTCAGGAAGGCCCTGTTTTACTAGGTGTGTTGGGTTTGATTGCACACACAGAACGCATTTCTCAGCTCTCTCCTTATAATCTTGGGGTAAGCCAGCTATATGAAAGCCAGAGTAAAGGTATGTCTATAGACAGGCAGTAAAGAAGAGCAACTAGAAGAAAAATCCTGACCACCTTTAAAATCTTAGTTCCACTGCTTGAGAAGCAGATGTAGAACTGAGAAGCCCTTTCCCTTCCACCACTGCCTGCAGTGTTCAGCCTCTTCCCATAGCAGAGCACAGGGCGCTCCCTGATCTGCAGGACAGACAGACACAATTCCTGGTGCAGGACAGCCGAGTGCGCAGATTCAGAGGTTTCGCTCGCAGGCTGCCATGTACAGGAAGAGCAGGGAACATCCTGAGAACTGTGTGCAACAAGAGCCCCAGTAAGGCCACCTTCACTGGGAGACAGCAAAGGAGCATGACTAAAACTCTGATTTCTACTCTGTTTGCTCAGATGCAATAGAAGTTGCATATAAAGGGAATATTTGCCTGTATTCTTTGGGGGTTCCAGAGCCTCTGTCACTTAACAGGCTTGCTGGTGAGCACTCTACACACAACACCCTTGGGGTTTCTTTCTTTTATTTTTGTGAGTACCTGCCCTAGTCAGAGCTACAGCCTAAGGAGGATTGTTATGCAGTGACACACCTGAACCACTTACAGCCTCTTACCCTCATAGAACAAAATAATTAGCAACAGCCCAACAAATCAACAAATCCCACCCCTAAAATCTGTAGGAGCCATAACCCAGGTGAGTCCTAACAAGGCTTTCTGCTATTGTGGAAGTGAGTTAGTGTCTAGCACCGAAGTGTTTGCTTGATGAAGCGCTGGCTTAGTGCTTCATTTCCTTGAAGGGATTCCTCAAGTGAAGGGAGTCAGTCATCCTCGTGCAAAAATAGAGTCTATGAGTAAAACAAAGTGGTCACAAGAAACTGAACTGCTGACTTTTTACACCACAGGATACAAAGGTTTTATTGTTCTGAGCTGAAAAAAGGGCTATGTCATGCCTCTAGCAGCAATTTAGAACTCCTTTAGGATCAAAGAGCATCAAAGTATTACCCAGTTACGTTACCAATGGAGATGGACACAGGGTACAGCAGGATTGTAAGTAATTTTTGGCCTGGGGTAAAAGGACATGGACATTTTCAAGAATTCAAGTGCTAAGAACGTAAGGATTTTGTATTAGTGGTATATATCACACAAGCCAAGTAAACAGACTGGACATGGAATTGGAGGTCTATCTTGAGAATTGAGCTCAAGCCAATGGTTATTGAAATAGCTGGGTTTAAATTTCCACATTTTAAATATTTTTTCAGTTCGTCCCAGATTAAAAGCACAGATGGGGATTACTGGTATTTTATTTTAGACAATCTAGACCACTTCTTGAACCAAAACACTAATTGAAGCATTACCTTGCTTGTGTTTAAATGACATTTGAATATGTTGCTTGTTCTGATATACAGAGTGCACAGAAAGGCCAATATTTTGATGAATACCCTTCTGAATGTAAACTAATACTGTGTTAAATATTAATTATCAACAGCAGTAATCAACATTAGCATTGTTGAACAGCAAATCCTGGCGTTCTATGATCTTTGGCAGTATAGGAGTACTACAGAAAACTTCTAATTGTAGTACCAGCAAAAAAGCTTATTTGGCAGCTTAATCAATTGTTAACAATTAACACCGTTTTAGCGCAATCTAAGGCTTAAGAATTTAAAAGCAACCAACTGTACTACATCAATATTGTATTACCTTGTATAATGTATATAAGAAATTCAGCATATAATAAAAGCACTAAAGCCATCTCCACATGGTAAACTCACTTTTGGCAACAGGGATGCCGGGGCAGGTAAATCTGGTTTAGTTTTGTTCCCATAAGGTAGAGGTGAAGCTATGCTTTAAAACCTCTCTATGTAACATGCTCCATAATCTATGAGGAAATACAGCTCTGACTGGGATCACACTGCCCAGTGGGAATGCGGGGGGAGGCAAAATGCAGGTGGCTGGCAGTACCTTAAAAGGACCTGGGAAACATTTCTCATCGATAGTTCTTCCTCAGTAATGATGTTCTTGGGTCTGGTCCAAGTCTTGAAGTGCCTTTCAAAATTCATGTACTTTGTTAAGACACTGTGCTGGGGGTTCCTGATTCTAATATTGAACCCTGGAATGTGTGACTCTTGAAGAAAGACTTAATAGTACAGTTCAGAGAGGGCCTGGGGCAGCTTGGGAGATGTTGCTATAAAACCCCAGTAGTGATTATCTTCTAAAAGAGCAGCAGCCTACATAGGAGGGTGAAGGCCTCCCTGTTGGATGGTCACATCCATCTCCCAGGAATTAGATGTACCATATCACACAATGTAGTTTCTCTCCAGGGCATTAGTGAAGCCAGAGGATAACAGCATTTTTCTGCTCTCTAGGAGATTTCAGTTACCTGCAAGATTATTTTTGCGTATTATCTTGCTGCTGCACTTACTGGAGAAGGAGAAGGTGCAAGTATGAGCAGAGTTGTATTCCTCCTTTTCTTCAGATCTAAACAACAGGGATTCTATTTAGCACTGTTGTCGTGCACTACAATGTCAGTAAAGCAGGGTAGTGCTGAGGTCGGTTTTGAGAAAAAAACCCCAACCATACCCTCTGATTTGCACCAAATAAAACATGAAATATTTCCAGCAGCTGGGAATTAAATGCCATAGTAAATCATTCCCATAAGCTTGCTCTGCCAGACAGGTAGCAAAAAGAGACGCTCTGCAGATGTGTTCACAAATGGTTTTGTCCTTTTTAGTCAGAAAATGAAGTTCAGCTTTTCTGGCTCTTTCTCTTTTCTCTTGACCTGCGGACAGCCTGAAGCAGAGGCAGACTGAGAACAGGGACCAGATTTATGCCTGTCCCTTTCCAGTGCAGAAACCTGCTGACTTTTTGGGTGAAGCCCCTGTAGTCCTATTGGTAATTAACAAATACACTTCTACATGTGATTGTGGTTATTAGTGGTAAGAGCAGGAAAGAAAAATTAGACGACTAAGTGCAAAATAGAAGTATAAAATTTATTTAAAACCACCCACAAAGTTCTGTGTAATCAGGAATGATACAATTTGTAATAGTCTTTTTAAAAACTCATGACAAGATTTAAAATATATTTTCAATTACAGTATTCATTTAGCCTTATTCAGTTAGGACAATAAAAAAAAGAAAGTTTACGTTCTAAACAGATGAGACACACAAGAAAAATAGAACAGAACAGACAATTTCCACAACGACAATTTTTACATGTATGTTTCAATACTAATATCAACATTTCAATGCATCTTGCTACATAAACATGAAATCATGTACAACAACTGCTTGCACCAAAAAACATAGCTTAATTAGATCTTTCAAGTAACATGCAGTCACAACTCACAAGTCTTCAAGTACTGCTGGTAAGGGTTCCCTTGTCTGCAAAGAAGATTTTAAGGTTCAGTTTCTCAGCCAGCATAACTCTGCCCAGCTCCACCAGCCTCAGGGAGCTATGCTCAGTTATACTAGGAAAGAATCAGGCCCCAAATGCTTTTTTTCAGTAAAGTAATTTTTACACTTTCTCCTGTAAATAGTGTGACATAATGAAGTGCTTTTTCTTTCTGATTTTTTTCTCCCTGTACATCATCTTTTGCTTAAAAATGTTAATTTTATGTTCCAGATTTCAATACAGTAGGTTGGTAACTGGGAATAAAACCTCAAATTCAAAGCTGAAAAATAAATATCAAATGCATCCCAAGGAAAGAAAGGAGAGAAAAGAAGAGAGAGAAGGAAAAAAACCCATGACTGTTTTTTTCTTTTGCTTTGGCATAGTGTTAATCTTTTATCTTCCCAAGGCAGGAAGGAATTCATTAGCCATAGCATTTCAGTACAGTGTGTCCTTACACATTTATGTTCTTTCTTAATGACAGCAAATTCGGATCAGTACTTGTGACCTGGCGTGATATTGTCACCTTATGAAAAGCTATCTCTTCCAAACTGAGCAAATAATCGTAGAATAATTCACTGGTAAAGACTGAAATGTATGAATATTTGCATTGGTTAGAACTGGCTTTCTTTTAGCAGTACTGGGATATCCTATTTGTTCTTCTTGACTAAAATTATTTTTTCATTTAGAGGACAAGAGCTTCATGAAGTTCAGCTGCTGCCTTTTGAGTTGCATGGATTAGAGAGGCATTCACAAAATTGGTACAAAATCTGTTCTCATTAGGCTCTGCAGTATCACTGCAGTGTGAAAATGTTAGAAGTATCCTTCCTTTTCCACTGACTTTTTTTTTAACACGAAGTTTGCATTGCATTGCTTAACTGCAATGTAGCAGGGCTGTTGTTTACATAAAACTTCCATGGGCAGCAAGGGGAGCTCTGCAGGACTCGGGCACGCAGAGCAATGCCAGGGTTTTCCCTGGCAAGTAGCACCACAGTCAGAGAAGGCAGAAAGTGTTGGCTTTTAGCTTTGTGTCCCCAGCTCACCAGAGTGCGACAACAGCACACAACACTGCACACTCTGCTGGGTGTGAAGTCAGGACAGAAGGGAGTTCAGTAGATTGTCACAACCCCAGTTTATATCATCAAGTAAAAGGGATCCAACTTACGATAAAGGGTAGCAAGTATTTTAAGAAAAACTACCAAAGCTTAAAAATAGTATTTTTGACAATTTTGAGAGACTTCTGGGCTGGCCATTACCAAGAGGTACAAATCTTTTACTGCATTGTCTTTGTAGACAGTGTTGGGCAAAGGATAGCCAATATAAGCAAATATTTTAAAACCTGATAAAACCCAAGCAAGCCTCTTTTCAACCTGTATTTCTACACTAAGAACAATCTGGATGTTACTGGCCAGTATGTGCACAGTAGGGATACCATGAAATTTATTTCAGATGATTGTACAAATCAGTCATTTAGTAACTGTTTTGATTTATACTAGTGTCCTTTTATACTCTGATCAGTGTGATAGGATACTCCGAAGGATGTAAGCTAAAGTGACATCAATTTAAGGCCCCTTTATCCTTTCAATGCAATGCAAAGGACAGTAGTATAAATGAGAATCAGGGCCTCCATTCTTACTTTAAGACAACTCCCAAACCCTAGACCCTTTTCCATTACAATATAATAAAAATACAGATATACATGTAAAATACTGATCAGGTCACAAAACTTTCCACAACAGCATTAAAACATTCTGTGGCAACAACTGCACTACTGAACATCAAAACTAGCAGTTCCCTTGCTCCGCTGCAACAGCACTTCTTTGGAACACTTCATCTGCTGTAACTGGTAACTGTAGTTTAAGTGCCAAACCTGTCCTCCCTACATATGTAGTTTTTGAGGTGTGCACCTGCATTCTGTCACTTTGTGAGGAATGTATGTAAGGCGTGCAAAGTGTTGAAAAAAGCACCATTGATCACTCACACCAAAGCAAGTCACCTTCATGTTATTTAGCACCCCAGTCTTGCATTCACTGCAAGTATGCTGTTGGAAGATTCTAGCATTTGAATAGAAGTGCGTGTGGCAAAATGCCATATATAATGGCCCAGTAGAAGAAGAAAGGAAAATACGCTGTCTGGAAGAATTAGGGATACAGCATCAAGAAGCATCTTGTATCTTTTAAAACTGAAGCAAGCAGTACATGGTTAAACACCATGAGCAATTGTTGGGATGATGAACTGGGGAACTGGATTGGGAAAAGAATCCTGAAGTCTTTATGTCTCAGAAAGACATAAAGAAACAGTGATGCTGACACCTCAATACCCTTTAATAAAAGGCAGTAACTACCTAATTATTTTCTTTTCAAGCTCCTTCAATTCCATTTTTTGCCACAGAGGAAGAACATCTTTTTCCCAAGCAGTCCTATGTTAGTTCAGGCATTTAACTTACGTAATACTTGGATATCTCACAAAGACTGTGACTGATCTAATCAGAAGATGTAAAGAAACATTCCTGCTCTTGGAATCATGCAGGGGCTGCAGCAGCTGTCTTATGTCAGGAACTGAGCAGAGCTGTTAAGAGTCACTCAGAAGACAAGAGGCTGTTCCACAGAGATGCTACCAACATGAAAAAATCCTGTACTCTGAGAAGGGATGACTTTTCCTTCTCAGAGGTCAATTGGTTTTCTAGTCTTGCAAAGTCTCTTTTGTTTAGCTACTTGCAGATACAAAACCAGATTGTAACACCTACATCAAAAAATCTGAATAGTAATTGGAAAATCATTTGATTAAAAAAAGAAAACAGTGATTGTGACAGATTATGAATTGTCCCTCTATAATGGAATTGTAAAAAATCCCAACTGTAATGTTCTAGGCACTGTATGAAAAAAACATGAAGCCCTAGAACTGTCACATATAGAATATAAGATCATAGAATCACAGACTGGCTTGGGTTGGAAGGTCAACCCATTCCAACCCCCTGCCATGNTGTTCCACAGAGATGCTACCAACATGAAAAAATCCTGTACTCTGAGAAGGGATGACTTTTCCTTCTCAGAGGTCAATTGGTTTTCTAGTCTTGCAAAGTCTCTTTTGTTTGGCTACTTGCAGATACAAGAACAGATTGTAACACCTACATCAAAAAATCCGAATAGTAATTGGAAAATTATTTGATTAAAAAAAGAACAGTGATTGTGACAGATTATGAATTGTCCCTCTCTAATGGAATTTTAAAAAATCCCAACTGTAATGTTCTAGGCACTGTATGAAAAAAACATGAAGTAAAAGCCCTACAACTGTCACATATAGAAGAGAAGATCATGGAATCACAGACTGGCTTGGGTTGGAAGGTCAACCCATTCCAACCCCCTGCCATGGGCAGGGACACCTTCCACTATATCAGGTTGCTTCAAGCCCTGTCCAGCTTGGCCTGGGACACTTCCAGGGATGGGGCAGCCACAGCTTCTCTGGGTAGTCTCTTCAAGATGACTGAAAGACACAGATTTTAGGGGGAGAGTCCCAAGGAGAATAGCTTCATACGACATTCCTGAGATGAAGATGGCTGATTTCCATACAAAGCAGGACAGCGTGCAGGGGGATTCACATGCAGGCTGACAGCTGTGCTGCTAATGCCAAGTGCTGAAGCAGATCTGCAAAGGGAAAAACTTCTGGAGTAGTTACATGCATTGAAAGCATCCAGCAGCAAGTGACAAAGTGAGCCAGCACTAACTGTGACCACAGCTAACCACAGCTGATGATACAGAAAGACCATGGAGTGAGAAAGGTGGCTGGAGTATCCAGTGTCACCTGTACAAAGTAGAAACTGATATCTACTAAT
>VZRQ01007439.1:83586-94070 GCA_013397975.1 Machaerirhynchus nigripectus | reverse complement strand
TTTTCTCCCCTTTTTTCCCCCTTTCTCTCCCCTATCTTTCCCCTTTTCCCCCCACTTTTTCCCCTTTTTTTCCCCTTTATCCCCTTTTTTCCCCTTTATCCCCTTTTTTCCACGGGGTGGATTATCAGGAGCACATTCCTTGTGCTCTCAATTAGCAGGGCTGGGTTTAACCCAGCGAGGATTGAGGAGTCAGGAGCAGAGGAATAAAACTCCAGGAGCATCGGAGCAGGGCAGAACCGCTGGGGCTGGGACACAGCCACGGAGCTGGGTGTAAAAAGGGCTTTTTATTTTCATTTTCCTGCGAGGAATTGTGTCCTTTTATTTTTTTTTTTGGTTCATTTGGATCTCTCAGAGCCGTTTGGTTCTGGTTAAGCGAGGCCAGGGCTGGGCTGGTGGAAGTGCTCCTCAATATGGCATCATTTACTGTTAATATCCAGCTAAAAATATCCCCGTGTGTTGTTTTAATGGCTCTAATTCTGGAATGTGACGATGTCATTTTTATGAGGTTAGTGTAAAAAATCTTCCTTTTTCTTTTTTTTTTTTGTTTTTTTACTTTTTTTTTTTTTTTTCAGCCCTCCCCACCCTCTTTCCACCGTCCAAAAGGATCGGAGGGAAAAGGGGAGATAAAAATTCCCTTACTCCCTCTTTCCATGCGAAGTTCTTGGTTTAATGTAATTTTTGAGGTGGTTTTTTCCTCCTTTTTGGAGGGTAAAAACCTCCTACAAAGCTCTGATCCAGGTGGAAAATCCCTCAGCTGATTGTGAGCAGCTCTTCCCAGCTGGAATTAAAAACTCCATAAAGTGAAATACCCGGTAAATGAGGCACTTCCAAATACCCCAGGCAAGATTTTCCTCTGTCCTGGGATTATTTTGGGTTGATTTTTTTGAGGGGAGGTTGTGCCTCCTCCTTTTAGGATAACCCATGGATGTCTCCGTGCTCTCCAAACTTTTTTTTTGGAGCTTTCTCCCCAATCAGGAGGCCTCGGAGAGGCTGTGCTGGGGCAGGTTGGGAGGAGGAAAAGGCAGGGATGAGGGATTAATCCCACGTTAATCCCAGGTGTGGTGTGAGTCAGTGGATGGGGTGGGAGCTGCCCTCTCCTCTCCCTGGGCTCTTCCAGGGCTGGAGCCAGGTGGGATCTGGTATTCCCTGTGGGAGAAAGGGAAGTTTTTGGTGTTTTTCATGGGGAAGGCAGCCAAAATCTGCTTTTCCTGGGGTCTGGAGGAGCCTCCAGCACATCCAGGGGTGGATGTGTGGAGCCCCACAGGCCGGAGGGGGAAAAAATCAGGATAATCCCCGGGCAGGCTGGGTGGAAGCTGGGAAAAGGGGCTGCTCCTCTGCTGGAGGATGAGATGTCTGGAGTCGGGGGTGATCCAGAGAACTGGAGGGATTTGGGGTCTGAGGGGAGGGATGAGCATCCCTCGGGATATCCCGGGAGCAGGGAAACCTCCGGAGCTGCGGGAGCAGGTCCTGGCAGGGTGGGATTAATCCCAGCATGGTTGGGCTGTTCACTGACCCCTCCCCATCCCAGCACACACCTTCCAGCCTCTCCCACCTCTCCCTGCAATCCCAGGTGTGTTCCATGGCCCAGCACATCCCAAGGAAGTTCTGGGCCTCCCCCAGCCATGTCCAGGTCCCCATCCTCATCCTCTTCTTCCTCTTCCTCTTCCTCTTCCCCTTCCTGGAATGTGCTGCCGGTGCTGCTCCTGGGGAGGGCAGAGCCGAACCCCAGCAGCTCTGGATGTGTCTGAGGCCCTGCAGAATTTTTCTGGGATCGTTTGGTGATCAGAGGGAACCATCCAGGAGTTTGACACAAGGAATTTGTTCCCAGTTCCGGCTGATGTGCTCATGAGTCCTGGATAACACCAAGCAGCAGGATATGGGTTCATTTTTATTTTTAGATAACTTTTTCTCTGGTTCACAGAGGTGAAAGCCCCTCCACTCCCACAGGGAAACTCTTCCTGCTGCTTTCCCACCTCCTCGGCCCCGAGGAGAGGCTCTGAGTGACACTTTCCTATGGAAAAGCTTCATCCTCCTGCCCTGTTCGGGCAACAAATGAAGCTGGCAAGAGGCTCTGCATCCCGAAATTCCATCCTGGGCGCTCCACATGCTCTGCACAGCCCCGCAACAGGTTCCCATCCCTGTTTGCAGGCCGAGCCCAGCTGGGGCTGGAGTGGGAATCGCCGCTGGGCACTGGAAAAAGAGGGAGGGAGGGAAGGAGGGGGCAGCTCTGGGCGCTGCTGGAGAGGCCCCTGTGTGCAATTGTGAGGCCACGTCGGGTTTTTTTCCTGTAAATCTTTGTAATTTCGTGCTTCAGAGCACACCAAAGTGAGGGAGCCAGCGGGGAGTGAATTAAATTCCCCCCTGAGAGGCGGCGCGGTGGGGCCGAGCCGGGCGGGCGCTGGGGGCTCGCTGGCACCCCAGGCCAGCCAGGCCTTGGCTTTGGGAAGAGAAAATTCCGGGAGGAGTCCTGTGCAGCACTTTTTGTGTGCTGGAATTCTGTTCCTGAGGCTTTTCCCCCCCGTGTTTTCCATCCCTGCTGCGCTGATTTTTGCCGGGCCGGGGCCAGGGCCTGCTCTCGCCGGGTCTCCTCTGTGAGATTGTCCTGGCAGACACGGCAGGAATTGCACACGGAGAAGCCAAATCCATGCAAAACTCTGCTAAAAACTTGGAAAAGCCAGCTAGAGCTCAGGGATTTGCTGCGTGGATGTGGGATGGAGCCCAGTCCTCCAGCACCCATCCTGTGGGCGCCTCGGGCCTGGCGCTGAGCCGCTGCCACCAAGTGGATTCTTCCACCTTGGCTTTTAACGGGAATTACTGTTTTCATTTCCAAAAGTAATTAAAATATCGGACCTTGAGCTGTCAAAACTGTCACAGGGTTTTTGTGCTCGCATTACCGATGCACATCTATCCCTGGTAATAACAGGGAAATAAAATGCCCGTGGTGAGACACCGGGGCTGAGGCGGCTCCGGGATCCGGGCCACGGGATTGTTCCATCAGTGATTCCCAGCGGTGAATTCCTGTGTTTGTCCTCAAGGATCTGAGTTTTTAATTGTTTGGATGAAGGGAGTTTGGGAGTTACTGGCTGGGTGGGTTTGGGGGTGCTCAGTGGCCGTGGGACTGCTCTGGGTGCACAGTCCTGGGATGCAGCAGCCTCCCTGTGCTGGCAATCCTGGGATGCAGCTCTGGTAACTCACCACAGGAATAGGAAATTAGGATCCATTTGCTTCTAAAATTCCTCAGGTTTTGATTTGCTCGGGGCTGTTTGGTGGCAAACACACCTGGACTGGGCAGAGGGTGCCCAGTGCTGTGTCTGGGGTGTTGGGTTTGGGCCCCCTACTATGAATTTACAATTTTTTGATGAAGTAAGGCTGGCTCTGTTAAACCCTTTGCTCTCAGCCTCCGACTGGGAATTCCCTCCCGTTTTCCAAGTGCCCTGGAAGTGCCTGTCCACCTGCACGGAGCCAGTCAGGGGGATTTTCCACCACAACAAAGATGTGGCACAGCTGGGGCGTCCTCTGCTCTTCCCAAGAATTCCCTGTGTGGGGAGGACCTAAAATGGGATCTGAAATGCAGGGAATGACTTCTCATGGGTGCTCCATTTGAGGAGGGGCTCTGGGTTGGGGTTTTTTGGGTGCTCCTTGGTTTGGATCAACAGGTGAGGCATGTGCTGAGCTACAGGTGGATTTGGAAAGGGAGGAAGGGGGGTGGAGATCATTCAGAAAAATGCCCAAAAAAGAAACCCCTAAGGAGGGAAAAGAATCCCTTAAAAGCAGAAATAAGGAGCAAACAGGTCTGGGAGCACCAGATTGTTTTCCTTAGAGCTTTATTCCTCTCCTGGCTCCCAAGCTCCTTTTCTCAGCTCACACTTGCTTCTCTCTCCTCCTCGTCTCTTCACAGGATTTTCCTTAATTTCCCCCATTTTCTCCAGCTGCCCACAGTGCTGGGCACGGCTCTCTTGTGCCTGTGTGTTCCACAAGTGCATTTTATCCATTTCTGTTGTTTTTCCCCTCTTTTTGTGTGATTCCCAGTGAAACACCTTCACCCTTGTAAAAAAAACTTAAGGAGACTCATCGCTTTTTCTATGCAAACACCCCTGAAAACATTCAGGTTTCATGGTGGTCACTTGTGTGAGTTGCTGAGCACTTCCTGGATCACCCTCAAATCCACTTGGACACGTTCCTGGGTTGATTCCAGGTGGGATCCTCCACTTGGCTCCACCCAAACCTGGGTGGTGACTGGAACTTTCTGCTGCTGCGGTGCCACAGTCCAATTAATACAATTAAATACCCACGCTGGCTTTGGGCACAAGGGATGGCAGCAGGAACGTGGTGGTGGCTCTGGAATGAATCAACCAGGAGCCGGAGCTTCGGGTGGCCGTGCCAGGGCTGGGGTTTGGGAATGACCCTTGTGCCACGGGAATGCTGGAGCTGGTGGGGATTTTGGGATGAGGACAGGACTGTCCCCACGGGGGCAGGGACAGTGGTGGTCTGTAATGGCAGGAGGGATCGTCGGGGAGCGCTGCCCTCTGTGCCTCAAAGCCATCCCGTGGATGAAATCTGTGGAGAAGCAGATGGAGCTGGAGGAGGAGGAGGAGGAGGAGAAGGAGGAGGAGGAGGGTGGCCTTCCCCGTGCCCACCCCTGTGTCTCTCTTGCAGGCTCTCCAGGTGGCTCGGCAGTTCCTGCTGCAGCAGGCCACGGGGCTCAGCTCCCCCAGCAGCAACGAGGGCAAGCAGCCGGCGGTGCAGGTGAGCCCCTGGGACGTGCGAGTGTCCCCTGTCACCCCCTTCCCGGGACGGGCTGGGCCGCAGCTGTGGGACAGTGCCAAGCCCTGTCACCTCCACGGTTGGAGCACTCCGGGAGTTAAATCCTCTGGAAACCTCCAGAAGTTTCTTGGGAGGTTTTTTTTTTCCTGTGTGTGGGAAAGGGGAAAGGGTTGGGAAGGGGAGGTCACTGTGTGTCACCACGTTTTGGGACAGGGGGACACGGAGTTTCCCAGGGTTGGAGCATCCCAGGATCGATGCTGGGTGCTGTGAGGGTGGCACGGGGCTGGAAAAGGGAACAATCCTTTGGGATTGGAGCCAGGGCAGGTCCTCCAGGATGGGACAGAGGCCCAGCCGGGGATTTGTGGCACTGGCAGGAAAACAAGAGTTTGGGTGGGCACATCCTGCTCCTGTGGGGATGGGAACCTCCCCTTTGCTTCCCTGCTGTGCCAAGGGAAAGGGGCAGAAAATGGGCAGGAGAGGGGAGAAATCTGGAGAGAGGGGGAGGCAGGGAGAAGCAGAGCCCAGGCGATGGGAAGTGACAATTTAAATAGCTGTGCGGAGGGGCTCTCCCTTCAGGCTAATTAAATTTATCGGAGAACAGCAGGTTACCTTATTAGAGCCACGTGGGTTTAATTAACAAAGGAAAGTAATTAGCACAAGCGCTCTCAGAGCTGGAGGTCCTGCCTGTGCCAGGCTGAGCCGGGTGGCAGCAGGTGGGCAGCGGGAGCCGGGCTGGGATGGGCAATCCCGGGATCCTCTCCTGGCTTGGAGTGCCAGGAGAGTGCATGGCTGAGCCGTCCAGCAGCAAATCCCAGGGATCAGGAGAGCCCAGAAGCCCCCGGGCTGGGAAGCAGCAGCTGGGTGGGAGCAGTGGGAATTAGTCAGGGCTCCTACGGCACAAACAGGCGGCTTTTTCCAGCGGTGCCGGCAGGAAGGAAATGCAGTCACTGCATGGAAAATGTCTGCAGAGGACAAAGGCGGCGAGGGTGAAGTCAGATTCCGGTAACCGGCGCCTCGCTCCCCTCCGTGGGTGTGTGTCCCTGCACTCCTCCTCCTCCTCCTGCTTATCCCTCCTGGCTCTCCCTGGTATTCCCGGCTGGATGCAGCCGAACATCCCATCCTCCCCTTCCCTGCTGCTCCCCAGCCTCCCCTCCCTGCCTGCCCATCTGGCCAGCGGCTTTCGCCGGAGCGAACTGGATCTCTTTCCTCTCTTTCTCTCTCTCTCTCCCCCCCTCCCTCCCCTCCTCCCTTTTTTCTCTCTCCGTGTTGCAGAAAGGACTTGTGAAAGTTGTAGACGTGAGTCAGAAATAGCTCATAACTCAGCAGCGCCCGGCAATTCCTCCCCCCGCGGCCCCGCCGGCAGCTGGAGCGGGATCTGACCGAGGGGAGATAGGGGATTAAGCAGACTCCTTTGAAAGGAAGTTTATCTAAGGCACAGTGGTGTGGATGAGACTGGCCAGGACGGCTGCAGGAGGAGGAGGAGGAGGAGGAAGGCTGGGTCCCATCACAGCCCTCCTCGGCTGGAGAGGCAGCAGGAAGCAGGGCAGGATGGAAATGTTTGGGAATTGGGGTGTCCTTGGGGTGCCAGCCTGGGTTCCTGCCTGTGGATGTGCAGCCTCCCCCGCCCCCCCACTGGGAATGGATTTCCACATCCATGGGGAATTTTGTGTCCGGGCAGCTCCTGGCCCCCAATCCCGGGGGAATGAGCAGGAGGGTCCCGGTGTTGGCAGGGAGAGCAGGAGACACCCCATGCTCGCCCACGCTGTGCACTCTCCTTGTCACCCCGCTGATGGGGACAGGACGTTTTTGGGGCACCAAGCCAGCAGGAATATTAATGACATTCCCGACGGCGTGGGCTTAAAAACAACCAGGGATCTGCTGGGCTCAGCAGCATCTTGGGTTGGGGGTTATTTTGGAGTAAGGACCCTCTTCGCACAGATGCCTGGAGGTGTGCGCGGAGAGTCTCACGTTGTCACTCCAGTTACAGCTGCAGGGAAGGAAAAAACCCAAAAAACCCCACTTTTGGGCGTTCTAAATCATTTAAAACTGGGTTTATTTCTCTGCAGCTTTAAAACTCTGGGAAACTTGGTGGGCACTGACAAAATGTTGCTTTTGGGGGCTTTTGGTGTTGATGGCCTGCGGGGTGTTGCCATGCTGGGGTGGTGGGAGCAGCAGATCCCACTGGGATGTTGTTGGGATCCAGCAAAGCCCACAGAAGGAGGTGCTGGAGAAGCAGCACCCCGAGTTGTCAGTGCTGGCTTGGAGGCACTGGGAATGATGGGGTGCCCTCTTGGGGTGCCCTTGGAGCCGGGGGTCTCCCAGCCTCTGTTGGGATCAACTGGCTGGAAGGGGAGAGGGGCAGGAGGGCTCCCGGGGAAGGGAGGAGAGGAGTTCGGAGCAAACTGCGGGAAATTGCTTTTTCTTTTGTCTGCTGCAGCGGGGAGGGCAGCGGAGCGGAAAAGTGTATTTTGTTGATTTGAAACTCGAGTGAAATGGGTAATGAAGACAGATCAATACCAGCCCTTCTGCGTTCCCTCTCTGGGAAAAAAACAAAACCCCTGCAGCCCGTCCGTCTGGGCTCGCGCCGCGGTTTTTCCATCTGAACTTGGAGCATCCCTGTCCGTCCCCCTGCTCCTCCCCAAAGCCCCCAGCTCTGCCAGCCTGCAGCCACTGCCACCACCCCGCTCTGGGAGTGGCATTTTGGTCACTTCAATCGCCGTAGGTTCATCGGTGTGAGAGCTGTGCCAGCACCCCGTGCCCACGAGGGGACGTGGGGACCCTGCCCGGGTGGTGCTGGGGGACAGGGCCTCGCTGAGGAGGGGTCTCGGTGCTGTCACCTCTGCTGCCACTGTCCCCAGGCAGCAACTGGAGCCCCGCCAGGTGTGATTGGGGCCCCCACAGTGGGAGGGCTGCGCTAACGAGGATGCGCTAATGAGGATGCGCTAACGAGGATACACGTAGGGCTGAACACACCAGGGATTGATTCCTCCTTTTCTTCACGTGAAGCTGAACATCAGGGCCTGGTGTCCTCCACGCTGGTGTCCCCTCACCTGCTCGCCTTGCTGCCACCCCACCTGGGGCACTCGAGCCTCTGGTGCTGGGGCTGTGCAGAGTGTTCCTAAAATTGTTCCTAAAAACCACCCACAGCCTCACAACCCAGCCTGGCACGTGGGGCTGAGCTCCATTTCTCCTCTGATCCTGGGCGGATTTTAGTGCCGCCCTGCTGAGGCCCAGAGGGGGCACAGCAGCGTTTGGGTGGCCCTGTGCCACCCCTCGGGGTCTCTAAGCCGTGGCTGGGGTCACCTCGGTGTCAGTGGCATCACTGCCTGGCCCCAGGCACTGGGAGCACTCCCAGGCTGGCTGAGCCAGCTGCATCTTGGAGCTCACCCAGGGATGCTGAGTGCAGGAAGGGAGGCCGGGATGTGCCTGGGGGGTTGGGGTTGTTCCTGGGGGGATGGGGTTGCTCTTCTCCTGTGCGGATTGGCTGCTCTGGGGTGGGATTTGCTCACCCCCTGCCCCTCAAACAGCCCAGCTCGAAAGCTGCTCTTGGTGGTTGTTTCCCCCTTTCTATTCCCAGCCTCCTCGGTTTGTTTCTGTTGGGTTTGGATTTGAAAAGAGTGGTTAAAATTAGGAAAAACAGCAGAGATGCGGTTTTTGCTGTTTCTAATTGGGAGTTCAACCCCAAGATTGGATCAGAGCAGGGGTGCGCAGCCCTGAGCTCTGCGGGAAGCCCGGAGCACCCTCTGGAGAGAGAGGGGCGCTCATCCCGACGATCCCAGTGCCAGCAGGGGTGGGGGGACGAGGTCTGGGCCGTGCCTGAGCCGGGCTGTGCGGCCGAGGCGTGGGCCAGGAGCTGCCCCTGCCCGTCGTGGCGGTGACGCGCGGCCCTTGGGGACGCGGTGGTTCCTGCGGTGACCTCCCGGCCTGGGTGACGGCAGCGCGGGAAGGTGACGGCCGGAGCAGGGATGTTTGGAGGCTGACGGAGGATGTCCCCAGGCCGTGCCAAGCCAGCTGTCCCCGGGGTCAGGAGGGCGCCGTCCCTCTGATGACAACCCCGCGGCGCTGCGAGCCAAGGCCGCCGGGCCGCGGCTTTCCCCGCTCCGCCTCGCGCCTGGGAGTTCAATCCGCTTCCCGTAAAAACAGCCCCCAAAAAAAAATCCAGGGAAAGTTTCTCAACAGCCTCGCTCCCCGTCCTGCCTCGTTCCGCACGGCCAAGAGCCGCTTCCCTCAGCCAGCTTTGGCTCGGGGAGGGAATATTCCCTGGAATACCTGCCTGCTTTTCCCCCCGCCGCCTGCTGCTCCCGCCCCATCCTCTGGCACGCAGGGATTGCAGCCGGGCCCGCCTGGAAAAGCAGCCCCTGGAGATGCCGCTGGCCGGCCGGAGCAGCGCCGGGTGTTTCTGGGAGCAGCCGGAGCTGTTAGTAAGCAGTTTCTGCGGGGTGGCAGCCGGCCAAGGTGTGAGTCAAACCCTTCCTGACTCGGTGTCTGGCAGATGCCAGCTCGTGACGCGCCGGGCTGGTCCCCAGCCGCCGCTGCTGCTGCTGCGGGGCTGCTGCCGGGACCTGCTTCCCGAGGGATGTGCCAGCTGCGAGGACATTTCCCGGCTGCTCCGGTGCCTGGGGGTGGAGGCAGCTGGGTGACACTCACCCCTCACAGCCCCAGGGGTGACACTCACCCGTCCCAGCCCCTGTGCTGCTCTGCCCGGCACCCTTTGGCTCTCACGTTGTTGACCACCTGCACCCCAGGTTTTGAGGCAGTTGCTGCCCAGATCCCGCTGTTGTCCAGGGGTGCCAGGCTGGCCTCGCTCCCTGCCATGGGGAATCTCGCACACCACTGCTGTGGCTGCAGGTGTGGGGTGTCCCAAGGCCACGCTGTGCTGTCACCCTCCCGGGGTGTGCCCCTGTGGGGCTTTCGGCCAGGTTGGGATGGACATTTCCAACCCCATTTCCATCCCTGTTTTGTTTTCTTGGAGCAGCAGCTCTCCCTGTCCCCAGCAGAGGCAGCTGGCACTGTCACCAGAGCTTGGGACAGAGAAACCCCAGCACTGGGGTTTGCTGGCCCACACTGGGGTCAAGGCAGCACTGGAACATTCCTGGCACCGAGGCACGGGATGAATGGGGGCAAAACCGGCTGTAAATGGGAATTTCCTCTTTTCCTAAAAGTTCCTGCTTTCCCTGGAAACCTTAACTGGGAGAGGAACGTTTTCCACGCTGTGGGGAAATCCTTCACGGGAACCAAGGAAGCAGCAGAGCCCGGGTGCCCCTCTCAAGTTCACCCCATTCCCACCTCACCCCCACACGGATCCGCCACCATTTCTCCGTGTCAGCTCCGCATCCGAGCGCGGGGGGGGAGGGGGAGAGAGAAAAAAAAAAGCCATTTAATGCAGACAAAGGTTGTATGAAAATATAATTCTGCTTTTGTTAGCAGCCATCAAACTCTAAAAAGCGTCACTTTTGTTTTCTTGTAACATTGTGAAAACCTCGTGTCGGATCGAGAGCTGGGGCCCTCTCGACTAATCGCCTCTCCTTTGTGTTTTTAGATTATAGGGGCAATTAGTGTTGTCAAAACCTCTGGCAATTCTCTTTGCTCTTGACAGGGTGTCAGTCCGCTGGGCGAGAAATGGAAGGTGTTATAACTCTCCGGTAATTAGGATGCCTCCGATTTGAAAATGCCAGCAAACGTGTTCGAGGGGCCGCGGGAGGGGGCGGGGAGCCCGCCTG
>VZRQ01007439.1:0-12690 GCA_013397975.1 Machaerirhynchus nigripectus | reverse complement strand
CCCTTTCGTCCTCTCTCTCTCCTTTATAATTTTATTTTCCACCCCCCCCTCCCCTCCCTCCGGCACATAAAGGGATGACAGCGCTCCGAGCCGGGGTCTTTTTGCATTTCTGAGTTGGTTCTGTTAATTGGAAGGAGGGTTAAGAATCTGCAAGGTCGTTTCAATCTCCATCTGACCTTCAGAGTAATCCTCTATGCCAACACCAGAGCATGTCATTAAAATGAGGCCCCTCTTCCACATCCCGGCATCCCTTTATTCTCTCCTTGTGCACATTAATTGCTCATAAGTTGATTTGATCTCCCTATTCCGCAAGAAGTAAATTGCCCTCTTATTTCGCCATTTTCATCCTGTTTTCTTAATTAGGCCCTTAAAAATCTCTAGGGCCTCAGCCGGGCCGCAGGCCTCATCCTGGGAATAAATTTTGATCTCAGCCCTGATAAAGAGTGAGCAAACCCCGAGCCGGAACAATGTCGTGGGCTGCCCTCCCTCCCCGCACGCTATTCTCCTGACATGAAAAGGCTATCAGTTTTTCTCTGTGCTAATATAGGAAATAATTCACACTTCAGGCGTTGTTCTCTATTTAGTGCTCACGCTCCCCTGATAAATCAAATCAGGGATTTCTTCTCTTTTTTTTTTTTTTTTAATTTTTTTTTTCTCTCTCTAAAGTGTCTGGAACCACTCACTCCTTCTCCCCCCCACCACCACCTTCGGCCTCTTCTCGCTCTTTTTTTTCCCTCCCTCCTTCTCCTCTTTAATAAAGTTTCCAAGATTAGCCCCTGCGATTTTCCAGCCTGGGAAGTCTCTTTTAAGGGGGATTTTCCTGCTTTTTTCCCCCTCCTGCGTGTGTTTAACACCAGCACGGAGGGGAGTGGAAGTGGCTGAGGGGCTGCAGGCGAGGCGTGGGGTGAGTTTTGCCAGGCACGGGCTCAGCAGGACACTTTGAAAGTAGATTTTCCCTCTTTCACTGGGCAGGAGAGTCCCCAAAACCTGCCTGGACCAGTCCCCAGAGGGGTTTTGCAGCACCCTGAGGTGACGCTGATCCAGTCCTCCTCCAGGACAAAGAAGAAGCTGCCACGCTCCAGGATGTTGTAAATAAATATATTTTTAATGATTCTTCTTCCATTCCAGTTCATTCTTTTTATACATTTATTTATAAAACAGTAGTAAAATTTTTTAATCAGAGCACAGTGCATTAAAAAAAAAAAACAAAACAAAAAAACAAACAAACAAAAAAAAAAAGAAATAAAAACAAACAAAACTCCCAAAAAGATTAAAAAAAAAAAATAGTAATTATGATCCACAACTGTTTACTCACAGCCAGGGGAGACATCTCGCGCTGAGCAGTGGCCCACAGGTGCCCAAGTGCACCCTAAAGCCACAATAATCCCAATTTCCCGTGGGATTTCGTGTGCCTGCCCCCTCTGGAGGGCACAGAGCCGTGCCCACAGGTCCCCAGCTCGGCCAGGGGTGACCCCGGCAGGGACAATTCTCTTTCCAGGCACTGATGGCAGCACACAAAGGGTGCCAAGGCCTCCTGTGAACGCCCCCAGCCCCTCCAGCTCAGATCCCACAGCCCCTCTCTGCTCACCCAGCGTCCCCTCGGGTCCCTTCCTGCTCCCTGCCCTGCTCCAGGGCCACCCCAACTCCTCCTCCTCCCTCTTCCTCCCCACCTTCCGCACTTCCCCGCACCCTCACGTCCCACAGGCCCCTCTCTGGGGCTGTCCCCCACTTCCAACCCCAAATCCAGCCACCGTGGGGCATCTTTGTCCCCCTCAGGACATCCGGGTGCAGGACGGGGGGCACGCAGTGACCCCCAGCCCCACACGGGCACCCACAGCCCGGGGGGGAACGATGGCCATGGGGTCTCCTCTCCCCAGCTCCCCTCCTCTCCCTCGGTAAATCCATGGAGTATTTTCCCTGGGAACAGCACTTCCATGCCCTTCCCAGCTCCCCCCCAGGCTCCAGCTGGATGGAGGAGTCGGGACACGAGGCAGAGCCCAGAGCTCCCCAGTACAGACCAGTACAGGGCTGGGGAAGGAGCTGGGAAGAGAAACAACCCCCGAATTCCGAGGCTGGGAGCAGCAGCTCAGGTTTGGCAGGTGGCACAGACCATTCCCTGGTCAGAGCCCGGACCTTCACGCCCACACAGGGCAGGACTCACAAGAAGCATCCCCAAAAAACGAAGTGTAAAAACCCTTTTATCCCTCCGGGAAAAGAGCCGGGGCTCGGTGTCACGGGGCAGAGACACTGCGGGGACACCTCGAGGACGCTCAGGGTCACCTGGCACCTGTGCCCAGAGGTTTTTGTGTCACCCACAAGGTGGGGGTGACCGCAGGGGGCTGGTGGAGCATCGAACCCCCCCCACCCCAATCCCAGGTGTTGTGGGTGCCTTCAACACCCACCCGCAGGCAACACCCCCCGGTGCCGCATTAACGAGCGTGCGCCAATTAACGACCCCGGGGGCAGCGGCTGCTCCCAGGAAGGAGGAACTGGATGGACTGGGAAGCATCCAGGAGCTGGGGAAGACTCCGTGGGGATGACGGATCCCAGAGCAAGACACCAAACCGGACACAAAGCTCGCAGCTGCTCCCGGGGGGCTCGAGGCTCCGAGGCACCACCCCGAGGGGAAGGGGGCGAGGCCGGGAGGGTTCTGCTGAAAGGCAAAGCAGCCGAGATCTCCTCGCTGCCAGGCTGTGGGATCTGCAGTCAGGCCAACGCCACGGCAAAGCCAGGAAGGTCCATTCCCGCTCCCGGCAAAAAGAAGCTGCGAAAGACACGGTGGCACCCGGCGGGCCCGACCCGAGCCCCCCATTGCATAGAGAAATTACTCCTGGGAAGATTCAAGTGCGTGGCAGGACGGGCTCCTCCTGCCGGGAGCGTCCTGGGACTCGCCCGCCCGAAGCTGGCGCCGCAGTCCTCGGCCCGGCAGCTCCCCCTCACAGCATGTCCGCGTCCTCCATGCTGAAGCTGCTCCGGCGACTGCTGGCCTTGGAGGCCTCCGGGGACATGGCCGAGAACAAGGGGTCAGAGGCCAGGGGCAGCATCGTGTCCTGCATCAGCATCAAGTCCAGCTCCTTCTTGGATAGGGATGGGAAGGAAGCGCCGTGGCCGGGCTCCAGGCTGTCCGGGAAGCCCTGGGAGCCGTCGTCGAAGCTCAGGCTGTGGGTAAAGTCCAGCTGGTGATAGGGAGACTGGGGCGGCGCGGGCAGCGCCGGCTGCGGCTGCGATTCGGGGTCCGGGGGTGGCAGCAGTGGCTCCAGGGCGCCCTCGTCCCCGCCGGCTTCTTGCTTGACCACCTGCTGAGCCAGCTCGGCCACGTTGACGCCCGAGGGCGAGGAGGTGGGCAGCCCGTGGACGCGCGCCTGCATCTCCAGCTCCTGCCGAGGGGACACAGCGGGGCTTTGGCGGGGGTGTCACGCTCGGGGACGGGGCACGGGGACATTTATGGAGGTGGCAGGGATCGAGAAGCTCCCAGGGAAGGAGCCCGTGGAGGATCCACGGTGATCCACGCAAAGCTCGGCACGCTGCAGGGAGCCTGAGCCGTCAGGTTTGTCCCAAGGCTTTGCTCCTGGTCGCTTTCCCAGCCAAGGAAAGGCAGGAGACCCCCTGGCCACCCCCTCGGCGGGGCAGGGGCGAAGCAGAGGGAGGGCAGAGCCCCGGGAAGCTCACCTGGATGCGGAGCAGCAGCTGCTTGTTGGTCATCTCCAGGCGCCGCGAGTGATTCTCCAGGTCCCGGGACCTCTGCAGGTCCTTCTGCATCCTCTTGATGTAGTCCACGGACGCCTTCAGGATCGTCCCTTTGTTCCAGCGCACGTCCCTGTCACCCGGGATGGGAAAAGAGATGGGCCCGGATGCCAGCAGTGCGGCCCCTCACCCCTGCTCCAGCAGGAAGCCCCCCGGGTCCCAGCGAGCCCGGGCCTGCAGGAGCCATGGATACGTACAGGTCGTTGGCCTTGGGGATCAGCATCCCCAGCTCCTTGATGCGGTCGTTGATGTTGAACCTTCGCCGCCTCTCGACTGCGGGCGAGAGGAGAGGGGTGGACGTGAGGGGGCAGCGGGAGCAGGGGAGGCTCTGTGTCACACATGTCCCTCGTGTCCCTCATGCCCCTCGTGTCCCTCGTGTCCCACGTGTCCCACATGTCCGTGTCCCTCATGTCCCACATCCATCATGTCCCACATGTCCCAAGTGTACCTCCTGTCCCTCATGTCCCACGTGTCCCTCATGTCCCACGTGTCCCTCATGTCCCACATGTCCCTCGTGTCCCACGTGTCCCGTGTGTCCGACATTCCATGTCCCACGTCCCTCATGTCCCACATGTCCCTCATGTCCCTCATGTCCCACATCCCTCATGTCCCACATGTCCCTCGTGTCCCTTGTGCCCCTCGTGTCCCTCGTGTCCCACGTGTCCCACATGTCCCACATGTCCCTCATCCCACTGTTGTGCCCCAGCCGGACCCTCTGGAACTGGGCAGCTCAGGAACCCCAGGAGCCAGCCGTGCTCCACCCCAGCCCAGCAGCTCTGGGCTCCCCCCAGGAGGACAGTGAGGTGGCTCCCGTACCCCATTCTGCCAGGAAGGAGGGGCTCAGGGGGTCTTTCCTGAGGGTCAGCTGGGATGGGAAGGGGGACACAGCTCAGAGAAAGGGGGAACGAGGACGAAGAGTGGTGGGAAAAGCGCTGTGGGGCCAGGAGAGGGGAAGCCAGAGCTGAACTCACTCAGGTTGTGATTGTCTTTCTTCTGGCGCTCTTTGGCCAGGGCTCGGCTCTCGGCATCTGCAAGAGACCCACGATGTCACCCCGAGGGGACAAAGCTGCACCTCACCCCACGAGCATCCCGGGCTGGCACTGGAGCCACCACGGGGACAGGGCAGCCCCAGTTTTGTCACTCGCTGTCACCCCACCCGCTCGGGGGCCGGGACGCACCTGTGAGCTCTCTCTTCTGGGTGAGGTCGGCGGGGCAGGAGCTGCTGGTGACACCAACGAGCGACGCCGTCACCTGCGGGTCCCCACTATAGACATTCATGTGACTGCTGGACATGGGCAGCTGGAAAGCAGAGGGACAGCTGGGTCAGCTCCACGCAGGGCCGGGGAGGGACCCGGATCCAGCCCAGCCGGGATGGGAGTGCACAGCCCAGGCAGGTGGAATTGTCTTCCCAGGTCCTTAAAGCAGCTTTCATCAAAGAAAAGACGACTTCAAAGGGCACAGCTGATCCCCTCCCATGGCCAACAGCTAAAACAGGGCGGATGAATCACATCTGAGAAGGGCTGGGCAGGACTGGGAATCCCACTGGGAGGCACAAGCTGCTGCACGGATCTGACCCGGGACATGGTGCTGCTCTGGGGCAGATCCTGCCTGGGAAACCTCGCCCAGCTCTCCCACCTCCCCACCCTTGGTCCTCCCCGTGCCTCTCTCCTGCCTCTCCAGCTTTTTAAAAGGGTTCCCAGCTGTCCTCATGGGGAAAAAAGCTGGAGAGTTGATTCTTGTGGGTGCTGCTGCCTCCAGGGACAAGGCTGGCTTGGGTGCCACCACGGCACCGCTGCGAGGATGTGGCAGAAGGTCCCCTCTGTGCCACCTCCGTCCCTGCAAGGACAGGGCTGTGGGACCCCCAGGTCCGGCCCCTTCCCATCACCCCTCACTCACCGTGTTGGGCATGTGGACTTCGGGGTTCATGTAGCCCAAAACGTCATCCAGGCGCATGATGTCATCGATGACCTCATCGAACTGAAAGGGAAGAGGACAAGTGGGCTCCTCCGCCCTTCCCAGCACCTGCCGTGTGTCCCCAGCCGCCTGGTGACAGCCCCTCACCTCCCGCTCGGGGTTGGAGCCGATGTTGAGCATGGCCATGGGGCTGTTGGGAGCGCTGTTGCCCGCCGAGGAGGACAGGACGTGGCCGGGCCGGACGCCGGGGGACGCGGCCGGGGGCGGCTTGGGAGAGTGGCTGGCGGGGCTGACGTGGGCAGCGAACTTGTTCCCGTAGGTTTCGGAGAGATAAGCCTGGACCTTCTTGTCCCGAGACTTCTGCAGGTGGTAGGTGGTGGGGTTCTCCAGGTAGGACTGGACCTGCGGGGACAAAACCCATCAGGGACCCCGCGGGCTGCCCCGCACCCGGGCAGGGGGGACACCACGGTACCTTGAGGACCTCTCCGGGCACGGGCGGAGGGGACTGGAAGTGGACGGGGGTGTTGATGGCGGGGCTGGAGGCCACGGGCATGCGCTGCTGCTGCATGTAGTTCATCATCATCTGCTGCTGCACCCGCTCCCGCTCCGCTTCCTGCTGCGCCTGCTGCTTCATCAGCTCCATGCGCAGCCCGATGCGCGACGCCATGGCGAGACGCCGCGCCGGGAGCCACGAGCCCGCCTGGCGCAGAGGTCACCCTGCGAGGGGGACACGGCACGTCACCGACAGCCTCGCGCGGCGGGGAAACCGAGGCACGAGGAGGGAGGAGAAATCCCGGAGCGCCCAGGCTGGGTGGTGACCGATCCAGGAGGATCATCCCAGTGCTGGCTCTGCTGTCACAAAGCAGGGGGACCTGGTCCCACCGCCCAGCCTGGCTGGAGGACCCCGCCCCAGCTGCCTCCTTACAGGAAACAGGGGTGGGAAAGTCGAAAGCACCCCCGGGAAGCTCCTGAGAAGGGGAACTGCCGAGGATGAGGATGGGGAAGGGTGGCCAGAGCTGGGATCGACAAGGAGAGGGGAGAATTAGGGTCTGGCAGGAAGGGCCGGCCGCGAACCCCGACGGAGCAGCCAGGACCCCGCACCGCGCACTCACCCCGGAGCCGCTTCCCAAACACCGCGGCGACGGCAGACCCCGGAGCGAGCCCGGGAGGCGAAAGGGAAAGAGAAAGCGAGGGGAAGAGCAGGAAGAAAAGGCCGGCGGGTGCCAGGAGCCGGGGGCAGGTTTAACCCCCAGCCCGGCCGTGCCCGAGCCCGGCTCGGGCGCGGGGCGAACAAGGCGGGCTCTGTGCGGGGCCGGCACGCGAGCGCGGGGACGGGGGGGACCGCAGCGGCCCCCGCCCGGCACAGAGCGGCCCTTGTTCCCCCGGACAAAGGGGACGGCGGCCCGCGGAGGGTGGAGGATGCCGGGGCACGGCGAACCGCCCGGCCACCGCCGCCAGGGCTTTCCGCGGGGCCGCTTTCCCACGCGGGGCTGGGATGCGGGAGGTGCCCTAAGGGATGCGGGTCCGGAGCGCGGCATCCCACGGGAAGCGCAAGCACGGGAGGGAAAGGAAAAGCTGCGAGGGGGAACAGGCGGGAGGGGAAAACCAGAGGGATCTGGGGAGGTTTTTTGCTGTTTGAATGCGAGGTGGGAGCAGAGACGGAGGGGCCGCGGCGGTGACAGCCACGCGGAGCCGGTGCCACGCGCTACCCGGAGGGGAAATTAAATCAAGGCAGCAGGGACGGCAACGCGATTACACAGCTCAAGAGCAGCTATTGAGCGGCGAGGGGAAGGGAATTAATTAGCCATGGTGGCCTGTCCGAAGGGGGATGGGAGCCCGGAGCCCGGGCCAGCGATCCACCGGAGCTTCGTCAAGGGGGATGTGCGAACAGCCTGAGAGGAGGGCACGGGGGGGCGCTGGGATGAGGAACAGCAGAACCCTGTAAAAGACCCCAGTGAGAGCCCACAGAGGATGGAACAAGGCTGAATTAAGGGGGAAACCCAGAGCTGATGCCCGCTGGGGGATGTACAACCCCCAAACACGAAGGGAAGGGTGAGAGGCTTCTCTCAGGAAGGGCTGGGAACCCGAGGGTGTCACGGGAGGGGTGCCGAGGCACAGCCACCCACAGCACGGCACGCACTGAGCCCTGCTGGCCCTGGTGCCAGCCCCCAGCCTGGCTGCAGGACCCCTCCCTTACAGAAAACGGGGGTGGGAGAGTCGAAAGCTCCCCAGAGGAGCTGCAGAGGATGAGGATGAGGATGGGGATGGGGAAGGGTGGCCAGAGCTGGGCTTGGCGGGGAGAGTGGGGGAAATTAGGTCAGGTTTAAAATAACCCCTTTGGTTCTGCTTGGCTTCCCCCCCACCCCCCAAAACGCTGAGCAGCTTCTGCTTTCGCTCTGAGTCAGCCCCGGCAGGAGGGCGGCAGCGGGACAGGACGGGGACCCGGGGCCCACGTCCCACCCTGGGGACACGTCCCACCCTGGGGACATGTCCCACCCGCCCCTGAGCCACCTCCAGACGAGCACATGGAGTGGCAGCTCCATCCCATTACTCCTGCGAGGGGCCCCGGTGCTTCTCCCACTGAGCCGGATCCCAGCACCGGTGGGAGCCCCAAACTGGTCCCTACTGGAAGGAGGCCCCGGCGAGGCTCATCCTGGTGNTCATCCTGGTTCACAGGGAGCCACAGCAGCGGTGGGAGGCCCAGGGAGGGGGATGGAGCAGCTGGGAAGGGGATGGAGGGGCTGAGGGGTGGCTGAAGGGGAGGGAAAAGCTGGATGGCCCCAGTCCCTCTCCACAACCCCCAGGGAAAAGCTGGATGATCCCAGCCCCTCTCCACACCCCGAGGAAAAGCTGGATGGTCCCAGCCCCTCTCCACACCCCAACTCCACTTTCCCTGTCCAGGCTCCAGCCGTGCTCCACGGGCACCCTCCAGCCCCCCAGCAGGGCCGGAGCCAGGGAATGCATCTCCCTCCCAAATACCTCTGCCGCCACTCAGCAGCACGGTTATTTCTGGCCCTTCCTTGCTCTCCCTCTGGGGGTGTTATTTCAGCGAGAAGCAAACGTCCCGGGATGGCACTCGGGGGTGGCTCCAGCTGGAGGATCCCCAGAGCTGCCCCAAGCCTCCCTCAGCCCCCTGAGGACTTGGCACAAGCCCGAGCTGTCCCTCAGCCCTGCGGTGACAGTGACAGTGACAGCCGGCGGTGGCACGGGGGCCGGGCTGGTGATAGACCCACTGCCCGGGCTGGCAGGGGGCACCCAGTGCCACCCGAAGGGACACAACACCTGGAGAAGCCACAGCGGCGTCCCCAGGCTCAGGTGCGGGTGAGAAATCCAAGCTGCCGGGAGGCGTTTTCCAGATTTAGCCCCGGGGATCGCGTTACCCTGCCGGGGGAGGTGGCACCGTCCTGCCCGCCTGGCATGGCCGCAGCACCCCCTGCGAGTGCCACGCAGCCCGTGCCACCCCTCTGAGCAGGGGGAGCGATGCCCCGCCGAGCTGGGAACCCCCCAAACTCGCTGCACCAGGCGCCGCCGCCCAGCCCCGCTCCCTCCCGTGCTTCATTTCCCGCTTGCGAGCGGAAAAATCAATCGGCAAAAAATCCATCGGCAGCTCCAGGCGGGAGCGGGGACCCCCGGGGAAAGGAGGGGGGACAGGGCAGGGACCATCCACCCAGCCAAACCCCGCGCTGGGCTGGCAGCCGAGGGCCAGTGGAAAGGAAAAGGAGAAGAAAGAAGTGAAAACAGCTTCGCTGCTCGCCACCGGCCGGCTCGGCCTTCCCTTCCTTCCTTCCTTCCTTCCTCNGGGGAGGGAGCACAGGCGACCCCAGCCCGGGCAGGCACAGCTGGGTCCAGGCAGCCCCAAACGCAGGGTTTGCGCCGGGAGCACCCGATGTCACCCAGCCGCCACCGCACGGCCACCCTCAAAGCCACCCCGCGCGTGCCCCAGCCTGGGGACGGGCTCTGCTGTCACCCTGCTGTGTGGGGACGGGGGGGACAGTGAGGCAGGGGTTACCTGGGCGCAGAACAGCGGGGCTGGGGGACACTCCAGGTGCCAGCAGGTCACAGCTCCTCCGCGCTCCGGGCCAGCCCCGTGTTCCTCATTTTCAGCGGCCACGCGGAGAGCGGGAAGGGGAGGGGGGGAAGTTGCAAAAAAAACCCCTCCAAACCTGCTTGTTTTTGTCAGTGCAGCACGGGAGGGAGCAACAGCGCCGAGAAAAAGCGTGGAAAAACTGATACAGCCGCTGCCAGGGCTGGGTCTGTCCCAAGGGGGCTGCAGGGACACCTCTGGAAATAGAGAGGGGCAAAAGCTGTCCCTTGTCACTCCAGGGGACGTGGCACGCAGGGATCCCTCACCCTCCGTGTGCCCAGAGTGGGTGCAGAGCAAGCACCTGGGTTATAGGTGGAAAAGAAGATGGAAAAGATGGAGTTTAGGGAGCTGGCATGGAAGATGGAGAGAGAAAAGGGCCTGGAGTGCCAGGACGCGGGGAACGGCTTCCCACTGCCACAGGGCAGGGCTAGACGGGATTTTGGGATAAAATTCCTCCCTGTGAGGCTGGGGAGGCCCTGGCACAGGGTGCCCAGAGCACCTGTGGCTGCCCCTGGATCCCTGGAAGTGTCCCAGGCCAGGCTGGAGCACCCTGGGACAGTGGAAGGTGTCCCTGCCCATGGCATGTGACAAATGTCCCCAACCACTCTGTGGTCACACAGCTCAGCAGCACACAGGGTCCCTCCAGCACTGCCAGCTGGTCCCCAGCAGGATGGCAGTGCCACAGCAGGGACACCTGGGTGACACAGTGCCGGGGACACCCCACGGCAGCTCTGCACCACGTCCCTGGGCTCCCTCCACGGAGAGGGAGATCCAGGCCAGGGACGCAGCTGGACCCAGCTGCCCCTTGGGGCACTCACCCAGACCTGGCAAGGCCATCACGGGGGTGACTGATGCCATGACAGGGCACCCGCAGTGCCAGGGCTCTGCGAGAATCCCTCATCTCCCTGGCAAGGCTTGGGGTGGGCAGCCCCAGGAAGGAGCAGAGGGACAGGGGTCTCAGGAAGGGATTCGGGGTGGGCAGCCCCAGGAAGGAGCAGAGGGACAGGGGCCTCAGGAAAGGATTCAGGGTGGGCAGCCCCAGGAAGGAGTGGCAGGACAGGGGTCTCAGGAAAGGATTTGGGGTGGGCAGCTCCAGGAAGGAGCTGCGGGACAGGGGTCTCAGGAAAGGATTGGGGGTGGGCAGCGCCAGGAAGGAGCTGCGGGACAGGGGTCTCAGGAAGGGATTTGGGGTGGGCAGCCCCAGGAAGGAGCTGCAGGACAGGGATCTCAGGAAGGGATTTGGGGTGGGCAGCCCCAGGAAGGAGCAGCGGGACAGGAGTCTCAGGAAAGGATTCCTCCCCACAAACCAGGACACCTGGTAGTAGGGCCATCCTCAGAAACCCCGATCCAACCCCAACACCGACCCATGAGGTCGGACCAGACGCTCCCACCCAGCCTCTGGGACGAGGAAAACAGGAGGATAACCCCATTTCCAACCCACGAGCTGCGTGAGGCAGCAGCTGCACGCGGGGCAGAGCTCCTGGGATCCCTGGGAACCATCCCAGCCCCATCCAGAGGCTCCTTCCCCGCAGAGCACTCGGCCCTGAAAGGGAGAAGGAGCAGGCAAAGGAGGGGCTTGGCAGAGCCACGCCGGGGTCAGTTGACAGAGCCTGAGTCACCGGGACTGTTTTTAGCCCCGGCATCTCAGCAACGTGCAGCGGGACGCTGTTAACAGGCGCTGGGTCAGAGGCCAAATGTTTTCCCTGCCCCGCGTTAAACACCGCACCTGGGAAAAGGCCGAGGGATCCGGCACGGGAAAAACATTGCCAGGGCTGGCCTGAAACACCCAGGTAAGCCTGGCCCGCCCAGGAGGGGTCAGGGAATCGGTGGAGGAGGGAGAAGCATCGGTCCCCGGCGCCGCACCCGCACGGGGCTGCGTGTCCTTTGTCACGGAGTAAAAGGGGTCCGTAAGACGCCCCCTGGTTCTGGGGGTGCCAGGAGAGCCATTGTGGGGTTCACAGTACACACACAGCCTTGCTCTGGTGTCTCTCCACCTCAAAAATCCTCTCTTTCACCCCAAAAAAAAGCCCACGCAGCTGAGGGATGGCTGCAGATCGTGCTCACAGGTGGAGGGTGGCAACTCCAGGCCAGAGTCTGGGTGCAGGGAGAGGCAGGGGGACCCCCGGGACCCCAAAAACGGGGTGGGGGGCCAGACCCTCAACAGCTGGCCAAGGAGCTGCAGAGCCCCGATTGAAACATCACTGTCCGACTGACCGCGCCGGGAATTCACAGCCCCTGCCCCCTGCGCGGCCTCCCCCCGCCGGCAGCAATTAAAAATAAAAGTGTGAACAGGCAGGAGGATGGGCCGAGCCGCTGATTAATCAGCGCCGTATCGCGGGGACACGGGAGGGGACCGCGGTGACCTTGGAGGGGACGGGCAGGCTCCAGGTCCTGCTCCCTTCGGGAAAGGAGAGAGCCGGGAGCGCAGCCCCGGAGGAAACGCCGGGCTCGGGGTCACCGCGGGCGGTTCGGGCGTTGGCTCTTTGAAATAACCGCGCACATGAGCGACCAGGGGAACCGGAGGGACAGCACATCCCGGCCCCCAGCTGGCATCCAGCTCCAGGGGGCCGGGACAGCACCGCCACACGCTCCAAAATCCTCGAAAGCAGCCCAAAAAGCGGGGATGCCAGCGGCGAAAGCAGCTCCCGGGAGCCCCAAAGCTGGCGGTGCCACCTGCCACCAGCACAAGGTGCAAGGTGACGGCGGCCACCCCGCGCCCCCCTCCCGGTGCCAGAGGCACTCCCAGCGCCGCCTCCATCCCTCCTCCCTCCCTCCCTGCGAGCTCCATGCTGCTGCAAGGAGGTAATATTTATAAATACCAGCGCCCGGCTCGGAGGCTCGGCGCAGGCAGAGCTCGCCTAAACCATCCCGGGGCCGGCGGCAGCCCCGGGAATAAACAAACCGGGGACAGCCCTCGGGGACTGCCCTCCCGAACCGCCCCAGGGCTC
>VZRQ01007436.1:3715-15397 GCA_013397975.1 Machaerirhynchus nigripectus | reverse complement strand
TTTTAACCCTATGCTATCACTGGCACCGGCAAGCCCCACTCAACACTTGTACAACAAATCCATTTTAGTTACAGTTTTATTATATGTTACTGTCAGTACATGCTGCATTATTTTGCTGAGTCCCTTATATTTTTGTGTCTCAGACTAGAGCAGCCTTTTTATCCTCTTTTAACTCAGTGTAGGTAAGCAGTGAAGATGTTACAATCATGGTGGTGCAGCTTTTAAGATTTTATTACAGGTTTCCTAAGATGATTTCCCTGGAACTCCAGCTCTTGGTCATATTTAAATACATATCAATCTCAGCTAATTTATAATTTAATGACTTCTGCTACAGAGCTACAGAAGGGAGAAAGCAAAAATGCATGACCCTCAATACTCCCACATCAGAAGACAATATTTATTTGTTCTAAGTTTTTGTGACACTTTAATCAACCTTAGTGATGAGAAGGGGAAGAGAACAGCTGATTTAATCTTTCAGAACATTTGAGTTTGGTATTTTGCAAACCTGCTGTACCTTTGGTATGTAGGTATTACATGCATCTGAAAGATCCTCATATGTTCATAGGAGCTCTAGCAGGTATTGATAACACTCAAGGGGAGTCAGCGAAGGATGTGACAACTGCAGTATTGATCAAGAGATGCTTCACAACCCTGGAAAAGTTCCTGCATTGGAGTGAATACTTCACCTGATAGGATTGTGGCTATGTGCTCCTGGTGGCATGAGCTGAATTGCAGCTGTCTTCTAGAGCACAGCATTGGGTTGCTTCCAAAACTACATGCCAAGTATTGCTAGGTCAGGATTGTAATTTTTCAACATCAAGGTGGTCAGTAGTCAAAATCCAAAAGGTACTTGATCCTAGGTAGTTATGTTAGAGAATAGAAGTATTGTGTCTCAGCACTGCACTGCTCTTTCAGGTTCAGAGATCCCATTTTTTTGTCACAGATTTGTTTTAAGTACATGATACTACTCTCGTTATGTCTCTCCCTCTCAGGTGTAGTGATATTTTCTAAACCTGTTTGAATAATCACTGTTTCTAACCTTTCCTCACAGGAGTGTTTGCATTTGGACTTTTTGCCACTGACATCTTTGTAAACGCTGGCCAGGTTGTGACTGGGAACTTGGCTCCCTACTTCCTGACTGTGTGCAAACCCAACTACACTGGAAACGACTGTCGGGCCCACCACCAGTTCATAAACAACGGCAACATCTGCACTGGGGATGTGGAGGTGATTGAAAAGGCCAGGAGATCCTTTCCATCCAAACATGCTGCTTTGAGCATCTACTCAGCTTTATATGCCACGGTGGGTGCTGGTGATGACTGATGACTTGGGTGAGAGGTTTCTGTTTGCACATCTGGATGGGGCATTTTTCCTGCAATGAATTTTTGGAGAAAAAGAGGGTTGTTCTGGGGACAGCTTTTTTCTTTATCAGTAGGGGAAGATCCCTTTCTCTCTCCTTTTTACCAGTCCTGGTACAAGCAAATCAATTGCTCATTGCTTTTGAGGCACTGCATGTGCTTGAGGTCCTAAACTTGTCTTTGCTGCTGGTTTTGTCATTCAATCTTCTCCTTTCTCTGTCCCTGTCTCATGAGCATTAAAATGAAGCTGATCCTTAAACAGCTTCGTTATTGCTACATTTGTTCACATGCCATGTGTTGTTGAACATTTAAAATTTAAATTGTGCCCTTTCAGAGGGGGTCTGAACTTGGGCTGGATTTTGCTCCCCTTGTTTAGGACCTGAACTCATGTTGCAAAGAAAGTTCTAACAAAAGTCAGTGCCAGAATTTTGTTGTTACCACAGAGAAATGCACCCCAGCTGACACACCCGACAAGGTGACGCTGCCATGCAGTCAGGAAGGAAACTGTCGTACAAAATCTGATGGAACAGACTGATGCTCCTTTGTGTTCTCTGGCTAAAGTTTCTGTGATGCTTGAAAATTAATCCAAGAATCTTACTAACGAAGCAGAAAACCGTGGTGGTTTTGCCATAAAGAGCCACGGACTTAACCTGGTTCTGATCTCAAATGCATTAACCTAGGTCTTTTCTCCCCCTATAGCTTGACTCAGAGTAGTGTCAGAGTCTGTCTGTAGGTCATCAGTACTCAAGAAAAGCCTTAAAGTTACTAAAGACAGGGTATTTACTGAATGTTTTGCCCTCTGCTCTTGTGGAACACCACATTATTACTTCTCAAATGAAGAATCCACCCGCTGCTGTTTCAATATCCATCTGTTTGCACTGAATGTTGTGTGAATAATGATGGGGAAATAAACTGCAACTCCTTTGATGAGAATTTGTTGGGAACTGTTTGGAAAGGCTGTAGCATTTTGTGCACATTACTTCTGAACAATGTGCAACCATGTGTGAAATACAGGTCACAATATACTCAACATGGTTGTAGCAGCTGTTTGCACCACCAGAAACTCTTAGGTGGAAGTTCCAGGGTCAGGCTTAGTCCTGGTTCCGTCCTAAGCTAATCACATCCTTTCATGGACTTTCCCTGCCCAGCCTCCCTTGTTTCCTCGGAAGGCAAATCTCCAAACAGGCTGACTTCTACAGCTGAAGGGGAATGCTGTTTTTCCTTCCTGAGCTTAAGCCTCAGGTAGTTCAGTGTTTCTGAGCTCTACTCTTCCAAGAGTACCTGCGACAGGCCTGCACTTCTCACACAGGAAGATGTCAGGTGGAGCCAGGACGTGGAACTGTTTCTGAGCCACAATGTCAGGAAAGTTTGCCCATTTCAGCCTACAGTCCAATTCCAGCACAGTTCTCTGCCTGAAGTCACCTTCTAGGACTAAAAGTGTTGCCATTTGTCTTTTCTTTGTCTGTCAGCTGGGAATCACATGAGCATTACACAAGAAATGCATTGTTCATATCCAGCTTTGCTTAATAACTGTGCTGTGCACAATTTTTTGAGAAGTCTCTTGCTGATTCTAATATGCATGATAATGTGGCCTGCTGAACATAAAACACAGGTTATTTGCTTAGTAATAGCTGTGTTTTGCATAAAGCTGAAGAACTGAGCCATGGAGAAAGAAAAATAAAATAGGTAGAATGTGAGGAGGCAGGAGAATGGAATCAGCACAGACACTGGTTTTCATTTTCTAAATGTCTGTTGAGATCAGGGAGTCTCCTCCCTTCACTGAACCTCAAGTATCCTGTGCAGGTGTCTCTGTACTCACTTGTTCATTACTCTGCTAGTGAAAACACTCCCACTGTGACTGGTTTGGCTTTGTGGGTTTTGGGTGTTTGGTTTTGTTTTTTTTATAATCTGGGTGTTATATTTAATTAACTAGACTTTTCTTTGTCACCTGCTAAAGAAGCTGAGGAGAGCTCAGAGCATCACTTCTGTGCTCTCTGCAGGTGGAAATGAATCTCGTATGCCTAAAGTAGGGGAAAGAGAAAAGGGCTGGCAGCCCTGGCTTTCATATTTATAAAAAAATAAGAATGTCATCTAAAGATGTTTTACCAGTCTTCCAGAATCATCACAGGAAGAGATGGCAGTCACTGTACACAGTGCAAGCTGCTGTGCACTTAGAAACACATGAATTTAAGTTCTTTTCCAAGGAAAAAGAAATGGCCAGAAAAAGAGATCACCGTTCCAGGTTCCAGCATCAATCCAGCCAGTGGGATGTCAGTCCTGGTTTCAGCATCGATCCACCTGCATTGGCCCAGCCCATGAGATATCCAGGGTCCTGGGGACACTGCCTGGGCTTGGGAGGATACCTTTTTATGGCCAGGTTTCCCCATCCCAAAGATGGGTTTCTCACTTTCTATGAAAATTCATTATAATGTGCAGTCCATTCTTTCAGGTCATTCTGGAAATGGGTGGAGGGCTTTGGGGGTCTTGAGTTGTCTTAATCCCACCCTACAGTCCCTGCCCACTTCCTATGCTGTGTTGTGGTTGTTTATCACAGAAAAATGCCCTATCTCTGGCCCCCCTTCCCCAGCAAAAACTTGATCTTTCTCATGGCCTGTTAATAACAACAGTCCTTGGTTATTACCAACAATTCCTGTCTGTTATTCCCAACAGTCCTTGGCTGGCTCCATGGCCATCCAGTTATCAGTGCTTGAGACATACACATTACCCCCTCATCTTGTGGTAGTCAAGAGCTCAAAGAGATCTCACTTTGGACCCTTGTTTAGAGGGCCCCAAGAGAGTGGGTTTTAGTTATGGTAATTTTCCACCCAGCCACAATTTCAGCCGGTAACTTTCTTTGAAGGTTCAGTAAGAAAAGTATAATAACAACCACTTAGGTTGTTATTCAGGCAAGAAAAAAAAGTTTCCAAGGCTGCTCGGTAAAAAACAGGTCCCCCGTAGACACCTGTTAGTTCCTGGGAACAGGCAGTGTTTCTGATAAGCTCGAGAGGGGCTTAGTCTAGCTGCAGTTTGTCAAGGCTGAGGCTTAATGAGCACTTCCCAGATCAGAGTGCAGCCATGGGAAGGGAAGAGAGATGCACCACCACAATCCATCCCGTGACTAAAGTCAGCTTCTCTGGGTCTCTACACCTGGACATGAATCCTCCAACATCTGGAAATGCTGAATAGCAGAGAACGCCACAGCAAATACCTTCTGCGACCGTGGTCAATTCAAGGCCTGGGCACTTGAGCAGCTGCACTGAGCATCATTTTCAAAGGCTCTGCTTCTCTTTTACTGTAGGAATCTCTATGGTAAAAAGAAAAGATTGTCTGTAAAACTCCTAGGACACAACCTTTTGTAATATTGGTATGAAAGTTTGAACTTCTAAGGAAAATAAACTGTCACAAGTCTCCTTACTTTCTGCTGAAGGGTCAAGACAGATTTCTTCCACTCTGCCTTTCTCATTATAGCTATAACATGTGTTCTAAATATAAGCATGTATATATAAAAATAAGTATATTTCTTTTTTAAACTTGCAGACAAAAAAGCCTCCTAGTCTATGATTTTGTCTCTCTGAAAAAAATGGGAGAAGAATCATGTGGGATAAATGCTGCTATCACACATTGCATATTGCTAAGTACACTGGTTGAGTGTACTGGTAAGACCACAGCAAAGAAGCTGAATAGATAAATTATATAGTTAAATCATGTGTAGTTTATTTTTTAATATGTTCTACACATGGTTTTATATTCACTTATTTCCCCCTCCTCTCTGGTTTTGACATTTAGAGTTTTGTAAATAAATTTACTCTATGAATAGCATTGTGGGAAATTTTCAAAAATTTTCAAAAATTTGCTCTGTGTAGGAAACCAAATGTAAGTGGCTTTGACTGAGATTTTTGTCTCTTGCAGAAAACTCTGAAACCGTGCTCTAAATGTGGGTAAACGCTGTGAGAATTCTAAAAAATATCTTGGCTTTTGGGCCTGGACAATAAAGATCAAGCTGCAGTGATTGGGAAGTCTGATGAGAATGGAGAAGCTCTCCCAGTTATTTCTGAACTCAGTGTGTGACTTAGGGATGATCTGGAGCCTGCCTTCTGGGAAAACAGTTTGTCTTGTTCAAAACCCTCCTCACAAGGGTTTAACAGATTTCCCTCAGCAATCTGTTCGCATGGTTGATTACCCTCATTGCTAAAAATGTTCTTTTTACTACAAGTTTACATTTTCTTGTCGAGACGTGTGAAACTCCAATTACAGGTACTTCCCATCTGTGACAAAGAGATCCCTCTGGTGCGGGTAACCCAAAGATCCCGCTTCATCTCATACCTGTAAGGAAATAATGTGTGGGCTGTTCCCTGCAGCTGCGGTTCACAGCTGTCGCAGCAGGACTGCTTTCTTACTTTAGGGAGGTGATGGATTTTCCTTCGGACACTGCGAACAGCAGTCGTGCTTAGGCAGGGAACAGGAAACCAGTCTATTGCTGGATTGAATTGTCTAGAAGGAGCGCATAGGGTGAAAGGGTGGGTGGTAATTACTCACGCAGTGGCAACGGTTTTATTTTTTTCCTATTGTTTCCAAACGTGAGTTTTGGCGATAGGTGCAGCTCAACCTGCTAGCCAAGACTGGGGCGAGGTTGCCACCTAATGCTCACTATTAGCAGTCATAAGGCATCTGCTGCAGTCAGGTTCAGGTGTGAAAATCAAAGCAAGCAGGAACATCGCAAATTATCAAACTTTGGAAATCATGCAGGCTTGCATACTTGATGGCTGAAAAGGATTTTATGGAATTGATTTGCCATCAGGTTAATTTTGCTTGATCTTTGTTACTTTGTGGCTCTGGAATTAAGGACTGGGTGCTAACTGTGACCCACATGTTTTTACTCCCTGTCAGAATGTATTTAAAAAAAAACAAACAACAACAACAACAAACTAGCAAACTGCCAGAAACATGTGGGGTTCATTAAAAAATATTTGAAGAAAAGTGAAACTTCATGCTCCAGAATTACATTCTCAAAATCCACTTTGTTTTGAAAGAAACCTCTCTCATATTGTGTTTCCTTTCTTCTTGCAGGAAAAATGGCTGGAATGGTTTCTCTCAGTGTTCTCTGTTCCTTAAACCTAACGCTATCTAGGAAACTGGAACAGTTAGTTCACACAGATTCTAAGCAGTACATCTTCTGCACATTACAGTTTCTGCAGGAGTATCAGCAGGAATTCCTGACTCCCTTTGCAAACATTTAGTCATGTGCATTCAGAGTGCACGTTTGCCACCACACGAGCCAATACTTGCACAAAATTAGCAAAGCTGAGCCTGTGCACACCTGCTCAGAAGAGGTCCAGTATGTAAATGCAAGGGGATATTTCACATCACTTAGCAGTATTGGTTTTGTTCTCCTAAAAGTGTTCTCTGAATTACTTGAAACCTCTTCCTCCATTTCTTAATGCCGTTTTTTTGTTAATGAATCAGGGGGATTGTCACATCCTTGCTGATTTAGGATTTGTCCGGGTAGGAAAGATGCATTTCTGGTGGAGCTCCCGTTTATTTTTGGATTGCCCTTTCTTCCAGATGTACATCACAAGCACAATTAAAACAAAGAGTAGCAGGCTAGCCAAGCCTGTGCTGTGTCTGGGAACCCTGTGTGCTGCCTTCCTCACCGGGCTAAATCGAGTGTCTGAGTATCGAAACCACTGCTCGGACGTGATCGCAGGCTTCATCCTGGGGAGTGCTGTAGCCTTGTTTCTGGTAAGTCCACCAGTCCTTCTGTGTTCCTTTTAAAAACACCACTGTTTAAAAAAAAAACCCAAAAAATTGCTCATCGCTTGTAGCCTGCAAGATCTAATTCTAGCCCCATCTAATTAAATGTATTATCAGAAAAAATCCTAATATGAAATCAGAAATCAGGTTCATACTAATTGATAAGTCTAATATGGTAAAGCATTTGTACATTTCATATATTTCAATTATTTTAATTACATGTTCTTACTTGATCTATTCCGGAAAACGCTGCAAAAGGTGGTGTAGATTTCAATATCAAAAGGAGGGTGTGCTTGAGACTCCTCCTCTGTGTTGCAAAACCCCTCTGTGTGCCTTGTATGTGGCAAAAATGTGAGGTACATGGTGTTTTCTGGGGCTCTGAGCTGTGATCCTGGTTCTCCATTTTGTTTTGGACCATAAAAGGAGTGCAATAGAAGGGAAGGTCAGGATAAGCTCCCTTGGAGACAAAACTACTTCCCTTTGCAGCTTTCAGAGTCAACCTGAAATCATTCACCCCCTCACAGTATAAGCAAAGATACTGAAATATATCAAAGGCCTTCCCACAGAATCTGGGAAGAGCATCTCTCCAGACTCTGAGTGTAGCTGGCTCTCCTGTGGGCTGTGTGGTTGAAGTGTTTGGTTTGGTGAGAGGTCTCTTGCTGAGGATTTACTTACACAGCAAGAAGTCCAGGTCATTCTCACTATTACCAAGAAATGTGCCTCATTCAATTTAATCAAAATATGCTTCAAAAGTATCCACTGCATAGCAACAGACACTTTATCCCTGTAATCAGGAGGGATTAGGTTTCAAAGATCCCTTAAATCTCTGTTGTCCTGTCACTGATTTTTTTTCTATTCTGTGCTTAAAACAGCAACAACAACAAACCTTCAAATGTCATTTACTCCTGTGCTCTCTTCAGATGAAAACATGTCTACAGCCTCTGACCTGAATCTCCTTGACTTTAATGTAGAATAATTTGTCTGGTTCCCACTGGGAAGGGCACTGCAAATCTTGCCCATGCAATTTAAGAGGCAGTTGCTCCATCTATCAGGCCAGGACAATCTTGTCTGTGTTCCCAGTACCTGCTGGTGGCAGTGACAGCGTGTCCCCAGCTGCATGTTGGCCTTGCAGACCTTCTGGCACCCTGCAAGTGTCACAAACTGAATTTCAGAGTGGTGGAAGGGGTCTCCCCAGAGGAGATGTCTCCCAGTGCTGTCAGATCGCTGGCACAGATCCTGCTAGCACAGGACCCACCCGGGCTGCAGCCTGCTTCTTTCTTGGGTCTGTGGCAGTGAAGGGGAACAGCCAGCAAGGAGCTGGCTGCAGGAATCATTCCACCAGCACATGTGCCAGCTCCTGTGTACCTTTTTTTCTTCCATGTCCTCAAGCCACACACTGCCATGCGTGGTGGCTCTTACTGGCATCACCACCATCATGTGGGTGCTGTGAGTCTGGTCATGCATGAGGGAGGGGGTTTGTGGGATAAGCATCACAGTAGTGGTGCTGGAAGTGTGCAGGAATGGTGCTAAATGGTGTCATCCAGATGTGAGGGAGAGTCAGCCATCTGCAGAGTGGATGCGTTCACTGTTTGAAAGTGACAAGGTCAGAGTCTGAAGGGAGTATTTGGCCAGTAAAGGGCATCATTCGGGTGGTCTGTGGTTCTGAGATGATAAACCATACCAGATGATAAACCATGGGGGTCTCTGCTGTGCCAAATGTAAAATGTAGGAAGGCTGAGAACGGTTCATCACCAAGGCAGTCCATCATGCCCAGCCATGTCAGTAAGCACACTGCAGCCCAAGGCTGAGACAGATGATGCCTTGAACCCAAATCCAGGTTAAATTCTTGGCAAAAACTGGAAGTTGTGACCCCCATGGTAATTCCCCCTCCAGGATTTTCCCTGGGCACAGAACGCACTAACCTCACTCTGGTTTTTTTCTGCATTGCACAGGGGATATGTGTTGTCCATAACTTTAAGGGCAGTCATGCAGCTCCTTTTAAACCGAAGCCTGAAGACCCACGAGGAATGCCACTAATGGCTTTTCCAAGAGTGGAAAGTCCTCTGGAGACACTGAGTGCACAGGTACTGTAAATCCTCTTACCCAGACCATCACCGAGCATATTTTCTGTTGCAGCAGAGTAAAAAGTAGTTTTGTACCTAACTACACATGCCTCACTTCAAGTCCATCGGACAGAGTGAATCTGCATCAGGGCAGAGTTTTTTTTAAGGCATTTATCCCTGAAACTACCAAATACTGTAGATCTTCTGCCCCCATACACATCCACAGCTAAAGAAGTAGGATTTCACATGCCTCACAAACTTTTGCTTAGAAGAACAGAAAACTGAGAGAAAAGTAAAAATAATTCTGCCTAATTACATTCCAGAAAACTTTGGGGATGTATGAAGGATTTACTCCTTCCTTAGGAGAAGCCATCCTGTCCTGAAAAATATTACAGAGATTAGGTTTTTTATCCTTACTACTGTTCAGTATCTTTTATAATAAGAAGAAATCATGTACTTTTTTCTCTCTAAGTCATCAGAAGAGAAATTAATAGCATTCTTCCAAGCCTGCAAAAAATAACTTGTGGGAACATCAATATTGATGGTGTTTCTGTTAAAACTAACTTCAAATGGCTTGTGTTGACATAACTGCATCATACCCAGACCTTTCAAAACAGACAAGTAAATGCAACCTGCCAAGAAATTCTGGGAACAACCAGAAACCATAGTTTATGAGTTATCTGAAATACACTGGTGTAATTTATTTGTTCTTTAAATCGAACTTCCTTTATTAGATGGCCTGTCATTTCTCTACACGTCTTGTGGCAAGATCAATAGCAACTTTTGTTAAACTATTTGTGAACTAAACTGAAAAGAGGAATTAAAAAAAAAAAAGGGAAAACCACTGTCTCTAATGTCTGGAAATACTTGGCTTAATTGAAGAGTCAATTTTGATTAGGCAAAGATTTACTGGAAGACTTTCCACTAAATCTGTGGAACCATATGCATTAGATGTTCTCTCGGTGGGTTTATAGTCCAGAAACTAAGTGCTACGTATGTATCCACATTGTGTTGTGTATGACAGGAGGACTGAGCAGGTGAAAATATTCATGGGCTGTGTGAAAAATTGTGTCCAGCCAGCTGTTTATAGCTACTGGACTGTGAAGTGCAGGGGGGGACTAGACTTTAACTGTTGATGTCCACTAGAAATCAACAAAATTAATTTTCTTAAATTATAACTAATGACTGTACATCTACAACGCAGGTTTTATGAGCGAGGGTTTTTCCCACTGCTTTTGTACACCAGGGGATGTCAGTGCCAGAGTGCTGTACACCAACACTCACGTGTTTGCCTTTTCCTCTTTGCAGAATCACTCTGCCTCTATGACTGAAGTAACCTGAGATGGGAGATCGGCAGCCGAAGCTATTTTTTACTACCCTCCAGAAAAATACTCCAAGACACACAGTTACTAAATGTCTAACTGTGATGACCAGTATTATGTTATGTCTAGTTAGAGGCTAATGTTTTGTACTTTTTTTGTATGAGGAAGTGATGTAGCTTGCCCTGATTTTTTGTCAGCTTTAATATTATTATGCCAGACTTTAAAAGCAAAACAGAAAAAGAACAAAAAAAAACCCTTTTCTTGTTTAAAGTGTGCACTGAAGAACTACATCTATGGAATTGTTGATGTTGTTATGTGATATTTGTACACAATTTTTTTTCTTCTCAGTTTTGAATTTATATATCTTGGGGGGGGAAAAAGTTCACTTTTACCTTTTCTTACCATAAGAAGTGCTGGGTCAGATTCTCACCTGAGTAAACTCAGCATGGATCTGAAGTAATTGCATATATTTAATTCATATTAAAGTAGTGGTGATCAGGAACCTAACCTGAATGATACTATCAACGAGAAACAAAAATCCATCCTTGATTCAGTGAGCTACTTAAGTGTTCCCTAGGCATTAACAGACTTCAGTTACCACCCAGTTTCCAGACTACAAGCATGTCCTTAAGCACCTCACTGAATCAAAGCCTGATTGTTCTGGTGTGGGTGATTGTGCCAGTTATTGAAGAATAACTAAAACAACATCCTTGGTCTGCAGTGTAGGCAGACTGGACATCAAAATTTATAGTAGTAGCTGATAGCATGTGAGCTGACTATATCATCTCCCTAGATCCTCGTTCCTCCCCGAGGCCCAGCTGAAGCTCCCAGTGAAACCTGGCTTCAGGAATTGACTATGGGGATATACAGCCACCACTGTGGGGCTGAGGCTGCGCTCTAAGTGTTTCATCACTTCATCATAGATTTGTGGGGTAACTAGTGACACTGGTGCAAAGGAAAAGTGACACCACTCCTTCACTGGGGCAGCATTCCTTGGCATTCAGATTGGCATAGCCAAGAAGCCAGTTTTGCCACCCAAAATGTATTTTTTTCCTGAGGGGCTTTGACAAGTCAAAAACAAACAAAAAAAAACAAACCCCAAACAAAAACAAACAAACAAAAAAAGACAGGCAAGAGAGACAAGACACAGAGAGAGAGAGGGAAGGAAGGAAGGAAGGAAGGAAGGAG
>VZRQ01007432.1:31985-44802 GCA_013397975.1 Machaerirhynchus nigripectus | reverse complement strand
CGCGGCGGGGCGGGTGCCGGTGAGGAACGCGGGAATGGGAATCGCCTCAGGCGTTGCTGGAGCCCCCGCGGGCAGGGAAAACATCCCGGGTACGACCCAAACTTGCCATTCTTGTCGCACTTTCCACACGGGCTGGAATTCTCACCGGTAGAACTGTTAACTCTGAAGCCTAGTGATGGCGGCTGCGGCATCAGGCACTACATTTCTACTGGTGAGAGGACAAAAATTGAGGTAGTGGCTGCGATCTAAGTCGCTCGCATGAAGGAGGTCTGATGAAGAGGGTGTGGTGGACCCTCTTGGCTTTAAAACCCTCCAGACCCCAGAGAGACTTGACTGTGGTCTGTTCATTGCCAGGAAACCAAAATAGTTTTCAGAAATGATGCCCTAGACAGAACGAACAAAATACTGGGGTTTTTCTGAACATGTTAAATATTATGTATGACATAACTAACAAGGTGCTTCCCTAACAACCAGCAAAGATGGCAGGATTTAATCAAGTGCCTGAGCACAAACACAGGGGTCTTGTTGGGCCCCAGGAGAGAGGGTCCTTGTGAGGGGAGGGCAGAGCAGGAGCCGCCTAAAGGTACTGGCTTTGCAGGGTTTCTGTCTTCAGGGAGCACCTCTGAGCTCAAGGCACCTCTAAAACTTGGGGTTGCAGATGTCTCTTCACCCTGCTACGTCCCCTAGAGCACTGCTGTTTTCTGCTCAGTCTCATTGTGCCTTTTGTTTGATGTGCAGCACTTTGACTCAACTTGTACACTGCCCACACAGGACAGGGATCGTTTTGTCCACTTGTAAAAGCTTTTTGCACATCTGGTGATCTTCAGCATCTGATCCTCAGCTCTGATCTTCAGTGATCTTTGGGCTGGCTCATAGGTCAACCAGCCCTTGGAGCAGCTTGAGCTTTGTAAAAGTTCAGCCACTTTAAAGGAGTCTGACAATTGATTTATTGCTACATTTTGCCCAGGGCAGTTGACTAGTTACTGGTATGATGAGAATGTAGAAAGCCAGGGAGCACAGTAGTGCTATATAACCAGCATATAGCCAAGGTGAGCATTTTAGGAACAATCACAGGAGAGATGATGAGCAGCTGTAAGGAACGCCTCATCTCTCTGCAGATCAGAGATGCCATACAGCTTCTCCATTTTACTCAAATCGGAGTTATCTGCTAGGTGGCCCAGGGGACAATTCTACCCAACATCAGAGTAATCTTCTACCCTCACCTAGAATGAAAATGTGTATTTGCCATCAAAATCCCAACTAAAATTATTGTTATATAAGCCAGGCCCTGATTTAAGCCTGAAGCAAGGTATCAGCTTTGTGTAGGCAACTAGAAATAATCAACAGTATAACAAAATCCCAAACTCATTACAACAAGTATTTCAAAGACAGCCTAGCAAGCTTGACACCTGCAAAAGTCCTTGCAATCCTCTTGTTGCTCTGGGATGGGTGATCTCTGCCAAAACCTGACATCTTCTCAACCCAGCATGCATAGGGCTTTTCTCAGTCTGCTGACTGATGCTCAGTCTAGAAAACCACTGTGATCCCATAGCCCTATAAAGCACCAACACAGAATGCAAGTGATCAAGGGCACATATCTGCACCTTTGGTGCAAAGGACACATTATGGCTCAGGCTCACTTGGGCATCTGGTAGAGATCACCTGATTTGACATCCGATAACCACAGCAACAAGTGCAAGTGTTCGATCCTAATTTCCAAAGGCTTTTCCAGATTTCATGCCACTCCTGAAATGCCAGTGTTTACGTACAAGCCCGTTCTTAGTCAGGGATAACCAAAAGAAGGGATGCACCCAGGTAATTAGGAGACAGGAGAATATATAGTGATTTTTGCTGTCTATCACTTTATCTAGCCATGTTTCTATAATTTATGGAGCGAGTATTTTTTGCTCTCCTAGTGCACTTCCCTTCCAGGTGTTAATGTTGTACAGTCATGAATTGCTTACACAACTTCCAATGGGGGAGGTCTTTGTTATTTCAGATTTATAGATGGGGAAATAAGGAAACAGGAAAGAACTCCCACAAGCACATGGAGGTGGAAAGGAAGAGCAGATGCTGTGCTTTATCTTGTTTTCTGGCATGTGGATCTATCTCACTGTCTCACAGCAGTCATGAGAGCACATTTATCAAGCACAATATACATACTCTACTACTCTCACAACATTTTAAATTCAAAACAGTGCATCCTCACACAGTGCAATTGATCTAAAGAAACAAATTTAATCTTTTCAGTACCCTCTTTTCTAAAAAGGTAATTTTAAAAAATAACCTTATCAATTTATGTATTGATTTATTTATTCTTAAAGCAAGAGCAGCACGAAAACACTTAAATCAGCTGTTGTCCAGGGCAGCCAGGTAAAAACATGCCACCCACAAACAAAATCCTCCTTGTTTGAATAGGCAGCACTCACCCAGGTGCTTCTCCACTTCAGTGTGGAATAAAGAGCATGTATGGCCCATGCTGTGCCCCCAGGATGTGTGCGAATTCCATTCCCTTTAACAGCGTTAATGTACCCAAATCCTCACAAATGGCTCTTTGAACACTATTCATAATATCAGAAATAAAATAAAATAAAATAAAGTGACATCCAAATTTGACTGTGCTGCCAGTGCAGCTTCTTTCATGCACAGCATGTTGTGTGTTGTGACCTGAAGCACTCTCAAAAAGCAGGGAGAACATCTGCAGTTCTTATCAATTAATACCTCTGCAGCACATCGACCTACTCCTTGCTGTGCATGTGTAAAATGATCCAAAAATTAGTGTATACCAGCAAATGATATCTAATCAGCAGCCAGCTACCTACAGCCTTAGCCAAACTCAGTCCACATGCTCCTGCCCCTTCAGCTCTGCCACAGCTCCTCCCTTGCCCTGACTTCGAGTGGTAACAATGGGATCATGACCTTTTGAGAGGGTGGAAACTCTAGGAAATTGGCTCCCCTTCACTCCCCACATCACAGCAGAGACATGGGAAAAGGAGGAGGAGACTCCTGTGTTGGCTGGAGGAAAAGAGAACAGGGGAGCAGCACCCACCCAACTTGAGATCCCATGCCCAGGTCGTACTCTGCCTGCCCCCCAAATCCTGCCTGCTCCCACATCCTGCCTGCTCCCTGCACTTTTCCTGATGTCTCTGCCCCATTCTGGGATGAGAGCCATCACGGCATGGTGTGTAACAGCCTCTCTCACTGTTCTGAGTCAGAACCTGGAATGCTGTAAGCACATGTCAGCCAGTCCCTGCTTCCTGCATAGTTGTGAGCAGAGAAGTTTGGGGTCTCTTTTTTTTTTTTTTTTGTCCCGAATCAAAGGAACTTACTGCAGATTTCGCCATCATAAAACTGTGCCATGACCTTTTTCACAGCTTGGAGAGGATCACTCAACTTTTGGCCCCTGTTCCCACAGGTCACAGGGGCTGGCTGGCACTTGTCAGTGGAGATTCCTGCTCCTCAGATGGTGCTGACGTGGTGGCACCAGGCTGGCACTGCAACGGCAGGAGTGGTGCTCACTGGACAATGGCAGGCCTGGGAACTGTGCACAGCCACACCTTGCTCTAGACAAACTTTGAGAGGAAAAGCAAACTGAGTTTATTTGACTAACTGCTTAACAAATCAGCACCTGTTTCTTTGAGGAGGAAAGTGGGAATGGGTTAATACACCAAATAGTTTTGAGACAGAGTGACTTTTAACATTTAGACAGACCTTCATTATTGTTTCCTGGTTCATTCCCTCCAGGCAGCAACCTTCTCTCTCCAGTCAGTGCCAAAGACAACTTACACAGCTGTCTGGAAAGGGGATGCAACCTTTTGGAGAAACCTCATCTTTGGCTTTGCCATCTTTGAAACGAGCATGAATTTGCAGTGACTTCCCCTTTTCATCCCGCTCTCCGGAGAGAGCTCTGTTCAGAGTAATTCCGTCTTTATTGCTTTCTGAATCTCCATCCTCAGGCCTCCAGTTTTGATCCACCTATAGCGACAGTTGTCAAGGAATAGCCCTGGAGTGGTTCTCCTGGCTGGGCAAAGCCGAGCAGGCATAATACCAGGTCAGCTACAAATAAATATCACAGCATAACGTAAATGCAAATATCTCTCCTCTTGCTAAAAATTAAGAGAAGTTTCATCACCTCCAAGGATTTATGACCTCATATTCACAGGGATTTAATAATATTTCACTTCAGAGCTATTCATTACAGGAGCTCTAAGTGAGCTCTGAGTGAATGAAACTCATTAGCAGTTTGATACAGGCTAGACACGGTGGCAGGCAGACAGCCATGGGGACAAAAGTGTGTTTGAAGTAGATGACTCCTAAACTCAGCATGCCAGGATGACAGATGGGGCACTCTGGCCATGCAGGCATTCTTGGTTGTTGCAGTTTTGTTCCCTGCTGCTAAACATGGCAAAGGAAAGGTTTCCTGAGTCTCCAGCTGACACTTCCTTAGATCCTCTCCAGCCTCAGGTGCACAAAGCAACCTCTGCTCCCAGGCAGCCAGGTGGAAGCTGCAAATCCTAATTTGGGGTTTTTTTTCCTCTGTAGGTTGCTTGTGGGAGAAAGGGAACTGACAGCATGTTTGTTTACATGAGATTGATTTGGCCTGGCAGTTCTCTGGGTCTATGCTAAGAATTTTGAAGTGTCTTTGGGTTTTTTGTCACCATAGAAGGAGGAGAAGCTGAAAATCCAAGGGGATTTCTAGATGCATCTAGAGAAGTTATTATGTAAGTTACTGCAGGTCATACACAGATGGGCTGCACAAGAAATAAAGTTGATGGGGGCAAACTAATCTGAGGCCTCGGTTACTGAGCAGTGCTGCAGTGTATCATTAACTTCAAACACAACTACAGCAAACACTGACCTGCAAGCAGCTTCTCTAAGCCCTGGGGACTTGCTTGTGTGCATAAAGTCACACAACATACATAAAGCAACTGCTGGGTGGATCCCTCTGCACAGAAGAAAATGCCAACCATCTGTACCATCTTATCAAGATTATAAAGAAGAAGGATGTAAAGAATCTGCAGTAGGAGATAGCAAAAAAAAAAAACGTCCAGGTATAAAACTAATAGGTAGGAAAGAGAAAAATACTTGAGTGACAGATCAAAAGTAGGTTCACCCTGCAATCCAGAGATGTGAAACAGCTTTTACACAAGTTAACCAGCTGTCCCGAGCAATCAAGCTGTGACAGCACTTACATTCTACTGAGACCCCAGCTAGACACCAAGCAGGCCAGCAAGTGCCAAGCTCCATCCTGCTACAGAGGACAAAAGCATGGTCTAGATAAGAGCAAACGGAAGAGAGGGCGGGGAAGCTGTACCAGCTCACCACGTCTGAACATACAGAGGGCAGAAAGGGTTAGAGAGAAAGGAGGCAGCCGAAGAACAAAGGAAAAAGGGTCATGAAATAAATTTTTCCTTCCAAGGTAATAAGTCTGGAAGGCATGAAAGGCTGAAGGAGAGGAAATGCATAGAGAACACATGAAGGAGGGTAACTTTGAATCAGGGTGGTCTTAAGTGTAAAGGATGAAGCACACGGCCTGTACCTGTCACTGAAGGGAGATGTCTCTGGATTAAGAACGTTCTAAAAATTCCTTTGAGGCCACATTGCTTCAGACGTCAGAGCATTTTGCAAAGAAAGAGACACTTGGTGTACATCTCACAGGCTGCAGCTTCACTGCAGAGGTAAGAGCTGGGCAGAGCCGCTGCAAAACCATGCATGGAAACCCACAGAGATGCACCCTGCTAATTTGCATCAGAGATTGTTTTTTAATTATGATTTGTTGAATCCTATCCCAGATGAACACGCAGAGTCCTCCCCCTGGTGGCAAGTAAAAAAGCCATAGCAATGACTTTTTAGTCACGTCAATCTAAAGCTCTAAATAAAATGAGCATCAGATAGGAACTATTTTTTATTTGATCAACTGATAGAGCTGGGAAAAAAAAGAAGTATTTTGCACAACACAAATCTTTTTATAAGGCTTATGCAGATTTTCTTTGAGGCTGATATGACTTGAGAGTAGCTGCTGAGTTCAATTCCATTGTTAATTTATTAGACAATTTGCAAGAGAAGCAGAGGATAAAGCCTGAAGAATAACTTCCAGCAGCTGAGCAGGGTAATTGCAATGTGCAATAATCCTGGTTTTTTCTATGGAGTCCTTGTCTTTTAGTGCCCAGTTGAGTTTGGTGCCTAAAATTCCTTAGATAGGCTGGTCTGGAAAGTAACTAATGCTGCTGAACAGTAAAAATGGACTCAGTAGACAAGTTGGGTTTATTGTATAAAACAATTTTCCCCACCTAATGACTTCAGATAGCTCTTCAAAAAGTATCTGTAGAAAAGGATCTCCGTGTTTGTTATGGGAAGTTATGGCAAATGCCTTTTGGACAGGAATTTTTGCTTTAGATGACTTTTTTGGTGGCTGAGGGGAGAGCAGTAGGTGCTGTTTATTTTGGCTTTACTATGGCTTTCAACACTGTCTCCCAAAGCATCCCCAAGACAAACTGATGAGGTACAACCTATATAAATGGGCAGTGAGGTGGATGGAAAACTGGCCGAACTGCTGTGCTGAAAGGGGCTCATCATTAGAGAAGTGCCCTTGGGTGGTACTTTTTAACACCTAACTCTGAGCAAAGTGGCAGATGATAACACAGCTGGGGAGAGGAGCTGATATCCAGGTAACAGTGGTTGTGCTGCCACTGAGGACCTCAACAGGCTGGAGAAATGGGCAGAGAGTGTTATCAGGAAGTGCAAGAAAGGGAAATCCAAAGACCTTCACCTGGGGAGGAACAACCTGTACAGCAGTGCAGTCTGGAAATCTGTTTTTGCTGCACAGGAGAATATGGGAATCCAGGAGGAGAACAGGCTGACCATGAGCCAGCAATGCACCCATGTGACAAAGCAGCCCACAGCATGCTGGACTGCGTTAGGAAAAGTGTCCCCAGCAGGTCAAGAGGGGTGATTTTACTCCCCACTATTCTTCTTTTCAGTTCCAGTAAATAAACACATTGCCTTCAAGAGTGTGGGTAGTGTAAGAATGGCTGAATTGTAACTATATGGTAAAACAATTGATGTTTTTTAATTATAAAAAGGAGAAACTTTCAGCTGTGACAGTCAACATTAATAACCACTGCAACACAAAAATATATCCCCCATGCTTAAGAATGTAAAGCTACGCCCTTAACCACAAAACACTCTCTGCATGCTTATGTTTAAAAAGGTTTAATTTTTTCACCCTGGTACAAAAATACAGTACAATGTGATGGCAAGGCATTCGCCAAAAACATTCAAAGAATAAAAGGGGAAACCCCGTAAAGCTTCAACATAACCCACCCTCACTTGATGGAACAATCAAAAGGTGAGTGCATAAGGAAAAAGTTAAATTTCTGCCCAAAGGCAAATAAAGATGAATCACAGAGTTTTACACAAAAATACATTTGCAGAGCTGATAATTCACATGCTACTTGGACATTCATGAAATGTATTCTACTTGGCGTAGTGGCAGATTTCATGGTTTTGGATATCTAGAAAACAACTGGCCCAGGAACATGCCCCAGTGATGGGAATGCCCAGTAAAAACTATGGGATCACATAATACCAGTGAGAAAAGAGAGATTCAACCCTGATTAAGTGTCAAAATGATGGCTACTTCTAGTTTTTCCCATCACATTGTCCTCAAATAGTGTTTTCCCTACACACCTCCCTTTCAACACCAAGTATGAGTGGTTGCTCAAACACACACAGAGGTGTGTTTGCACATTACCCAGTTGCAAAGAACCATCACAGTGCAAAATGCCAGGCAAAGAAAACACTGTAACTGTTGTGTGTGTGTGTGAACTCCAAACAGGGTTTAACCTAACATTGTTGACAGGGGAATTATGTCCCTTCAGTGCATCTACATTCTTGGTCTGTTTAATCATTTCCTCTTAGTTTTGAAGCGATGAGAAGGTATCATTCAGTGTATTCATTATAGTTCATCTCCCAGGTGCTTTTGTTTGAAAGCATCGCCTGTCAGCTTCTCCTGGGCCTCCTTCATTCCTTGGACAACTGAAAGATTACACAGAGAGATACCAACTGTTAATCTCAGGGTGAAAACATCAAGGTGAACTGGTAATGAAAGTGTTTTAAAACAACACAGTTACAGAATGTAGCTCTACAGATTAATCTGTAAGAAAAAAAACCCAGTACTGCACACTTTCCCCAATTATGTGTAGCTGGATCATGTGAATTCCATGATTTCCCACACCACAACTGGAGACAAAATTAGTTCCTACAGACTTTTAGTAGGTATTAAGGTGAATCATGGTTCCTCAGGCATTAGAGAACCACTCACTCACACTTGTATTTGGCCACTCCCAGTTACACTTTAAAGTACCATCATTTCTCTCCACTGCCAAAGCTTCATCTCACTAAAAAACGCACTTCAAACTACTTGGCACATACCTTGATCAGCGTTGGTATAGAAATACTTGTAGCTAGGGTTTCCTCTCTCATTTATGATTTCAGGATGGACTTTTCCACTGGGGTCTATGAAACAAGAAATCCAACAGGAAATTTAGGTGGAAAGAGTAAGAACCCAGTGCTGTGAATGGACACAACAGCCGTGGATGCCTTACCCATGAAAAGGATTCTGGGGATATAACCTCCATCAGGACTAAAGGCTTCATCCTTTGGCTCTTCATCATCCTACACAGCAAGGCAGGAGAGAGGGAAGCTATTAGCAAGGTATCTAACAAAACTCGGTGCTTGTTACAGAAATAAGTTATTGACCTGATATTCCTTCTACCCTGAGCAATCTACATCTTGAACAGATCCTAAGTAACAGCAGTATCCTCCACCCTCAAAGGAAAGAAAGTTATTTTTACCTACATAAGTACCCTTCATGAAAATAATAAAATTTTTTTGGTCTGCCAATTTGCATTACCCACCCCACTCAGGCACAGGAATGTTTGATACATACTGAGAGAATGAACATAAATTCCTTTCTTGTGGAAACTGAATCCCACAAGGTACAAACTGTTAAAGAGACAACGGCAGAGAGCCAGGTTTATAAACACAATTAAAGTAGCCAGACTGAAGAAAAGTCTTTTTAAAACAATGAGTTCTATCAATCAATCCTGAATGCCTATACAGGAGTGCAGGATTTAGGATGTACACAAAACAGGATGCAACCAGTTGAGTCAGATTCCAAATGTTTCATTACTAGGCAGAACATGGACACAGAGCAGAGGGCAGCCTACCTCAAGGTTGACCATAACAAAATTATGGGCAAGTTCAGAGATCTCCTTGGATTCAGCAAACTTTGGCTTTAAAGCTAAGGAAAAAAAGAAGAGGTATGTAAAAACAGTGGAAAATATTTCAGATTTTCAGGTCAGTATAAAAACCTCCACTTCATCCCTCCCTCTGGAGAGGTGGCACTTTTGAATAAGCAGTGAGTAAATGGAATGTATGTATTCAACCCTTCCAGCCAGGCTCAGAACAGGAGGTACCTGAAGCAATTCTTGCTGGGCAGCCACGGGATGAAGCCTGCCCAACAAACATAGGTGGTTATATTTGATCCAGTGCAACAGAAGCAGAAATCCTGTTGTGAACCACCACTCCCACTCAACTACCTCGTCCTTTAAGACCTAGCCACACACCCAGCTTGTTTGTTTGCTATAGCACTGCCATATCATGCCACTCTCAATGAAATACAAATACCATTAGTTACATTTTGGATGCAAAGTTCACGTTTCTCGTGCCTACATGATTTGTATACAAAGGTTCATTAGAAATTTCAGCAAGCTCTAGTATTCAATGCACTTACCTTTGCAAGCTCCACACCAGGACTTGTGGATGATAACCATAAGAGGCAAACCACTAACAAAAAGAAGAAAGAAAATTATCAAAGAAATTCTACTACATGTACATTTTAACAGTCATGCTTCCTCAAAAGCTAAATGCAACAGGAAATAAGTGAGATGTAAAAGAGATTATGTGGTGCTCTAAGATTGTCTTGCAAAAAGTTTCCCCGATCTTAAAACATGTAATATAATAATTTAACTGCCAGCCAATAACTGCTTTTAAAGAGGAAGAGATTTTCTCTTATTAGTTTAGATTTCTCAGATACACAACTGGTCATGGATTTTTTTCCTGAATTACTGGAAATGGTTAATGACAGCAGCTGCTTGAGAGATCTCAGGATGGATTTTCGTGGCTGCTTAAGGCAATCCAGTGGGTGACAATCCATTCCCCTCCCCATTACAGCCCACATGTCTCAGTCATCTCCTGTGACTAAGGCCCTCCACTGAGCAACCACCAAACCAAATAACCCAGCAAACCCTCTGGCTGCCTGCATGGCTTCCTACACATTTGTATGTTGAAACTAATTGTGATGAATGTGTCAGGTGCCAGGACTAAGGAGAGGAGGCCTGTGAGGAACTGCAGCCTAAATAAAGTGCAATGCTGAAGGACCAAAGTTATTTTTACTTTCTCTCTTTCCAAATAATTCATTTAACTTTGCTAGCTATGCTACCCAGAGGTTAAGTTTCCATTTAATAATGATATGGATTCCAGAACAGTAAGAGCAGCCTAAAAGCAGGTGAAGGAGAGGAAGAAATCTGGAGAGAACACGCTATGTGGATACTTCTTTCTGGATATGCCAAGCAAAGCAAACGGTAAGCTTTCTCCTACTGTAAACTCTGAACCATATTAGGGGGTAAAAATAGTCAAAATTTCATACACAGACATTATTAACACCTTTGCACACAACAATAACTACATTAATTACTAGCAGAACTGATGTATGAGCTTTTCTTTAGCTGTAAATAGATATGAAAGGAAATCTCTACTTAGCGGTGCTCAGTAATGAACTTTAGAACGAGGAAAGGATGGAAAGGAAGCCATTAACATTTAGAATTGTTCAAACACAAGTTTGCCATCCGTAATTAACTGGTATGTCACCACCTTTGTATCTGTTTGCAGTAATGAGCAAGAATACACATTTCCCTAGTAAAGCTTGCATTGCATCAGTGCCCTCTCCCTGATGATGAAAAACCACTTCTTTTCATTGTTTCTATAGAGTTGAAAATTATTTTGCTTGTTTCTTGAGGAGAGGCTGATGTAAGACTAGATTTAAGACTGTTCTTATCACCAAGGATCAGTGATTCATGTTGGAAGAGTTCAATCGTCTGGTGGTCAGTACTGCAACACACTTTGTAAAGAGAAATTTTAAAAGCAGATTTTAAATGAAAGCACTCACATCCCTGAAATACCAATTCTTAGTGAGTGAGAACTCACAGAGGTTTGAGATAATTGATGTGTTGTCTCAGCTTTGCTCTCTTAACTTTGACTGGAAAGACAAATTTATTTACATAAAAACATCTTTGTGCTCATTTCCAAGATCTGCAGTACATAAATCCCTTTAGCAGCCGGTGTGTCAGACAGACACTGTAACTGAAGTAACCCTTCCTGCCCCACTTTGCCATTTCCTCCCAGGAAGCACTACATGTACAATTACAACCAAAAGCCACCATTTATTAGAATGAAGAATGAAGCATCCACCAGAAAGTGAGTTTATATAAGCTGTACCCAAAATTATTGGAAACTTAGCTACCCATCACAGCTGGTACAGACTTATGAGTTTCACACAGAACAGACACTGTCATCTTCGCTCATTTTTCATATGAGAGCACTCATTCTTAAGCAATTTGTGTTTTTAAGGGTGTATAATGATAACCTTGAAGAAAAAAGACATGGCAAATTATTTCAGTAAAATAGTACTGCAGGTAAATTAAGACTTTACTCCATTTAAGGCACACATTTTATTATAAGACCTGAAACAGAGAAGTTTGAGTTTGTTAAGCCAGCACTCTTTTGCAGTGCAGAGTTGCAAATCCTTCTTGGGTTCAGTCAGATTTTTTTAAAGTCACATCCTAAAAATACAACCTGTTCCAGTTCTGGACCTGAAGTCTCTTCTGCAGTTTGACATTATCTGGAGGTAGCCCAGGAAAAACCATCTTCTTATTCCAGGCATACATATGCCAATGTGGAGGGAAAAGTTTTCAGTACAGTCATCACCTTTCACAATTTCATGTCACACTGTTTGATTACCAGGGTTTATGTCTCCACAAGAGACTTGCTTGGGGATGCACCAGCAGCTCTCCTTTTTGCAAGATGCCAGTGGGGAGAACGCAAGGGTGGGAACTGCTTCCCTACATATCCTCCCAGCAATGCAGCTGGCTCGGCTGCTGCAGGGACACGGCGCCCATCTTCCCAGAGCTGCTGCTGCCAAGGGATCCAACCCCGACCGGCGGAACGCAGGCTCTGCGGGGTCTGTGCCTGAAGGCACATTCTTCCCGCTGCGAGTACCTCAGGGCCGGACCACTGCCGCTGCTGGGTGGCACAGGTGACACTTCACTGGATGCTGCGGCTCAGGTACTGCAGGAACATGCTGGCCAGCTGGGGCAGGTTTTCATCGCTGGGCTGCATCTTGGTGTAGCTGATGAACTGCCTCCGCAGCCGGCTCAGCTCGGCCACGCTCACGGGCCGGCTCAGCACCAGCCCCTCGGTCACGCCGGGGACGCGGATGGTCTCCCCGGGCTGGGCCCCGCTCCTCTGCGCGGCCAGCACGGCGGCCAGCACGTCCTGGGTGACGCGGTCCAGCTGGTGCAGGAAGCCGCAGGACTGCAGCGGCTGCGTGCGGGTGGCGCGGTGCGGCGGCGGCGGGGCGCTCTCGAACAGCGCGGCGCGGATGGCGCCCAGCGGCAGCGGCTCCTCCCCGCGCACCGTGAACAGCGGTCGGTCCCAGCGGCAGCTCGGGTCGGGCTCCTCGAAGGGCGGCTCGTCG
>VZRQ01007432.1:257-31846 GCA_013397975.1 Machaerirhynchus nigripectus | reverse complement strand
TCACACACACCCAGAGCCCGCCCCGGCCCTGCGGAGCGCCCGGGACGGGCCCGCACGGCCGCCCCCGCGCGGCCCCCGGCGCGCTGCTCCTCCCCATGGGCGCAGGGAATCGCCGCGCCCCAGCACCGCTCTGGCACCGCGACACCGTCCTGCGAGGCGTCCGGCTCGAAAACGCCATCGCAGCAGTTGTTGGAACGCCGGGACCCCTCGCCCGCAGGGAACTTAAAACCGGAAAGTCCCCAGCATCCCCCGACACTGTGCAGTTTAGAGAACTGAAATCGAAGGCTTGAAACTTCCTAGACCACCGGCTCTGGTGCATCTCATTTGATGCATCAGAGATAATTTCGTGTACTTTTTCATCTCCTGATTTATGGTCAGGCTTAGGAAAAAAAAAAAGGTACTTTTTAGGTTTCTATTGTCGTTGCTGTAAGTAGTTTCTCCCAATCCTTCAATTGAATGACACTCAAATGCTGCCCAGCTCAAATCAGCGAGCAGATCTGTGCATCACCAATGAAAGGAGAGAGTGTAGCTCATACCAATCCCATCCCTTGCTGCACGGTCTTTCTGAGCAGGAACGCTCATCATGCCAAAACCTGAGAGTTCAGACCTTGCCATCCCTCCCGCCCTCCTCTGTCTCATTTTAAAGCTTCCTCTGCTGCATTGCAAAGCAATTCTACAGTTATAACTGTAGATACTGAAATAATCTACTTTTTTTTGCCCCCAAAATGCTAAGTATCAAATCATAAAAACTTGTAAGACTTCTGAAGTGTACCATCTGGGTTAATTCAATCTCTGCACTAGAGTGTAGAACTCGCCAGATGGATCAGTTTGAGAGCAGAACTAAATTAAACAGCAAACCTGGAAGGCATGAGGAATTTCTGCTCATGTCAGCATTGTCAGATCTAGGTTATAAAGTTAAAATACAAGTAGAATTTATAAGCATGCCACTCTCCTTCTTGCATGTTAACAAGAAACAGAAGAAACTGAGAAAAAGGAAAGTCAAAATGTCATTTTTTCACCTTTTCACAGTGTTCCTTTTAGAGCTTAAGCTTAACCCAAATCAGGTTCTGTCAGTTCCCTACAGTTTGAAACTTCCAGATTTTTTTCTACAGATGGAAACAAAATACCTCATGCTGAGGCCTTGTCTATACAGGCACAGGGAATTTTATGGAAGCTCTCAGCACTGCTGAGTTCAAGGGGATTGAGCACCACTTACACATGCATTTGTGTGTTTGAGAACCATACCTTTCTTTACTGTGATAAATAATTATTTTCTTGTTTCAAAGACATGCTAGGGCTTCAATCATTTAATTAGACTGCAGTGATTAAACCTAGGTGGTGCCTTGGCAAAGTTAACAAAATTCTGTCTTTTCTCTCCAATAAGCTGTAGGGATCTGAAGAGTCTTGTAAACCATCCTTGTTTTTGTTAATAGAGACTCTTTTCTGTGGTTAAATTTAGGGCTGAAATAGAACCTTTGTGAATGCTTCTGAAGACACATTTCTGTATTTAAAACTAGCAAACATACCTGGCTGCTGCCTCTTTCTTCCCATCTTCTAGTGTTCTCCAATGAATATGATCTCCAAAACCTGCCAGAGAGAAGGCTTTATAAATGCTGCATAATTTAACATGTCAGCTAACAGAGGAAAACAGCCCAACCCCCAAGAGTATTTTCAACTCATTTTATATTCTTTTCTTAAAGCCAACTATAGCCCCACTTCTGGAAAGACTTCTGCAAATACTTACAGCCCACACAGTCGTATGAGGAATCCCATTGAAATTAATTAACAAAAACATACCATGCTCATGAATATTTCTATATATGTATGTAAATGACACTAAAATCCCCCGAACAGATATTAAAATTGAAGTGCCTTCTGATTATTCTCCGTTCTTTTTCAATCTGTGAACATTTGTTATCTGATGAGTGACAAATTCACAAGTCAGCATTTGGCTTCCTAAATCCCACTGAAGGTGAACTAAACTGAAACTTAAAAATTCCTAGGCTAACATATGATCATTAATTGCTCTAAAGCTATTATGCTGAGTATTCCTGGTGATGATAATATCATTGAAGAGCAAGAAGGAACACCATTACACAGATTTCTGAGTGGTATAGTGACTGAACAACACAGGAAGTATTTTATCTGTCATCCAGATAACAAATCATCTTATGTCAATTGACTTAAGAGTGAGTCGGTGTATGTTTAACAGCTGCAAAGCAGCAGCTGCCAGGGTTGGGTTTTTTGGTAGCCAATACAGCACGTGGCCAAAAGCCACCTGGAGAGCTGAGATGAAGGAGATCCGGGAGCTGTACAAAGAGGAACTCTCTTGGAACACCTCCTCAGAGGTCTTGGCTCCAGTAATTAACAATTACTGTGCTGGATGACCAAACTGAGCCTCAGCTTGCTCCTTCCCATCCCTAAGGGTTCGGATTAGTCAGCAACCCGCTGTGCCCAGGGTGCTGAGGGGAGCAGATTTTGGGAACTACACAGACATCAGGAGCCACACACTGCCCAGTGCTGACACAGGGGAAAGTGGACATAGTGTCCAGTAGACAGCTATGGCAAAGAAGATGGAGAAAGCAGCGTCAGCAATTCCTCGGGGCACCTCAGTTCAGCATCCAGGAGGTGTGGACACGGTGTTTGTGTTACCTGATCATCTCTGCTGGTATGAGCAACTGTGAACATACGTGATGCAACACATCAAACAGACGAGCTCGCAGCGGGGTGGGGATGCCTCGTCCCCTCACACCCACACAGCAGCTGCTGAGGCAGCCTCACACACAGGGCTACGTTTGTATGAGCTCGACGTCACAGAGCAAAAACCAGCCGGATTAGCAGAAGTCACATTTACCCAGAATATTGACACGTCAGCTATTTCAGTATTTCAGTCAAAGGCCAAAATGTTAAAACAGGGAAAACCTTCTATTGTTCTAGCTGGGAAACACTTTCCAAAAGCTTTTCTATATTTAAAACAAACCCCACTTTGTGGCGAGCTTCGGTACGTTTTAAAAAGCATTGCCCAACACATTACAGAGTGTTTCTTTTGAATGAAAGTCATCTGGGGAATTAAAGAGTGAATGGCTGGCTGGGATCCACACCACAGCTTTGCTGTCATTGATCAAATTGGTTACAACCAGACCTGAGGAGGAGATTTACCTCTACGGCAAAGCCACCACCTGGGGTGAAGCTCAGGCCCCGGGTGAACCGGGCTGTTAGACACGGTAATTAGACACGAAGCCTGGGCAAGCCAAGAGCGAGGTGAGGAGCGGTCACGAAGGGCAGGGGAACCCGTGGGCGAAGGGAAGGGCCATTCATCGCCTGCCAGGAGCCCGGCGGAGGCTGGGCAGGCGCGGGGCACTCCAGGCACTCTGGCTTCCGTCAGAACCGAATCATGACGGCGGAGACCCCGCAAAGCCCCCCCCGCACCTTCAGACCCCGAAGCTGCGCTCTCTGCCCCCACCCAGCGGGCTCCGGGGACTGAGGGGACGGGACCCGCCACGAGTGGGGACAGAAGTTGGGGAAAGCCCGAAGAAAGCGTTTGTCTGACCCTTTCCGAGCCCTCCCGCGGCGGAGGCGGCGCAGGCCGCCAGCACCAGGCACAGGCAGAGGACGGAGGATGCCGCGGGCTGAGCCTTCATAGTATCGGCGTGGGCAGCGGCGGCACCCGGGAACGGCCCCGAACCTCCGGACAGCACAAGACCCGCTTAGCTGGATTTTTTTTTCCTTTTTTTTTTTTTCCCCGTTTTTTAAAGCCCAGGAAGTGATGTGTGGCGGATGTGGGCGGTGCGCCGCCTTCACGGCTCGGCTCGGGGGAGGCACCGGGCGGCAAGAGCGCGGGGGGCTCGGGACGAGCTTGGCTCCTTACAGGGAGCCGGGAGCCTCAGGGCAGGGGTCATCGCATCGGGGCCCCAGAGCCCTGGTTACTCCCCCTGGGCAAACCCTAGCGTTATGCCGACGGGCGCAGGCAGCGGTGGGAGGGGGGTGGTCCCGGGTATATTTTCTCCTTCCCAAATAAACCCTTTGTCGCTCTGCTCTCTGGAGTTGCCCTGCTGCCGGGAAGGCAAAACTGACCGCAAGCACAGCGTGTGAGGGAGGCTTTGCTGAGGGGGACAGAGCGAGTAATGACGCGTTTGGAAGCGCCGCGTCCCGGGTTTGGATCACTGGGCACCGCTCCCTGCCCCGGGGCACCGGCGACTGCTGCTCCCTGGTGACTACAAGTCCCAGGAGCCCTTGCGCGCCCCGCCCCGCCTCTATGTAAATAGGAGTGGGCGGCTCCGCCAATCTGCTGGTGGGTTGGCGTCGTCACGTGGCGCGGCGCTTCCTTTCTCTGTGCGCCTCTCTTTCCTTCGTCGGCCGCCATCTTGTTCTCGCCGCGTGTTGGTAGCGGGGGCTCCGCCGCGCTCAGGTGAGGGGGCCCGCTGTTCCTGTGTCCCGATGTCCCCGTGTTCTGGTATTGCTGCGTCCCCGCCGACCTGAGGCGGGCGGGGCGCCGCGGCAGCTCGGTCCTGTCCCCTTGGGCCGCGCTGGGCCGTTCCCCGAGGAGAGGCCGAGCGAGCGACCCCCTTGTGCGGGGGCTGCCCTGGCTCGCGGGGCCGCGGGTCTCGCGTGGAACCGCGGTTACACGGGCTCCTGAGGGATGAGCCGTGTTCCCCTCCCACTCCCCGTGCTCCGGGGGTGCCCAGCGAGCCACCCAGAGCCCCTTCTCCCGCTGCTCCACGGGGTCCCTCCGTGCGCCGATCCCTCCCTCGCTCCCGCTCTTCCCCTCCCCGTCGTTCCCGGCACAAAGCACATGCGGAGACTTCCCCATCTCTCCGGGGATCGCTGATGACTAGCTGGGGCAGAGCAGCGAAACGCATTTCTTTTGCTGGAAGGCTTGAGGCATTTTTTCGCCCATTATGGATTTTTTTAGGGCTTTCAGCCTTTAAAGGTCCCACCTGACCCGTGGGAGAAGCACTAGACTAACTTCCCAGTCACTGTATTGGATGAAGAGCTGCCAGACGTTCATATAGTAAATATGTCCATACACGAACTTCACTGAGTTTGGATCTCGCTTTTTAGCATCATAGATTCATTATATGAATACTGTTCCAAGTAGTTCAGTGATGAATTTGTCCCTGGGCTCTCGTAAAGATAAGGGTGTTTTCCCAGACCCAGTTGTGGTGTGTATGCTGGTTTGGGTCTGGTTGGAGTCAGTAATCCACTTAAATACTTCCATCACTAAACTGGCATCCTAGAAATGAGTACCTCGGCCTGATGCAGAATGAAATGTCCTGTTGAGTTGCTTCACCGTGGCACAGACAATTCAGCTAAATCCGGGTCCTTCCTACTGCAGGACCACCATGGATTATTTACGTGGTGTGGCTTTAAAGCTCTGTTTATGTGTGTTTGTGTGACACACTGTTTTAGGTAATGTTCTAGAAGTCTAAAAAACGCACTGCAGTTTTAAGATTACTCTTAAAAGTGGGCTGTGACTTTTTTATGGTACTGTTTTGATTGTTAACTTGAACTTGTATCTTGTTCTTGCTCTTTAGAAGTAGCACTATGAACCAAGAAAAACTGGCCAAGCTTCAAGCACAGGTCCGAATAGGAGGAAAGGTAAGAAAACCACCAGAGATACTTTTGAAGACATGGGCTGAAGTTCATAGAAAGGGAAGAAAAAAAATATTCTGAGGCTTGACCAATACAGATCTTTTGTGTAATCTGGCCCATAGTGCAGCTACCTGAAATGCAAGTTTCTTTCAGTTCACAGCTGCTGGATGAGCAGTTTCCAGTGTGCAAGCGTTGTTTTAATTCAGTGACTTGTTGTGACCTGTGAAAGCTCCAGCTAAGCTCACCTGTTGGGTGTTCCAGTTCTGCTTTTCTGGTCTCCCTGTTGGGATTTTCTTCTTTGTGCCTGCTCCAGGCACTGGCTGTGCTCTGAGCTGTTTCTTTTCTCTGAGCCAGTGGGTAGTTAATGTGACCAGTAAAAAGGCATGTAGTTTGTTCAGTGTGGGTGCTCATCCCCTGCCGTAGGGATGATTGTACCAAAGTTTGCAAAGCAGGAATTCCAAAACTGCCGTCTGTGGAACACTCTGGAAATGTTAATGACTTGGCTGCCAAAGTGTGACCTTTTAGATCACTGTATTTGTGCTTTGTTTTGGAAAAAATATCTTGGGGAAACTTTGTTATGTATTGCTTAATATTAAGTAGTGTTTTTGTAGTCCGGTTGAATGGAAGGGAAAATACACTGTTGTTTGGTGTTACTTTGGTCTTTTATGCTTAAGAAAAAACTTAAAACTGGGAATGATGGCCACTGCTGTAGGAAAAGGGAAATAAGTTGAGAAGCGTTTTTTGTCTACAGAAATGTCTCATAACTTGAAAGATGTTGCTCAGACTGTGGCATGACTTTTGCAGTTAGTGTTGAGAGATTTTGAGTGGAGCTGACTGTTGTCTCTTGATTCTTTCCCAGGGAACAGCTCGCAGAAAGAAGAAGGTTGTGCACAGAACAGCTACAGCTGATGACAAAAAACTTCAGAGTTCCCTCAAAAAACTGGCAGTAAATAACATTGCTGGCATTGAGGAGGTATAGTGAAAAAATAAGTGTTTCCTGTTTGAAATTAAATTCACTCTATTTTTTTGGTGGTGGTGTGGTGGGGTTTGCTTTTGGTTTTGACAACAGTTTTATCTTCCAAGCAAAACCGTAGAGATCTGGTTATTGAGAGGTAAAGTTTGATTTATTGTTGTCTCATTGACACAAATGTGTTCGTACCTGGAGAAGGAAAACTGAAGGTTCTGCTGGCCAGGCAGGGTGTGGTGGAGGTAGTAAGCTCTGTGCTGTGTGTCTTGCATTCATTGTAGAACAAAACTTCTCTTAATTCTTGACTTAAATGAACTTGAATCCCACTGAAGAGAAAAAGCAGGAAAAGTCAATGTACTGTGCAGCCACATCTAGAGCAAATGTGGTGCAGAATATGAAGGAAAGTTTAGCAACACCTTGAGTAAGAACTTGAGTCTGTATTATCAAAATTAGGACCTTTTACTACACAAAAATTGCTGGAATTGTTTGCAGTAATTACAGGAGATGTTTTTTTAAAACTGCAGAGGCTCTACAGAAGCAGCTTCTGTGTTAATGTAAGGGGGAATGTGAAGGTTTCAGATATTCCTTGAATACTTCTAATTTACATGTATTAATAAAACATGTTTTCCATAACAGTGTAGAGAGTGACACTCACACATGGGAGGAGGAGGTTCCTCCATCATGAACTCAGTGTTGCTGTAGAATGTGTACTACTTGGTTAAAGAAGTGCAATATTTAAGTGCAGTATTTAATCTGTGATTAATTAATTGAAGCAGGATTGCAAGGTGCATGCAGAATTCACTAAGTGCATTCCTCCCTTCCAAACAAATGCAGATTCAGTGTGGTTTGCCTGTAAGTTTTCAGACCTCTGTTACAGAAACACTTCAGTTTGTCTGTTTTCTTAAGCTTAATACAAATATGTTGAGCTATATGAATTAAAGAAAGACGTGGCTCTCCTTTGTGTGTATTCAAGGTTTTTATTCTGCACAGAGCACAGGATCTTTATTCAGACACAGTTACTAAGGATTTTAAATACCTTTATGTGTAGGAAGATGATGGAAAATATTTCTTCCTTGATAGCAAGAGACATAATTGTGGAATGTTTTATTCAAGTGAACTCAAATTGACCTTGGTAAGCTTTGTGCAGATAGAAGAGTAATGTTGAGTCAAACATGAATAACACATTTGTGTCATTTTAAAAGAGGCTCTTAAGTAACAGGATGACTGTGCTTGAAGCCTTTACCATTTCCCTGTGGGCAAAGGACAGGACATGGCTTAGTTTTGCAGGAAAGCAACACACCTGGATTTCCTGTTCAAATCATATTTGGAACTCTGCTGCTGTGTGAGGATTGAGGACTTAGATGTTTTTGTATTTTAGCTCTCATATTTAGTTGTGAATTCTTTTCTCTGTGTAACTTAAAAACACTGCTTATTAATTTTTTCACATAAGTCTAATACCACTGTTGTGTTGGATGGGTAGAACTCTCTTCTTATGGTCAGACAGAATTATTTTTCACGTAATAGATTAGCCATGCCCAGAAGAAAAAGCTTTTCAACTTCCCATTCTGTCTCCCTTTAAGTTAAAAAACCATAACATTGACCTATTCAAGTATGCCAGTATGCCAGGAACTCTGACAGAAGGAGCAAAGCAGGCCACTGCACTGGCTGTGAATTATAATTCTTGGTGATTAAGAAGGCTAGAGAAGAGTAAGAGAGCAGGATCACCACTGTGTGATGTCCTTTGTTGTAAGAGCCCTCATGGAATTCTTGGGAAGGTATTGGAAGTCTGTTCTAGTGCAGTTGGTACATAAACCCCCAGTGCTGTGTGTGCATCCCTGCCTTGAGCCAGTGTGAGTCCTGTGCCTTTGCCAGCTGGGCAGAAGCAGGAACGTTTTCCTGGTAGGTGACACAGGTACCTGTGAAAGGCCGTGGCTTTACCTGATGTGTCAAGGTGCTGCTGTGGCAGCTTTGAGTTTAGATGGTGTCAATTCCAGGTGCTTTTATCGTGGTTATGTTATCCTTTAGAAGGAGTGCTAGTTCTGTAATTTCTAAGATTTCAATCTGGATTTTAGGTATTATGCTTGTGTAACAAGATGCTGCAACACTTTGGTAAATGTTATTAATGTATTTAAACAGGTGAACATGATAAAAGACGATGGAACAGTTATTCACTTCAACAACCCCAAGGTTCAGGCTTCCCTCTCTGCCAACACTTTTGCAATTACTGGTCATGCAGAGGCTAAACCGATCACAGAAATGCTTCCAGGCATCTTAAGCCAGCTTGGTGCTGACAGCTTAACAAGTCTCAGGAAGTTAGCCGAACAATTCCCAAGACAAGGTAGGTCTTTTTGGAATCTTCCATAGCTGACTTAAATGACATATGAAGCACTAAAAGTTTTAACCCAAATTTAAAGACAGCATGTGACTTAAGAAGTAATCAGAAATGTGTGTGCTTTCACTCATTTGCCACTGTTGTGGAAGTAGAGGGTGGGGGAAGAATGTTTTTTTATCTTTGTTGATTCAAGATTATATAGGCAAGCCCTGATTTAAAAGAAATAGGTAAGTCTGGCATGCTGGGATTGCAGGTGTACAGCTGTGTGTGGCAGAATTCTGAGGGGAAAGCAAGTTCATGTTTTTACTTGGATAAACTCAACTAGTTCATTTTGTCAGGGAATCTGTTCTATTTGTTCATTAAAACCACATTCCCATTTGCGTTATAGAAGAAATACTTTCTTCTGCTCACAATTTACTTTGAAATTCAACCAAGACTTAAAAAAACTAGTTAAAAATCAAAGTTTTAGTGGAAATCTAAAAAAACCAAATCACAGTTATGCATGTGATTATTTTCTATTAATTTTAAAACCTTGGGAGCAGGGGTGCAGGTAGTATAACTAATACTGTAATTTTAGTTAAAAAATGAAGATTAGGTACAGTTCCAGGTTAGATTGCTAGGGCCATTAAGATGACTGTAGTTGGATGTGTAGTTGTCTGTGTTTGGAATGGAATATACATCACCTGTTCTAATGTTTTCAACAAATAGTTGTTCCTCTTAAATCAGTTTTAATTTCTTCCACATTCATGTTGAGAGTTTAAGTGGAAGGAAAGGGTTAGTTTTTCTTCTTTAGTATAATGTGTAAAATACCTTTTAAAATTTAGAGAGGTCATCATAAGCATATTTCTTTTGATGCAACCTCAATCCCAGTAGATGCTGTGTTTTCTTTAGGTAGCACAGGAAGTTAGACCAATAAGGAAAAGTACTTCTATTTTAAAAGTACTTCTATTTTTTAGTTCTTCCATTTCTCTAGGTTACTTGGGACCGAGAGAGACGAGGTTTGATGCAGGACAGTTGATATGGAAATCCTTTTTCCTACAGTTTTGGCCCCCTGGTATTTGAATCATATGATATGTTGGTCACTGATGGGTACCACGTTATTGTTGCATTGAAACACGTGACTTCACTTAAAAGATTGAGTTATGCTGGGGGTTTTCTTTATTGTTTGATCTTTTGCAAGCTCTGTGTGAATACCCCATAGCATCTGAAAATGGCTCTAATACTTTGCTTTGAGAATGTTCCCAAGGAAACCTTTTGGTCATGCTGTTAACTCTCAATACGTGGTCATTTGTGTGTTTGTCACTATTGGTCATTGGGGAAATGCTTGCTTTTTTCACATGTATGGTTTTTATTTTGTTGTGTGAGTGTCCCTAATTCTGTATCATGAGAACTTAGCACCAAATTTCTTTTTTTAGTGTTGGATAGTAAAGCACCAAAATCTGAAGATATTGATGAAGAAGATGATGATGTCCCAGGTAGGCACATACACACTTTTATGTCTACTTAATATATAAATATTTTGATTTATTCATTTAAATATGTAGCTTTTGATGTGATAATACTCCTTGCTTGCTAAGGGAGGCTTCTTATATAGGACAGCATTAAAACATGACTTGGGATTCCAGCTTTTGAAAAAGGGATTACCTTGTGCAAATACCTTAATTATGGAGTGAAACTAGGTTAAAAAAGTTTCAGTGAGGTTGAACAGGTATCTAAGTATCCAAACAGGGGTTTAGGACAGCAAAATGACATAATTGGCATAGTTATCAGGTGGTTCTTATATTAGGGTCTGGAGCGGGAATTTTTATTTCTGTAGTAGAAGAAAAAGGGCTTATGTCATTGTCTGAAAGTAAATATGGGAAGTTCTTAAATTGTCACTGAATAACTATTTTATCAATCACCACATTCTACTGTATCCATCAGAGTGGTGTGTTAGCTAAAACAGCATGCATGTGCACCACAGATTCAATTCCTCGTGCCAAGGCACAAGGGTTTATTTCTTTGTGACCTTGCATAAAATTCAATTCTCTAAAACTTTAAAGAACATTCTTTAAAGAATGCTGATGCACAAAACTCAACTGCAGCTAGTAGAGCATTTCTGAAAATCAGCTCTTAATCACTTAATGTTAGAATTTTCACTGTTGAAATGTTTCTGCATTTTTAGTTCTTTGTGTGTGTTTAACAAACAATATTTTCTAAAGCCTTTTGAAATCTGCCCATAAAGAAGTGGTATCCCTAAGTATAATTAAGTACTACTTAACCTTTCTGGCATTTATATGCATTTTCATTAAACTTAAAAAGGTAATCTTACTGGGCATTACTGTATTAAATATCTTCATCTTTTTCAGATCTCGTAGAAAATTTTGATGAAGCATCAAAGAATGAAGCTAACTAAAACATTAATAGTTCTGGAAGCTGGCATGGACTAGATTTAAGAAATCAGCTATGTGGTTCCAAAGTTTTAAAGAAACAGAGAACATCATCTGTTAATAGTTCAGTAATATAAATATTTTGTATTTTTATGATGCTGTTTGTTCAGCATTTTCTGTCAGTTGATTTTGCATTTTGCACTTACTCCCAGGATCTACTCTTTTGGTCAAAAAGAAATGTCAGTGCAGTTTGAGGGGTGTGTGTATGTGTGTGGGTGTACGTATAGTGGAGAACAAATTGGAGAACACGTATTTAACCATTTACCCTTTTCCTTTGGAAGTAGAAATAAAATGAATCTTCATCATTGTTACTTTGATTCTCACCAAACAGTGCACAGAAGGGAGTTAAGATTAATGTTTTGTCCACATTTTGTGACCTGAAGGCATTACACCATTAAAACTTGGGGTTAATTTGCTGTTAACTATTGTACTTGCAGGTGTGTTTCTCAGTGTACACATATTTGTTATCAACATTGTGTTGATCCCAGGTTTTAGGGGAGATGAGCTGTTTTAGCAGCTTGTTTGGTACAGTAACTTTTTAAAAATTTGGTCTCATCAAAGTGTGCTTTTTTAACCTTTTTTTTTTTTTTTTTGGTCTTTAAGGTTTTGATACAAGCTCATATTTGACTCCTTCCCTGTAGGCTTAGCAGTATGTTTTCCTGTTGGTTACTAAAGTATTTCCCAGTCAAAAGAAAAACACCTTGGTTCTCTACTGTCAGGTCACTTCCTAAGCTTAGAGGTCTGGTTGGTAACAGTCCAGTGCACCAGTTTTGCACAGTAACAGGTTTTTGCTTGAATAACTTCAAGCTGTTCTCTTGGCATGACTGCATTTACTAGCAGCTGATGATCCACTCTCATTCTTAGGGCACTAGGAACTAAATGCACTGTGTGAGCAATGTTTAGGGTGGGAAGAAAGAGTTGTTGACACTTTGCCTTGCTTCCTGCTGGGCAGTCTGTGCAGTGACTAGTTCTAAAGGGATTTTTTTTTTTTTTGCCTGTAACTTACCTTGGCCTATAACCTACCTCTAGGTTTGGTGTCATCTATGTAGTAGCTTCTTCAAAACACAAATGCTCCTCAGGCATAAGGAGGACATTGGGAGGTACTGTTGGTACAGTGCAGTATTTATGACCTTTCTTTAAAATGCTTAATGTGAAGCCGTTTTCTCAGAGGCTCTTTCAAGGTTCTTGATGTAATGTGCATTGCAGTATAGTTAGACATCATTGTAACCTCTGTCAAGGGCAGCTGTGGCTTACAAAAGCCACTTTTTTTTTCTCTACATTTGTCACTTAACTATGGCTTAATTGGAACATATCAGCTTTTGGTGTAGGCTCATATGCTAGAGAACTGTAATAGTACAAGCAAACAGTCCATGAGTTCTGGAAACTTCATGAACCCACAGAAGTAGAGCTGTAGTGGTTCATCAGCTGAACTCCTCGGTTCATTTTCTAGGCTTCGTTCAGTTTTCCTGTTATATTTTATATACTATGTGGATCTTACTACAAAATAAAATAACAGTACAAAAGAGGAAATGCTCCCTCCTGTGTGTTGTCTGCTCCTCCCACCAGCACTGGCTGAGGAAGGCAGGTGGATGCAGCAGCTGTTTGATACAGCACTGCATTCTTGGTGACAGTGACCAAGGAAGACATGCAGGGCTAGGGAGGGTCCTGTTAGAGCTCTAGGATTCCACACTCCCTATACTCACTCCTGTTTTCTCTGGTGTTGAATGAAACTTCCATTTGTTGTATGGCTGATCAGCTGCAGATGATTTGTTCTGTTTATAAGGAGGAGATGTCTCCACAAGTGTGTGCTCAGGCACATGGAATTGCCTTCTGCTGCCTCTGTGAGCCCAGGGTGCAAAGGAAGGACACAAGGCAACAGATATTTGCAGTGTTCCTCTGTTTGCTTGAGAGGTACAAGTGAAGAACCTTTCCATTTAGCAACTGTACCAAGTTGATACATGGGACATCCCCTTCCTAAATACTAATCAGATGCTGAAAATTCCTGCTTGTTCATTCTGATGTAGGAAGTATGTCAAAAGTAATTTTGTGAGAGACTAAAAGTAAGCCTTGGAAACAATGATTCCATAAGTTTATATAGCTGAACTTTGATTCCTACAAAATACTGATTTAGTTTTTGCTCTTGAATCTACATGTTAAACCCTCAAATTTTTCCTGTGTTGACAACCAGTAAACCAACTAACTATGCTAGCTTATGTAGTTATATTATCTTCAGTTTTTTAACTGTCTCTGGAAACAGTCAACCACTTATGATTTGCTGCTGGAAATACTAGAGCTTATCAATCATTAAACTGATTTTAATTAAAAGTAGCCCATCGAGGCTGTTGTGGGAAAAGCTCTTTTTCTTTTGTATTTATTCCTGGTATAACACAAACAGTGTTTGTACATGCTGATGGAAATGCAAGGTTACTAAAAATAGTTTTGGGGAGTGTTGGTAAATAAAAGCTCCCCACATTAAGGTGAACATTAAGTTGTTCTTTGCTTGGCTTGAAGCATGATAACCACCGTACTTCTGAAGCCCTTGTGTTCACTTGCTCACTACTTAACTCTGCTGACATATTAAAGATACTGGTAATGATATCGACATGTTCAATAACTTGGCAGCTTGGAAAGTAGGAAGATGGAGCAGAAAGGAAATTGAATCATCTCCTGGACTGTATGTGAGGGAGTCAAGGCTCGGTCAGTGGAAATCAGTATCGGCAAATGCGTGAGACAGCAAACACCAATCATCTTGCCCTGGCTGCTGGTGCATTTGTGTAGTTACCTAGTTCATGGGTGGGAAACCAGGGTCTGGCTGGCTTCTCTGAGGCAGGAGAGAAGTCTGTAAAAACCTGTAATGGTTTCATCGTTTTCTCTATGAAAAAGAAATGCTTATGTGTGATGGATGCAGAGGTTACAGCACAGGCAGCGGTGCTGGTGACTTGGGGCTGGGTGCGTGGATTTCCCATGCAGAGCTTGAGAACAAAGCGAGTTTACAGCTGAGAGTGTTTGTAGGGTGGAATGAGTTAATATAAGAAGGACATTTAATGCACAATACAGACCTTGATTATTTTTAGCTTTTCTTATGTAGCAATATTTGAAGAGTGCACAGGAATGATAAGGGTGAATTTAGAACTGCTGCGGAAATCTGTTGATAACTTGCTCATATTTGTCAACTTTCCATGGGAACTAGGAGTTGCTATGAGCTCCCTTCTGCCAGGATTTTCACAAATAATATTTTGTACTTGGTGTGTACAAAATGAGCACTGGAGGTCTTACAGCTGATTTAATTACTGAGCAGTGTGTTGATTGACCAGTGTACTCCTGTTAGCAGGAACTAACTGAAGAAGCCCTAAAAGCAGAGTAAAGCTGTATTATATGTAACAGAGATTTAATCATGCCTCTACTGAGGAAGGTCCAGAAGGATCCTCCTGAGACTGCCTGGAATCAGAACCCATGCTGCTCTGGACAGTAGGAATTTACAGAGGGCTGAGCAAACTGCCCCTTAGGTGAAGGTGAGTGAGTGAATTCTTCCACTGGCACTTAAGATCAGTCTGCTTTTATTATTTAAAGGCAGTACTGGTTTGTTCAACCAAGTGAGCAGTCTTTATTCTGGGGATCCAGATTTCACTAATTAAATGATCCCTGTTTTGTACTTGAGCAGATGAAGTGGTGCAGAACAGAAGCACATCACAACAACGGCCATAGCAGCTTCACAGAAGTGACAGCACAAGTGCAGGGAATACTTACCTTTAACTGCTTTCCCATTAAATAATTTTTTATTATCACCTCTCCCTTTTAAAGACCAGTTTGCAGGCACTGAAGAACTTAATGGATTTATTTAGAAACATGAGGGCTGCAGTATCAATCAAGGATTTGAGTAGCAAGCAGAGCAAGCAAAGAGACAAATTTTAAAATTGGTTGTCTTGGTATGTTTGGGTGGAAGCTTGGGTTGGTATCTAGAGCAGGGTTATTGGGGGTTTCATTTCACATCCACCACTGTTACTGGACAAGAAAAAACAGACTTGTACATCTTTGAGGACCTTGGTTTGCCTTTATTTCAGGAGTACTGCTCTGCCTCCTCTATGTGCTTTGTAAATTAATGAACACCAAACTGGATGTTTCTTGAGAGAGCTACATCTCTGTGCAATGGGTATAAAAAGCTACTTCTGCATGATAAACACATAGTATTTGGTGGGTTCTCTGTGCTATTAAACTCCCTCTCACTAAGCAACAGACCCTGAGCTTGCTCAGATGCTGCTTTTTTTGACAGCTGTTATCTGTCAGATTCTCAGATATTAGGCAGTGTCTCCTTTTTGCATTGCAGGTGGATTTTTGTAGCTAAGCCAAATTAGTTGCCTCCTTGAAGTAGAAGGAGATTACCTGCTCATTTGAGTTCTTGATGTTGTTTTTGATATATTTGTTAAAGGATGAATGCTAAGGCAAACATTGAAACAAAAAATCCTATTCCAAGGCCTTTTGACCTTTCAGTGCACATATCCCAGCCGAATAAAGGGAGTTATGCAACCTCCTGCACTTCCTTGCAACATCTTTGTTGCAGCTATAGTAACTGCTTATGTCAAAAAGTAATATTAGAAAGTATTCAATGTATTTTTAGATTCTGTTTAATGCAACTTAGCTGACAAAGAAGAGCCAGTGCTGCGAGATCAGCTCTCTACAGACATTGGGAAGTGTGGCGCAAACAACATTTTGAGAACAGCAGATCTCATTTTGAGACCATGTGCGAAGCTGGAAATTTCCAACCAATGCAAATTGTTGCCTGACATAGGTAAGTGAAGACTTAAAATCTTGGCAGATGTCAGCAGGATGCCAGACCTTTGCACACCAAGAGTGAAGTTCCCTGAAAAACTTTCACTAATCTCTGGCTTTTCTGCTGCCAACAGAGCAAGGCCTCCCCTTCCTTTGCTTTCCAAAGCTGATGCCTGAGGTCAGCTGGACCAGCTTGCGCTGAAGCTACAGGAGCCCATCTTGTTGCCTTTGCCTCACCACCTGCCAATGAGCTTGAAATTTCTGGGAGATAAAGGATAACCCCCTAAGAGGGAAGTTTTTGCAGGCAGGCTGGATGGGGATGGCCATCAGCAAAGCAACCTCACAGGCTGGACTGAATTGGCCTCTTGCCCTGCTGCTGCTGGGGCTTGGCAAGACAGTGTAGGGCAGCTTGTGCTGCTGCTGCCAGGGTCATACCAAGTCTGGGAAGAGGGAAGGATTGGCCATATTGAAGCCTTGGGTGATGATGTGGTCAGATCCTCCGACTTGCAGTTTGTTTCTAAACTTTTTGTTGTGAAATAGGGGTTCAGTCCAGTTCGCTCTGCCTGCACCATGGACTGATAAGCTGCCCCATGTGAGCCCAGCATGCCCTCACTGCCCTCTGCCCCAGCCACCCCACTGCTCCACAGCTGCACAGCACCCTAACACAGCCTTCCCTATGAGCCTGTTCTGCCTGTCTCCTTTTAGGTGAACACTGATTTACTGGGGCAAGCTGCTGAAGTTTTGATGTTTCATGCTGCAGGTTCTTGTTTACTGAAAATCACTTTTTAAGTTACTCACCGAGATCTTTAATATGGAATTTCCATTTTTGTTACAAGATCTGGTTTCAAATGGTTTCTGACCATGGCGTTGAATTAAAAATAACCCTAGCTTGCTTACAGCATTGTTAGAATCTCCAGGGAGTAGTAATGTGACTAAAGTTCCTGCTCTGTTCATTTTGAAACCTTTCCTGTATTGCTGAAGACTCGGTCTGCTCTGTGATTGACAGCTGTAATTAGTGACATTTTGCATGTTCACATGCTTCTGAAAGAATGCAAATATGCCCTAAAATAATTTTCACTTTGAATAAGGATTTCTTCCCCTATATGTCTTAAGTTTCCCACAGCCTGCTTCCACAGTTTGACTGAAAGACACCAGGTTTTCTCATGCTCTCCTGCTGGATATTTGGGTAATTTGCTGAGACCTCCTTCTATTTTGACACAAAAGTGATGTCAGTTTTCTGAAAAACAGGGAATGTGTTATTTTCTAGTCTTTTCTATATCACCTTTCAGCTGCATGATTTCAGTGTTGTTGTAAATTATTAACTTTTGAACACAGGGATATTACTGCCTCTAACTCTTCTCCTGCCCTTTGAGTTGCAGGGTTGCTTTCATTGGCAGTGTGCACTGAGAAATCATGTTGGCCACTTGCAGCCCTGAAATTGTAATAGTTTATCCCATTACACGGTGATTTTTCCAGCTCAGTTCTCCTGAGAACCTTGAAATAGGTTTTCCATAAAAATATTCCAGACACTCTTTTTTCTTTCAAGGGCTATAGTCAAATTTGAAGGGATAATCTAGCTATTGTTTCTAGTGGAATACATTTTCTATCCTGATGATTTTTTAAATTATAGAGGATTTTTATAGTGCAGTCTGGGTTGCTGAGAACCTGGTGGGTTCTTTGAACAAGCTTGCTTGTTCATTGGCTACAAGCAGACAAACATCATTAGCATCTTAACTGATAGAAACTCTTCCATGAAAAAATGCACACAGTCTTACTGGTTTTAATCTGCACAAGCACTTCATGGATTTGCAGAAGCTGTAATAAAAGGTTTAGGCGTCTTATACCTCCATTTCCTCAATGGCTCACGGTAGCATCATCAGAATGTACACCCAGTGTGTTCCCCTTTGTGGCCACAGTTCTCTCATCTTCCTTTCTCTATAGCTGTTGTGGTATTGTCTGAGAAACAGGACTGCTGAATTTGACTGATGTCACAGTGTGCTGATACTTTCAAACTGCTTGGGTCTTCATGTTCATTATGGTTCAGGACAGCCAGTATTTGTTGAAAAAGAAAAGAGAAAAGTAGTAACTATTCAGAACAAGAATTCACTTGCATGGAATAAATATGGTGAGCAATTCTTTTTATTAGTTTCTCTGCTGAGACTTTAATCTGTGTTAAAATTTGCATGAGATGTGCCTCGGTTCAATTTTTGCCCTTTTATCTTAACACTTAGATAAGCCAAGATAAGAGAGGTGATTAAATACTTGTCCTCAGATACTCCTACCCTCATAAGCAGCCCAATGAAAAATTGCTGCAGGAGGAATTACATGCATTGGTCTTCTTGCACAATGAAAACAAGCTTTAACAGTTGTTCCTACCATAGTTAAGTAATCCTGTTAAAGCAGAAACATTTGCAAGTTTTAGACTTGGGATGTCTCTCTGGTTTGATGAAAGCAAAATAAAGGACAGATGTCAAAGATTCCAAAGAGCATTTTTCTTTCTCTCCCCTCCAAGAATGCAGCTTCCTGATGTATGTGCTGTTACTTACTGTGCCCCATTTAATTCTGTATCATGGTCAGAATTGTTTGCAAGGGTTCTGGCAGTTTGAAATGGGGTACCAGGCTTTTGTAGCAAACTCAAAGCATTCATCTGACTGACTGCTGAGGTACAAACATGAACAGCACACAGACATCTCTCACTGAGATGTTGAGGAAATAGCTGGTCAGGCCTTCCCAAGTGTCTGACTCACAGCACTCCACAAAATCTCCATCATGTGATTTAGCAAAGCATAAATAAGCCCGAGGTGGTTTTTTTTATAGGCTTAATTATACCCGTTGAAGCAATGTCCTTTTGCTTGAGCAGGGAGTTGCCCCACTGCTGCAAAGGCAAACCATTGCCAGGAGAACAGAAAGGTTGGAGCAGAGCCATGGAGTTCATGGGACAAGCAGGAGGAGTATGTGTTCACTTCCATGGGATTTGGTGGTGGGGTTTGCCTGTGACGGTAAGACTGATTGATTCCCTGTTTGCCATCACTGCTGACTCAATAAATGACATGAGCAAGATGAGCATATGTGTCTCAGATTTTTGTTTGTTTGTTTGGGTTTTTCTCCCCCTCATATGGACTAGTGAAAGAGAAATGAACCAATGGGAAGTGGGCATGCCTGCCTAGAGTAATTAATGGTTGTATTTAGTTAGGAGACTTTTACATAAAACCAGTGACACTATTGTTCCTTTCACTCAATTTTGGTGACATAGTATCTATAGGAAATAATGATTGTTGTGAGGGGACATTAAAGATCATCATCAGTTTCACCCCGCCTTACCACATTCCAGGGTCTGCGGGATTCTAGACTCGTCCAGTCCATGTCTAACACCACACCTGGCAAATGGGAATTTTAAGTATGTTTCCATGAATAAGGAGGCCAGCACAGGCTGGTATGTGAAGCATTTGCTAAGCCCATGCAACTGCAACCAGTGGGATATTTTCTGCCATTAGGGGAAAGGGCTGGAGCCAATGCAATCCCAGCCACTGCTGGGCTAATGCTGGGACCCCAAGGATTGCCTGTTAAACACAGAAGGTAAGTGCCCAGGGGAGAACACAATGTTCCATTAACATTGCATCATCATATTGTGTAATGGGCCTTGCTGGATACTAACTCCTTTGTTAGACTGTTTTCTGTAAAAACACTGAATAAAAGATGTCCCTTTACCTTAAACCTCCATGGGGATTGTAAAATTAATGACAGCTGCTTTTCAGTAGTTGTGAATGGCAGTAAAGTCCAGTTACAGGGCTCAGGGCTTCTTCCTTACAGAAACAGCAACAATCCCCCAGCATGAGGACATGGATAACAGGATCCATCCCACACATATTCCCTTTGAAACAGACATAAAATTGTTGAATAATCACCATTTTGTGAAAGTTGCATTGAGGTGTTTGGCATCCTGGCAAAGCATTCTTGTTTACTGATCAGCTTTCATTTTTATGGCCTGTCACATTAAATGGCATTTTTACCAAGCTCAAATCTTTTCCCAATCAAAGTCTTTAGTAGTGGGGAGCACTTTGAAATCAACTTAGAAAGCACATTCAGTTCTTTCTAGTATTTGAAGTTCTTTGCCTATTACATAAATTACAGGCCTAATGCATTTCCCTTACTCCCACACATAAATTAGATTGAAATTCAGTTTGTCTTCCCCAACCCGGAATTTGTTAATCACTTGGGCACTGCCACAGTCATAAAACCACGAGCCTGCCACAATTCTTCTGAATGACCACATTTCTTTCTTGTAGCCTCATACTTTTTATTCAAGCACTCTCCTATAGCATCCACTTCCATGTTGCCATACTACATGAAGTCTTGGCTCAGTTTTAGCTTGGCTCCCTTATTCAGTCAGGAGATGGGATTTTAATTATTATTTTTAAGATGCTCAGCTTCTTGCAAACTATAGGGGGAGATGTTTGCACATCAGGTTTTTTTTTTCCCAGTGTGAAGCACTCACTTTTGTTGGAAGAAAAGAAAAATCCAGCCAATAAACAGTATTTTTCTGTCTATCCAATGACAGAACGCCCTCCTTACCAAAGGGAGGATGAGGGAGAGGGACTGGTCTGTTTTTGTTTCAGTTTCAAGATGTTTGGCTTCTTTCTGCAGATGGATGCTACTCTTATCCTTTGATGCTTGGAAACATGACCTTTCTATCCAGTCTGCTTTCCACTTTATTGGTTTTTTGTTTTGCTACAGTTAATATAAAACTGTTATATAATTTATACACAATCATTTGTTTAATAAAAAACTGTCCTATAAAGAGAATAAGGGATTTGGTATCAGATATAGCAAACAGGTAAACCAATTCCTTCACCTTCTACATTTATAGCAACATTATTCCCTTTACAGAGAACTTTCTCTCATGTCATATGTGGTACTTGAGAATCAGTGAAGGTGACTTATTTCTAAAGGAAAAAAGCCTTTTTTCTATGCCTTTTCCTGCTTTGCAGTTGCCTGTATTGTAGCAGCCTGGAGGGAAGGTGCCTGGAGCCAGGCCACATGTGTACCTGCACAGACCACAGTCACTTCAGGCTCCTGTTTTATAACACTTCAAAATTATATCAATTTTAGAAAAATAGTTTTGCCGTTGTCATGTGAATGTGATCTTCAGAGAGTAAATTAAATGGGTTATAACTGTCTTCCCTAGTGAATTTATGGCGTGGGGAATTTCAGGTCAGCTGAATTGACTGCCTCATTTTTCAAAGCGTTTCACTATGGGTTCTACATTTTCAGTTAAGCTGTTGCTATTTAAAAAGATGACTTCCATGTCATTTGCAAAGCATGCAGAAGCTGGAGGCAATTCAGCATTTTGACACTCTTAATTAACTGATGGCCTGTCATGAAAGTAGGTTGTAATTAAATGATATAGTAATTTTGGCCGTGCTGCCTTCCAAACTATTTTTATATCTCAGCAGAATAATTCAGGTGGTGACATCATGTCAGTATATGTGCTTCTCCTTCCTCAGTGCCTGCTCAGGAATTGTTACTCATGGTTCGAAATAAGCTTCAAGAAAATAAATTCCAACCAGTTCTTGGTGAAGAAGGAAATAGAAATTTAAAAAATTTTCTGTCACAGACTGTGGCCTGTTATCCTGTTGGGGGTCTGTGAAGATGACTTGTAATACGTGACAACCTACATGTCCTGTAAAAGAGAATCACATGTTCAGGGTTTCTAGGGCAATCCAGATGGGGTCATGAAAAATGGTGGGAGAAAAAGGTAATTTTGATGGCTACAGAGCTTGAGCCTTGGGATACTGCTAATTATTTGAGTACAATTGTATTTGGATTTGGGCCCCAAGTACTTTTGACTAATGAAGATTATTCTGTCTTCAACTAAAGGGGTGGGTGTTGAAATGGGAGTGCTTTTACTGGATAAGCAAACAGATTTATGGAGGTATTCCAGGATGGACATGTCCCTAACACAGCCTGACAGTGTTACTGTTCAGAAATGAGTGGGATTTGTCAGGAGCCAGTAATACCCACTGCATTTTGAGCCAGGTTCTTTTGATGTCCATTTTCTGATGTGCTGCCCTGGGGAAATCTGCCGTCTATTCATCTCTTCAATCCTTTAATAACATCCCTGGTGCCAGGACCATCATAATGCTGAATGCCGTGACTGAGACGTTACTATGAATATGCTGAAGATCCTTGCTTGGTGTGCGGTGAAACAATCTTTAGGGAATCAGTGAAACAAAAGAGTGTGTAGGATATCCTTTAATTCAATGAAGAATGTGGGTGGAGAAGTAATTGAAATGAACAAGATGCTTTGGATTTTCGTTAATGCCTTGAATACTTCAGGGTGTACTTAAAGCTTTGTGTGTGTGTGTGTGCAAACCATTTCACTGCTTGAAGAACTGATGAACGCAGGAGCCCGTGTTCTTTAATCATTATTTACCTGCCCCCCATCACAGCTTTTTCCTGAGGTATGAGCACTGTGTTACCTGTGGCAGTCCTGATAGAGGAGAAATAACTCTACAAAGAATTTTAGGCCTATGTGTGGCTGACTGACAGCCACCTGCTGCTGAAAGCTACTGCTGTGGCTGCCTTCCCTCTCCGTGCCCTCAGCAGTGGCAGCCATTTTGGGCCTTCCCCTACAGCAGTCGCCAGTTGCCTCAAGCAAGTGTGGTTAAATTCGAGCAACCTATTCCCAAATTATTTAAGGGCAAAGGAAGATGTACCTGCAATCTGCAGCACAGGTGTGGGAGTCTTTCTCCTTTGAAAGACAGCTTCAAATATTCTGTGCACCAAGGATGGTGGTTTTGATGCCCGCTGCACCCACTGTCATTAAGGAAAAGCACTGAGGAAAAGACCAAGATGCCAACAGCAGAGAGGTCAAGAAAGTGTTGCAAAAGTGATGCCTGCCGGATTCTTTCAAGAATAAAATCCCTTTTGCTGGAGTTTGACTCAATCACACCTTGAACCGAGGCTTGGGAGCCATGTATGTCCATGCATAGCAGCTATTCATCTGTCTCCAGTGCAACAAAGAAGGGAAATGCTTAAGATAACAATGAGCCAACTACATCTATCGCTTCCTTTCAAGTAAGTTTCAGTTCCTCCCTAAAGAAAACTCTGCTCTTCCTTTGAATCTAGAAAGACCTAAAGAATAAACTCATATATACATATTGGATCAAACCCTACACATAAACGTTGAAAGAAAAAAAAAGACACTATAGACAAAAGTTTATAATTTTGTTTACTTACATCCTCAAAAAAAAAAGACCCCTCAGACAACAAAACCAACCAGACTGGAAATATGTAGCTGCATGGTCATAGACAAGTTGACAACTCTACACTTGAACTGAAAACTTTGTCTGAAATGTATCTCCTACCTCAAACAGAAACTATGAGCTTCATGGAAGATGTGTGCTCTCACTGCTTCTGCTGTAAAGGGTATTAAGTTAAATCGTGCAGTAGAGCATTTACATCTGCTGAAAGAAAATACTTTTAAAGTGCCACAATTAGTGCACGGAACTCACTGTTACAAGACATCATAGACTAAAACAGGATTTTAAATGATTAGATGTTTTTCTGTGTAAAATGTGTCTCCATTTGTGTAAGTACAATGACAAACAGCTTTATTTAATTTGTTTACTGAATCTGTAAAAAAATCTGACAGCTTTTTTGGTCATAGAATATAGTTATGCTGGAAGAAACAAAAGAAAAGACATGAAAAGATATCACTTCAACAGTCATAATAATGGGTTATTTAATTAAACCTATGTTGATGTGCTTTTTCAGTTTGCAACGGTTTTATTTTGTACTGTATGTAATAAAAATCAAGTCAAGTTTGCACTGTAGTGTTTTGATTTCACTAAAATTCTTTTGTTCTTAGAATTTTCCTTCCATCTGAAGCGTCGACGTTCAAGGGAGTGGGTTTCTGTTCACAAGAACAGTCATTCAAAAATCCTCCACAAAACATCCTCTGTGATACTGTTCGCTGGCGGAATTTCTCTCTGCCAGTGTCTGGTGGGGTTTGCTCCCAGCCAACACATTGAATAAGCCTTGCTTCTAGCAGTGAGTGCACCAGGCATGTTCACTGAAGCCCACACAAATGCCTGAGATGTTATTTGTGACTTTCTAAGCTCCCTTGTAGGTCCATATCTTGTCTAGGTTTGAGACTCTCAGTTTAAAAATCACCAGTTCTTCACCGCTGTGCTTCCTATTGGCTGTGAAGTGTAGAAACATTGGTGGTGCATATGGAAAAGTGTGTAGGGCTGTCAACAACTCAGAAACTTCTTTACAGAAGTTGTGGGATACTTCTTTACAGAGTTGTGCTGGGCCCTCCCTCCTCACCAATCTATCATACTTAAGGTGGGTTTTTTTAGATCAAACTGGCATGAATCACGGCTTTTATCCAAACAATGAGACTCTCAATTCTCCTACCATCCGCCATCCTCTGGCACAGCTTCAACATTATTCCTGGTGTACTATCAGCTGTAAAAGAGTTTTCTGTGACTGAGGAAATTAAATAATAGCACATCTCAGGGATACCCCAATATATATTGGATAAGTTGTAAAATCAGGAGTTCTACAATTCTAGGCCAAACTCTTAAATGCATTTTTTGAGTGATAATGAGCAGGTTGTTTAATCTTCACAGAGTGACTAGCAGGTTTCAACTACTTGTAAATTACTTTCAGATCTTCAAATGGAAAATACATATCTGTCAGCATTTTAGGGAGATGAAGTTCTGTAGATGGAGTTAATGTTTCAAACTCCTATTCATTTTTGAACCTCAAAGTTCTTTTGTTTCAGTGAACCAGAAAACACATATTTAAGTGATGATTTCACATCTTTCAAATGATGGCTTTTCATGTAATCATCGTAATAACCTCCCCATAAGAGACTCTCAAAGTGGTTTCACAGACCTTCCTAAGGAGTCATGGGATACTTACTCATGCTGTACATACAACTACTTCTACTGCACATAGGGAGAGGGGATCAGAGGGGTTAAATGTCACTCAGTAAGGCAGCAAAGAGTTGAACAAGAACTTGTTTCTCCTGATTCCAGATCCTGGTGAGTTTTTTTGTTCCTGAGCACACACATGTTCATCTGGAATAGCCTCACAAATACATGAACCCCATGAGTATTCACTAAAGCCACTTCCAGCTTCTGGCCAGAACAGGAATGTAATCAAAAAGGTACTTAAGCATTTCCAGGGCTTCTAAATACAGACAAATAACAAAATAAGCAATAAGAATTAAATTATCCAGTTGTTTATTGGAACTACTAAATCCTGTAATTTGACTTCTTGCTTAGCAGAGACTTTCAAATTACCTGAGGATTACATCTCATGCACAAATAACAACCGAGTCCAAATAACAACCCTTGAAAAGTTGTCCTGTGAGTATCAGAGTGAGTTTGCACATGGATTTGTATCTTCACCCTCTCATCTCTTCCTTGCACTAACCTCAGCCCTGCCACAACCAGGATGACCCTGCTACCACAATGACTTCAGCTCCCTCCACATTCTCTGCAAGGCCAGGGCACTGACTGACAAACAGGCTGCTGCCACACCGAGTTTGGACCAGCAGAGTTGGACTTGCTTTGGCTCAGCCCCTCTGCGTCTGGCCATGGATTGACACAGAAATTGAAAGAACCAGACTTCCTTTGAGACTTACCACTTTTTCAGCTGTGGCAGAAATTGGCCAAGAGATCGTAAAGATACAGGAAAGAGGGAGGGGGCTAGAAAGACAAACGATTTAACTGAGTAAGTGCTATTTCCCTGTGAAGTTTGGGGTAATAAGTTAAAATGGGTGCCAGAGGGAGGGAAAGGGAAAAAATTGAGATGTCCTAAAAGTGCAAAGCCCTTGCTCAACCTCCCATAGAGGTTTAAAACAAATACAGACGCAGATCTCTTAGAGTCTCTAGGCCAGTGTCTGGAGTATGGACAGAAAAGTGATAGATGTTTCAAGATTTGGCCAGCATAGACAGTAAAGAAGTTATACCCCTTTCAAATGCATAACCTATTGAGTTTACTGTTGAAAAGGATTACCATGCAATCTTTCTTTCTTTTTCTTTTTTTTTTTTTTACTCCTAAGACTACATGGCATACTTAAAATTTAAACTGGACAAAATGAGAATAGCTATTCAGCATGGAATGACTCTAAACTGACTCACACAATGAGATGGTGACCTAGCAGGCCTTTTTCCTTCCAAGAGATTAAGTCCTATCTGGTGGAAAATGCATCATAGATTAATTAAGTGCCCATGTATTAGTGGCTTTATCGTATGACTCACTAATACTGAGTTAACCTTAATAAAGGATTCTGAGAATCTTAAGCCAAGGATTTTATTGATTCACATTGTTCTGGTGCAGGTAGTACTTGAGTTTAATGGATGAAGTCTACACAGAATTTAGAAAAATCAAAGATTCAAGGCTGATGAGGTAATCAAAACGTATTAAGACACACACCACCGAAGCTGGGCCAGTCCCTCCGCCACTAGAGGGCAAAGCCACAGCATTGCAGTCGGCAGCGCCGCCTGCTCGCCTCTTTCCAGGGCTACTATCAGCGAGGGCGTTTATTTTACAACAAAAACTGGTTAAATGATCACTAAGCCCTCCACTAGGAATGGCGTTAGTAAGGAATACTTAGAGTGTTGTTTCTGTCAGAGTGTGGTATGCAGGCAGTTATTAGCAACTGTGCAGGAAAAAAGCCAACATTTTCTTCCATGGAACTGTGAATAAAAGCTTCAGTCACCCCAGAGGTTTGGTCTCTTAGACTCACAGCACAGGCGTTTCCCACTCGAAGTCTTGCATATCAGTAGAAGGCTGAGCACTTGTATCAGGAAGTTTGCTGGGAAAGTAATGAACATTTTGCTGCAAGGTTTCCTAATTTTTTGATGGTACCAGATCAGACCAGAGCCTCCTGAATGTTTCAGTCAATGACAAACTTTGGAGAGGTCCAGAGCCTTATGTACAATCCCCTTCCCAAGTGAGACCTTCTAATATTAAGAATTCTTGTTCTCTCCACTGGTTCTTGCCCTCTCCTGTGCAATGCATGTTATCAAGCATCTATTCTCTGTTCACACTAAATTTCCCACTGCACTTTTCAGAGATCAGGCGTGGGTCAGTTTGGTGTGGACCTGAGAGACTGCGTGGCACAAGATCACTGTGCTGTCTGTGACAATGGCCAGAAGCAGATGCCAGAGGAAGAGTTAAGTAGCAGGATAATCATACAGTCACACTTGTCAGGAGTAACCTCCCAGCTTCCAGCAAAGTATGTCTCAGGCTTCCCAAGTGAGAAAAGTTATCCTGGCATGCAATATGCTTCAAAGGCTTTGCCTTCTGTGAACGAGTCCACCCATCCCTTCAACCACTGTGAACATCGCCATCCCCACGGCTGCTCCCATCATGTGCTGAACAGCACATGAGCTGTGTCAGATGATGCTGAAAGGGATGACAGGCTGTTACTTCTTAGTGCCCAAGGAAATCAACTTCTGCATAGACAAGCAGCCAGAATCCACAGCTACAGACACAGAGTTCTGTCTCCCGGCGAGCAGATTTACAGGACTGAACTCCTGCTTCTGTTAAAATTAAGATTTTATGACCTCCTGATTTTGAGATTCCCAGTGCTGGGAAATCCAGCGTGTCCCGCTCTAAACTGTCTTGGTGATTAATTACCTTCCCTGGTGGAAGACCTCGCAGGAAGATGACTACATCTGCATACACTCACTGAATCTTGGAAGTCCTTAGAACCTGTGACTGAGTCACCCCTTCACCTTCTTTTCTGACACTGAAATATATTGAACATTTTCACTTTAAATCATTCTTACTGATCTACTCTGAACCATCTCCTTTTCAGCTTCTATTAAGGAAGTAAGGAATTTGGTATCAGACTTCAGGAGCAATGGGACTAGTACCAGAAAAATAAATACAGACATCTTTCTGTAGTCTCCTGTTTATAAACCCAGGATTGCATTATCCTCTTGGCTACAGCACCACCGCACCTGCTTATTTTCTTCTGATTATATGTGATGATTCTTGAGGTTTTTGAGCATTAACTTGTAAGAGCACAAATTCTCTCATCCTGTAATCACTCTCTCTATTCCTTGGTGCATGGTTTTACATTTGGCTGTACAGAAATGCACATTACTTGATATCAAGCTGTCTCAGCTACTTTACAGCACGACTTGTTATTTATGAATCCCAATTGCTTACATCACCTGCAAACTCTTTAAGTGATGATTTTATGTTTTTCTTAGAGCCATTAATATCAATACAATGCAGTGTAGAACTAATTGCCATAGGACGCAGAAACACATTCTTTGATGATGACTTTTTATTTTCCCACTTTGTAACTGTCAGTTAGTTAGAGTCTCAACAGTTTAATATGTGCTGTGATGAGTCTGTATCATTTTGGCTTCTTAATTAAAATCCTGCAAGTTACCAGAACAAATATTCTGCAGACCTGCTTACCTTCATCAACCAAACTTGTAATGCCATTAAAAAAATCAAATTATTTTCGCAAGATTTATTTTCCACATTAATTTGCATTTATTGTGTTTCCACCCTTTAATTCTTTTTTAATCAAGTAATGTAGATAATGTCCCATTTTATTACCCAGAATTCTTGTCAGTCTGGCAGGTTGTAATTACCTTGGTCACCTTGTTTACCCTTTTAAAATATTGGTACAATATTTCATCCAGTCCTCTGGAACTTAAACAGCATTCCAAGATTTATTGAAAATCAACATTAATGGTCTAAAGATACTCTGTGCCAGTGCTTTTAAAACTTTTGGATGCAAGTTAGCTGGACCTGCTGATAGCCAACTTCATTAGCTTCCATTTAACATCCTCCTCAGTGCTTGTTGTAACAGAACGTATTTCATCATCATCATCCTATGATATTTCTGTATCATATGGCTTTTCCCCAAAACCAGACCAGGAATAGTTATCGAGTTCTTCTGCCTTTCCTACAGTGTTGTTAACCATTCCACGATTTCTGCCTAGGAACAGAGTGAAGCCATTATGGAACTTCCTTTTTCCCCAGGTTTCTGCAAGTCTCACCAGGTAGTTAAAAAATCTTATTTGTCCTTAACTCTGTTGTTCAAAGATTACTCTGGCATCATTTTGAATCCCTAGAATTCCCTGGAACTCCTAGATCCCAGTGCACATATGTTGTTACACACATCTGTGTACTGACCCTGTAAACTTTGTGCTGCTCCCTGCAACCACGGAACCTCAGAGCTTCCCCTCACCTTTCTAAGTGTGGTCCTCTCACCCCCTTTGCTGTTCCCTGCCTTTTGCAAATCGAACTATCCTCTTGTCTCTGCTCTCCTTTTTGCCTTTTCCTTGGTAGCTTCTCATAAAGAGCTGCGGAAAAGTGGCAAAATACTTGGGAAAATGGGTGGCAAACTCAATACCAAACATCCATGCTGTCATGTGGGATGCTACCAGGCACCATTTCTTACGACAGTGCTGTGGAGGCTCACGAACATGGAAGAGCTGCAGACGCATTTTGGAGAGTTTGTAACTTGGACAGTTGTGCCAAGTGAAAAGTCATCATCCATATCTTACAGCCTTGCTGTGGCTTGAGGTCAAAATTATTGGTTTGGTTTGTATACAGTGTTTCTCACTATCAATACTGAAATGTTTTCTCTTCTAGCAGAGGGAGCACGTTGAGAACACAGGATGGGCAATCTCCCTGCTCTAAGCTCAGGTGTCTGGCACCACAACTGCCTGAAGCAGCACCCTGGGGTTTGTGGAGTTTGCTGCTCTTCTAGATACATCTTCATTAGGAACAAGTCATGTGGCATCCAAGATACCCAGGAGGGATGGGGAATGAGACCATGTCCCATCACCTTAACTCGCAGAGATGTTTCCCATTGCTCCTAACTCCTGTTTTGCATGCTTTCATGTGACAGCCTTCTTGCAAAAAAGCCAGTTATGATATCCTTCAGGAAAAACCTCTCTGTGTTTGGTGAGAAGACATCCCAATGAATGGCTGTATCCAGAGGAACAAAAGTAGAACAAAATTATGGTAGCGATATGCCTTTGTGAGACATTCGTAGATGGCAAAGCTATGCACTTGCATGCATTTGGCCAGAGGTTATAGAGAGTTATGCCGCTCACTCCTTAATTCATTTGCTTGTTGTTTGTCAGGCATATTGTGTGTTTATCAGTCTGAGGTGTTTCATGAGAATCATTTTGAGGACAGTAATTGTGTATTGCACCAATCAGAACCCCTCATCTGTGCTTCACAAGCATGACACCACCAATTGCTAAAGAGATAGCAAGTTGGGGTTAACCAGTAATGCTTCATGGGAGAAAATAAATTCCATCTCCATTAATGTGCTACTCCCAGCTATGATGGATGAGCATTTTTTATCTCCTCAGCTATTTGCCCATGAATTGATGATTCAGTTGATTGGGAGTATCTCGTATTTTCTGCTTGAAAAGCACATAGTTCCACTAGAATCAATGAATAAACATTAAGTGCTTCCCTTTCATTTCAAGCGGGATGGGCTGATGCTCCTGGAGCAAGAAGGCCTAGATTTTATCACCGGGGCTCATTACACTGCATTCACTGACATATGTGGGAAGTTAATGGAGGAGCCCAACCCGCTGGGAAGTGATAGCCTGTATGTGTGAAGGCCTGGGAAGAGGGAATGGCCGTTCAACTGCATTAGCAACCACCACACTCACCTTTCCCTCCTTCCTGGGCTGACATGGCACTCCGCTGCGGCTGGGAGGTCACGGACCTGCACAAAGGTGAGGGGACAGCGACTCCTTCCCATTCCCGCGGCAACAAGCGAGCCCTTCCTGAGGGGGAAGCAGGGTGAGGGGTTCCTGCAGCGAGGGATGATGGGTTCCTGAGGTGGGGGGTCCCTGAGGCAAGAGGTTCCTGAGACGAGGAGTGAGAGGCTCCTGAAGCGAGGGGTGAGGGGTTCGTGAGGCGCTGAGCGCTCGCTCGCTCGGCTGAGGTTCGCAGCCCGGGACCGGCCGCCCCCCGCCCACCCCGCGCCCTCCGGACCGCGGCACACGCGGGAAGTGACATTTCCTGGAGTTCCCGAGCGCCCGCAGCCAGGCGAAGAGTCCCGCTCCCGGCATGGGCGGCCGCCTCCTCCTGGAGAGAGAACGGGTGAGACTCCGGGCGCAGTGTCACGGTTTGGCGTAACCTGTCAGCTCGCCATCGCGGCTCCTGTGAGCAACGAGCGCACTTGTTTGTTGTTGTTTGGTGTGAGGTGGGTTGTTGTTGTTTTGTGGGGCTTTTTTNTTTTCTTTTAAATTTCTGGAGGCCTCTTTGCTGAGGATTGAACGTGTCTGCCAGCGGATGGCTCCTTGCCTCGCACCTCTCAGGGCGACCGAGGGCATCCCGCAGGACGGAGTGTCCCTCTCCGATTGTGGAGACACTCAACATGAAATGGCGAAATAACACATGGACGGCTCCCAGCCGCCAGTCCTTCTGACCACGTTTTGTGTAGTGGTCACACTACACATCCGCTGCAACCGGGGCCCGGGGG
>VZRQ01007409.1:369864-412712 GCA_013397975.1 Machaerirhynchus nigripectus | reverse complement strand
CCCCAAAAAACCCCACACAACAAACCCCCAACTCCCCCCCAAAACCAACAAAAAATACATTATTTCTGTTGGCAGTCTTAGAAAACAAGGATATAGGATGTTTTCAGTTTTAATCCTTATTTCACTATAAAGCTAACCAACATGAACCAAATACTGTCCATTACATAGTGGTGCATTTTGGTTTATGGCAGTACTCCTCCAGTGCCATAGCAGATGAGGTCCTGTTACTCCACTGTTGGAGTCCAAGGCATGCCTCTGACAGCTCTGGCAGGTCAGGGAGCCCTGGAGCCCCTGCGAGGGGGTCCCAGACCCTGGCCAGAAGCCAAGAATAAAGGAGTTTTCGATCTTAGTCCATGGGAAAAATTACCAACACTGCGAGAAACATTGCAGAGCACGAGAGTGTAAAAACAAGTAGTGTTTTAGTGTGTTGCAAGGTAAAAAGGTAGATTTTAGAACTTTTAGAGTAAAGATAAAGCACTTAAGATGGAGGATTTTGGGCGTTACCCTGTTCTTCTTCTTCTTCTTCTTCTCCTCCATCTTCTCTGGTGATGGTGGCACAAAATGATTGGTAGAGTGAAAAAGAGGTAGAAATTACGTGTCTAGAATAGGTGCAAATTAATTGGTATAAAATGGTAAATAATAAATACGTTGTGAAGAATGGTTGGATCATGGAAAGGGTACAAAAGGGATGGGACAGCCCAGGACTGGGCAGTTCCCGCTCAGACACGGCTGGCATCAGACTCACTGCAGGAGTTGAAAGCTAGCTAGAGATAAGAAGAAATAAACAACTTAAAGCAACATCTGCAGGCGTCTTCTCATCTGTTCGGGCTCGAAGGTAAAGCTACACAGAGGCTAAAATAGAGATAACGGACTTGTGTGGAGTAACAACTCCCGCACTCCACTATTCAACACATGCTTCTGACTTTCACTCAGTAATGATGTCACCCTCTGGTGGTGACACATTGCAGCAAGGAACAGAACTGAGAATTGTTAAGGAACACATCAGAGTTGGTTTTAATGTAAAGAGAAAGTAAGAATATGTCTATATTCCACCAGAACATCAACTTTTTTATCTCTCATTTCAATCTGGTGCTGTAATGAGAGCAGCCAGAGCTATAACACTAGATGTATTACATTATCTCTGTTGTGATTTTTTCTGGAGCTGAAGTGTATTATGTTTATTGTACTCTAGCAATTTTAAGACTAGTGCACAGAAAAAATACCAAAGAAGTGAGATGCCTTAAAAAGCTTGTTATTAGTATTATAAACATCAACCATCACACATCCAAACTCCTTCAAGTACGATAAATCCGCCTTACCAAATTCTTTAATCAAATTTTAATTTGAATTAGAGTAACAGTGACAAAAGAGGTGAATTTTGTGAAAAAGATGGACAAACCTCAGCTCTTTATATTTTCATGTGTATTTGAACAAAATTAGTTTGTTTAAAAACCCAAAGAGTAAGTAAGTTAAGAACACACCTTTCCTATAGCATGAGCAACAAGTAGCCAAGGAGATGTAAGAGACAGTGGAAGGGGATACTCCCTATAGTCTTATTCTGCATCTTCTCACTAAATATTTCAGTCTTCCATCGACCTTCAAGTGCATCCCTGTGAGATACAAACCAAAACCAACCACAAGTGTTGGGACAGCAGCATCAAACTTGTGTTGAGCGGTTTATTTGCAGAGTCTGAAAAGTTTAATTAAATCCTGTCACATTCACCAGTGTTTCAGGCCTCCACATCCACAGTTCCCTGCACAAGTGCATGTTCTCTGCATTTATGTGTATATAATTCTATTCTTTATGACTTGCAAGAGTTCAGCGCACATTGCCTCAGGTCTCCCTTGCCTTCTAATATTTCTTCATCAGCAGCCAGAATGTCTACCAATCCATAACTACATAAAATGTACTTCTTTCATTCTGGCATTTCATTCTATTTTCAAAAACATTTTTAGGAATGAGTCCAAGGTAAATAAATTTTCTGAAGTACTGAGCAGTTTCTGATTTTGAAAATCTTACCACATCATTTAGATGGCCATCTATGAGCCCCTAGGCAAATTTTCAGTACTGTGACAACAAAGGAGATACACACTCCTTTCAGCACCACCAGGATTTGAGAGTTTAAACAGCCACATACATTTTGAAATTAAGTCATTGAAATTTTTATTCTATCCTCAGGCACTCTTTAAACAAAGGGTGCCTACATTTACTGAGTGAAAAGATTTTAAGAAAAACTTCTTCCAGTGAAAACCACAGAAACAAGAAAAACACTCGTTTAAATTTTGAGCCACAGCTGGGGATCAAAGGTCAGCATCTTCACCAGAAAGGAATCCCTCTTCCACGCCTTGTATTATTTATCAAACTAATTACTGGATTTTGCTTAAACAAGAACACCATTTCTCCAGTTTTGGTTTCGTTTGCCTCTAAATTTCGAGTAGATTAGCAACAGCTGGTCTAAGTGAGAAAGTTACTAAGGGCTACTATGACCCTATATGCCTCTATTTTCTTTGTGGTTCTTTTACCCAATGACCAACACCAAGCTCTGCTCTTTCCACTACCCATAACTTGGACACACTATATTTAGATTAAACAATCCCAGTCCTTGGAACAAGATGCTTTACTCCTTTCAATTACTTCAGTCTAAAAGCAATCACTGTCCTCAGCCTTTGTGAACTTTACGACTTGTTGGACTTTTCTTGAAATATGTCTGTTCTTAAAAGCCAAACCCACGGAAAAATAACTGAAACTAAATGCCATGTGATCAGGCAAGCATAACACACAAGAGTCCAAGAATAAAAGGAGAAATACTGCGGCAATGTCTGACCTTCTGAACCGTGCATATGGATTGAAGGCAAATGGCTCATAATCACATCTTAAATGGTACATACAACTAGTTTATGTTTAGGTCAGAAGAACCCAGTTTACAGAGCCATGATTTTAAAACTTCATGGACTTGCTTCAGATGCCAGAAATTACTTCACATTTGGAACGAGCTTAAACGAGGTCACAGTTGACCTTTATTAGCTTACATGATCAAAACCAGTTGAGCAGGCAGTTTCAATGGCTGCAGACATTCCCTCTATCTCCTACCATGTTTCCACCTCAAAAAGGAAGGTGAATGAGTGGTTTTTTTGTTCTAAACTGCTATGAACTATGGAGTTACTCAGGCTGACCTGAAACTAGCAGTTCAAAAGTTTTTATTTAAAGCCTACTGGCAACACAACTTCAACAAGAAGTTTCTTATAGAGGTGTTATCAGCCTGTTCAGATCTGCACTCAGCCCTTAACTCAAGTAATAGTATCTGTCAGTTACACTCCGATCACCCCTGTAGAAACTGAGCACTTGTAATCCTACTAACCAAATACACAGATTATGTTGCTGCTGACAAAGATATCAGAGCCCTTTATTTAGATCAATATATGCTGAGAATTATGCCACCAGTATACTTATAACTTGTTATATATATATATATATAAATATAATTCTTGTTATATACTATAACAAGAATTAGTTATTTTTGTGAGGATAAAGACCCCATGATATGTCAATAAACTTCAACTTCAGGCAGCAAAGCTTTGGCAGCATTGGGTAACTATCCAAGTTACATGTACAGTAAGTCAGGATGTTCAGTAGCTGTTACGGCTATAAGCTGAGCTAAAACTCTGTACAAATTATTAGTATAAATGCTACCCTCAATCCAACCTAAATATTTGAGATGGCCAGACAAAATCAAACTGCAGACATGCCATCTACGCTCCAAAGAATGTATACTCAGGTTTGCTCAGGAATTAATAGAGGTGTTTCCTGGGAGAGATTTTTAACAGGATGTGCAACTGTGACACCAGAAAAGGAAAAAACAAAGGAGGAAAATACTGATCCCCTTCCAGCTGAAAGTTCTTCTACAGCTGGCAGCAACCCAGACGAGATTTTCTTTATGAACAGACCTTTACTTCATTAAAAAGTTCCATTGGAATAAAGAGAGAAGCATTACAAGAACTATGTAAGATCGTTTTCTCTCTCACTCCTTCTAAGAGTACAGACATACTTGCATGCCCATCCTTACAGGATTCCTGCAGCAGAAGCTACCAAAGATCTTGGCAGAGGTGGCCAAATCCATAGGTAAAAAATACCCAAACTGTGCAATTCACCGTTGTCTACTGGGTAAGTACTTATCTGAAATAGGTAGTTTCCTGAAAAAAACAGTTTTGACAATATAGTGAGATGTGGCAGCCAGAGAGAAAAGAACAGTAAAATGTCAAACACAGAAATAAAGGAAACTCTTGTACACAGATAGGATAGAATGACCAGAGGATGAACTGTTACAACAGATGATTTTGGCATGGGATCAAACTTCACTGTACTACTTCCTTCAGGTGAACTTCTGCCAGAAATACTGCTGGCCAGAATTCAAACTTTCATCTGACCAGACTCACTGAGCATCAGCAGAGATCATTCAAACTGAGATGGAAAGAAGCAGATTAAAAATATGAACCACCACGTCTTCAAGGCCTCACAAAGCAGAATCACATAAAGATATATTTTCTTTGTAGGATCTTATTTAAAATCCATGGAAGTCAGCAAAGTGGGTGTTTCTAACTGTAAACAGGGATACTTCTATATATTTTGTTTAGGGTTTTATTATCATCCATCTCTGCTGGTTACAACCATAAGAGAGAGATGAACACACAGAACTAAGAGTGGTTCACACAAGGCTTAGGGCTGACCCCAGATGAATTCAGCTTGTACCAATACACTGTTCCACCATCCCGTACTGTGTCTTCTGTTGGCAGCATTCATAATGTTCTCATTACAACATGGCAAAATGTTATTTCGCAGAAGTGTAACTCTGTAGGCAGAAAAAAAGAACAGCTGCTGTAAAGTCTTTCTTCCAAAGTCTTCTAAAATACTAAATTACAATGAAAAGTCCAATAATTTAATATGATCAGGACAGAAATTCTTCAGGTCTGACATCTACCCACTCCTATGACATGAAGGATGATCCTGATCTTTCAAAAAAATCTCTCTTCATCTGCCTCTGTCACGGTGTACCTGGATGGTAAAACACCACGACCTTCCCCAAAGCGCCTCTAAGGAAGCCTCTCGGTGCAGCCAGCACACTTGCACACACACGGACACACACACCGGATAGCTGGGGAAACAGTGCAACCAGGAATGAGCAGGAGAGGCCTTCGCGTGGGGTTCTACAGGAGAGATTTTAATGGCGTCCGTACTCGAGCCAGGTCTCAGACAAACCCGAGCAGCACACTGGGAGAAACTCTGAGGGTGTATCAGGTAACAAGAGGTGTAGTGGCCAACGGAGCCAACCAGGGAGGCAGAACTAGGGTACATTAACATAACAGAACAGACCATTCTGGGGGAAGCTTTTCAGGCCCACTGGCCTCCACATGCCTCCTCTCTCAGCCTATCAAACCACCAGGTTATTCACAAGCACTTGTATAAACTGGAAGAGGAAACTTAACCAATACCAGCATCCTCAGCTTCAAAAATTATGTTGTTCTCTTGTATCACTTGCTCCCTTTTGAATCCTGATGAAGTACAAAACATAACAACATTCATAAGCTTTGCTTAGCCTCAGTTTTTAACATTCTGGTTTAATTCAGAGCTTGAGCTAAGGCACCTTACTTCAGAACACTGAATTTTAGAATCATCAAAGTTGGAAAAGTCCTTTAAGACCAAGTCCAACTGTCAACCTACCACCACCACTGTAACCTCTTATCCTCTCAGTCATATCACCCAGGAATTTTTACCTACACAAGATTTTAAGTGCTGTCATTTCTGATTTCAACAAAATATTTTAACACCTCTGTATACTGCGCCCTCTTTCTAAAAACAGTCTGAGTTTCCTGTCTTAAAAATTGGTCTGGCTTCAGACACTGAAAAAGGATGATTCAGAAAATTTTTACTCCATTCATCTGATTCTTCAACAAGTGTTAGAGGGCAACAAATAATAGTGGTACTCTTCATAATAATTCTGATTATAGCTATATCCTATGAAGTAAAAATTAACAAATATGCAGATCAGTCACACAATGACTCTATTAACAAACAAAATATGATACCTTTATACATGTTTAGTGATGTCCTATCCTGAACAAGATGATTCAGGGAAGGAAAAACCACTCAGGTTTAGCCTTGTCAAGAAACACCTACTGAAAATTGTTACAGTTATGCTTTTTCCTAAAAGATACAGCACTCCTCAAATCAGAAATGCTTGATACCGTGTCAACATTTGGCTTTGTTAACTGCATTTGAAGACAACTTTGTGATTACAGAAACTATCTTGGAATAATACTAGCTTATACACTCAACAGGCTCTCAATCCTCCCCTTTTACAACTAGCTTTCTATTGCATTGTTAGTGTGCTTGGTTTCTGTGCATCAGTAGAACTATCTGGCTGTTCAGACCCAAATCACCTGAAATGAGGCTTTTTCTCCCTGCAGCATCTTAATTACAATCCTAAAATGGTTTGAATTGGAAGAGTCTTGTTCCAATTTCCCTGCCATAACAGGAACATCTTCCACTAGACCAGGTTGCTCAGAGCCCCATCCAATCCTGCCTGGGACACTTCCAGGGACGGGGCATCCACAGCTTCTCTGGGCAACCTGGTCCAGTGCCTCATCACCCTTTGAGTAAAGAATTTCTTCCTAATATCAAATCTATATCTATCACCTTTCATTTTAAAGCCATTTGCACTTGCTCTGTCACTATATGCCCTTGTAAAATGTCTGTAGGAAAAATTAGCTTGTCAAGAATGGGGCCAAGCAGGAACCTGCGACTCAGAAGTCCATTGCAGAGGTACAGTTCCCCTAAAATGCAAAATATCAGAGCAGACTCCTGAAATCTTTTATATGAATCTCTCTTTTACTGAGGTACTTCAGTCTCAGCAATCCTGCATGCTAAGTCTTCCTAGAGATACCAGATATAAAATGTGCTGACAGCATAGATGTCAAAGACAACATACCTTCCTTTCACTCTGACAATTTATCTTTTTGTTAATAACAAGTTCTTTTTATGGATTTTTGTACCTAGTTCATGCTAGAAAAGAGTGAAATAAGCACAAAGGCAAGCCACAAGAAATGCTGTGGGCTGGCAGCATCCCAACAATTTGGGGAGCACAATAAAGGGCTGCCTGTTTGTAGCTTCCTCTTGCTTGTTCTATCAAGTAAACAAGAACCCAAAGAATATTTTTAAAATGTTTTTCCATTAACTTGGGTTTCCGGAGCTTTGCCACCATTGAACTCTTCCAGGAAGTGACAAGATACATATTCAATTACACAGTATACATACGTATACAAGGTGTAGCTGTGTTAGCAGGGGATGTCCCAGATCATCAGCTAACCTTAAAATGCTGAATGGTGTAAGAGTCTCCTGCCCTCTAAACCTGAACGTGCGTGCCAAAAGTTAGGTATGAAATTTTACAGCATTGTTTTAATTCTTAGAGCTTGGGGGCATCCATCCAAGTGATGCCAAGACAAGGAGGATTAACAGCTTAAAACCAGGATGAACAATGGTCTCAGTTAACTGAGACAAGTTTAGGAGAAAAACAGTTTGGAATGAAATGAATAAATGGTAAGTGCTAGATATTGAACTGTCAGACCTTACCCCCTACATACACGTGCACCCGTACCGGACAAAAACCCCAAAATGCCAGGGAAAGAGGCAATATGAGAAAAAAAAATGGCACCGGCTCCAGTCTTGAGGGAAAAAAACCACAAAAACCAAAGCGCTCATGCCACAGCTCAGGCGAAACAGATGGGAACCTGTTGAATCGCTGGTGTTGGTCCCCTCTTCACAGCTCACTCGGTTTCGTGACAAATTTCAGGAGAAAATGCCCTGGAATGAGTGTTTCCTCTAAAGAGAAAGGGCTTCAATAACTCCCTCTTCTTCTGCCAGTGAGAGAAACGGATACCAGCAGGTGAAAGTGGAAAAAAAGAGAACTGTTTATTAACAAATAAAAAAAGATGGGCGTGCCCACAAGGCATAGAAAAGGATTGAAATTTCAAAACCTTAACCCCCACCCCCCACCAGACCATGTGGCTGTGAGGCAAAGATGGCGGCTGCCCCTCTCTGTCTCAGGGAAGGGGAGGAAACAGTTCATGCAGCAGCTGGGAACCTGCTGGATTTCTGGCATGGGTCTCCTCCTCGCAGCAGGCGAGGTTGGTGGAGTTTAATGTCCTTTTTTGTGTCGGTTCAGCTTCTCTGAGGTCTCAGGTTCGGGGCAGCCGCCCCCCACTGGCTCCCTGGACGGACCAGAAAAAAGGCCAAACCGAAACAGTTCAAGAAAAAAACCAAAAAACCAAAACAAAACAAAAAGCTGCCGAAAGGATTTGCCAGTGAAAAGCCTCCAGGCCGGGGGAAGGAAAAACCCAGAAGATGCTTGCTTGTACTAGCAAAAACTAATTCAGAGAAGGCAATGAAGTGACAATCTGTGTCACAGCTGACCACGGCGGGGACGGACGAGGAGAGTTTGAACAGAGCTCGCCCGGGTTCTCAAACTCTGGCTCACCCCAGGTTCATCTTAAAGCTAAAGCAGCCATTTCTGGGCATAAAGCAGATGATTAGGGAACTGAGTATCATAAAATCACCCCAAGACAACAGCAGATAAAGCAGGTGGATTTGGTATTCTTTCCTCTCACCGGCTTGGCTTTTCCGAGGTCTGGGGCCAAAACGGTGCAGCTCCTCGCCATCCCGTCGGTCCCCACCACTTCTCCCGCCAGTTGTTCTCTGTGACCTCGGACCAAAACCAAATCATCCAATTAAAGAAAAAAGCCACCAAAGGATTGCTGTTGCAGTCTCCAAGGCCAGGGAAAGGAAAAAAACACCCCTTCTTGCCTAAGCTAACAAAAAAACCTAGCTAGCTAAGCAAAAAAAAAAAGAAAAAAAACAAACATTCTGCACAGCACGACAGACAGCCTGGGAGTGAGGCCTTGAAAGAGCCCGGGGAGGAGCCCCAAGGCTTCCCCCTCCCCTGGATCCACCTTAAAGCTACAGCAGCCATTTCTGGGCACAGAGCAGATGCTCAGAAAACCACCCCAAGACAACAACTAATGTTTGCATTAACGTGTTTGATTTTTTACAAAAAAAAAAAAAAAAGGAACCTGAATATTTGTAGTCTAATGACACATGTAAAAATTTAGACAGGGAATCCGACATTTAATCTTCACCATATAGACTCGATACATAGAATATAATTTCTTGTATTTCACATGTATATCGATATAGGAAATACGGCCAGATCCTTTGCCAGATATTGAACTGCTCTCCTCAGCTGCTTTTAATTTTTGGAACCTCTTCAAAATGTGCAGATAGCTACTTTGTACATATTTTAGCCAGTCATAAACATTCAGCAATGTAAAGAACAGTAAGGTTAAATTCCTGCTTTCCACAGTAGTTTAGTTTTTCCACAACACTTTATGAAATATTTTGTGAAAATCAAGCCTCTATCAAGCCTCTAACAATCTAATTAAATATCAGCTCTCTTTTTGCTTTTATTATATTAAAACACACAAATTGAGATTTATGGAAGTGGTGAAAGGAACCCTCTGCAGTATTTAAAAGTTGCCTCCTTAGTCTGAAGAAACTTGGAAAAGTTTTTTAAAGCACATATGCCAACACAAAACTTTATACGTAATATCTACCAGAAGCACACTACTTCCCTGAAATAGGAAAGAAAAGGAAGCCCACAGCTGTATTGGTTATATATGTAGTTAAGACCATGCCAAACTAGTTGATATGTCAGAATTGACCGGACATTAATTGTTGCACCCCTCCCTTATACTGGTTTAGTGACAAAAGGAGAAAAGTCCTTCTATTCCCTTACCTTCCTGTAACATGCCTGTGCTATCAAGACTTAATAGTAGGAGAAATCGGAGATAAACAAAATATGATTAGGGGGTTAAGAAGTCAACTCCAGGAGAGAAGGCCTGGAAGGTATGAGGTGTGCTGTGTCCCAAAGATGAAACATTTGCTTTCCAAAGCACTTGAGGAGAATGAGCTTCCAGCAATAACAAGAGAACCCAGATATGCATTAGGTCCCAGAATTCAGCTAAATGAAAGAAAAATCCCACTCACTGCTATCATCATTTTGATCTAAACAGAATAGATTGAAAATGTCTTTAGAGCCAAACTCCTTGCCATTTGCCTAATGCACTGATTAAGTGATACTTTCTTTTAATTATTTGCTTCACAATCTTTTTATTATTTAAATCAAGTTGAATAATTCCATATTGTAAAAAGCTAAGGCTAATTGGAACAGTAACATTAATTTTCCACTGAGTCAATAACTGGACAAGCATCATAGACCTTTAATTGATGCTAGGATTGTTTTGTTTGACAGAATTGTTTTCAGATTCAAAAGTGCCCGTCCCTTCTTAAAAAGCAAAATTAGTGCTATAGGGTATAATTATATCCTCATCACAGAAGGCAACAAGGAATGTAAATTTTAGATGTCTAAACCCAGAGAAGGTTCTCAAATGCAAGGGTGGGGGAATGGGGGTTTGCTAACAATTATGATTTCAAAAATATTGAAGAGTCCAGTTATGTCATGTCACCAGATCTTTTTCAAGACTTAGTTTATGAAGAATGATACCATGTCCAGAATATTACAGAGCACTAAGACATCTAGTGAGTGAAAAATATATTGCAAGTAGAATTACTGCATGGTATGTAAATTAAGCAGTGATGGGTTTCGTTATTAGATGTAAGAAGTCTATGGGATCATTGCTGCAGGTTAATTATTACCACATTATTTTTTCACTATACATTTACAATTCTTCCAGTTACCAGGGAAAGAAATGACTCTGCATCAAAACCCACTTGATGCAGGATCTCATTGCAATGCTCTCGTCTTTTATCAGGTTCTTGCTTTAGTAAAGACCTAGTATCATACAAACTCAGAGAAATCATGTTTGCTGGTTTAGCCAATAGTGCAGATCTGGCATTAAGTCCTACCCATTAAACACATCCCTGGCATACTTATCACTACAGACCATGTGTATTTAAATTACAGTTCAGACACTGTGATGAATCACATGGCACAGGATGTCTAAACCATCCTTTCTAAAGGAAGCACAAGCTTTCCACAACTTTGTTGGCATAGAGAAGTATAACGAATACCTGGAATGACTTAATTCCTGATTCAATAAAAAGATCAAGCTAATTATTTTCCCTGTGGCCCTGGCAAACACAGTTCAAAAAAATCTGCCATCATCAGTTTCACATACATCAGAACTCCTTCTTGGGGCTCATAAAATAAAGAACATTAGTTCAGAGCAGATCCCTTCATGTCCTGCCAGGAAAATATGTGGAAAAATACATAGGAACGATGTAACACCAACACATGAATAACATTTGAGAAACAGAAATGTACTCCTTCAAACTGAAGCTGAAATTACCAAATAATCACAACAAAAAATTGGAGGGTAAAAAGAAATTGATCAATGTATTTTAACAGGTTTACTTTAAATTACAGGGTTTGGAAATTATAAGGAATGTTCAGATTCCTTGAAATGGAAAATTTAGGTCAGATTCCCTGATCTACGTAATTTTCTTTATCAATTTCTCTTTTTTTTCAACCTAAAAAAAATTAGTATTCACTTTTGTACACAATAGTGTATACTCTATATATACCACATCTATATTTCTTTCACTATCTTTCATTAAGACAAATATATTCTTTAAAATAAGACCAATAGTACAAGGATTTTTTTTTCTTCGAGAACTTCAGGGGGAAAATATGTATTCTCCCTGTCTGCTGACATGTAGATAGACCTTGCATTACCCATTGGCTGGCCGTTTTGCTGGCCAGACATTTCTGGCCTAGGACCCTGCTTAGGTTTTAATGGTTTATGTGTGACCTGGTATTTTCAAATTTCCTGGCATGTAAACTTTTTTCTTTTTGTGATTTTGTGAGAAAATTTCGGATTGAAAAGCAAGGGAATCCCAGTAATCTTGAGTTCAGACTGACTTCAGTTATCTCAGAGTTTCTTCATCACATTGATTAGGATTCCATCATTAGTTATTTTTACATATCAAATTACTTTTTTACAAATCTCTTATATCACAATCCAGCCAGAGGCTCCTCAAACAGAATTTCTCAGAAATTTCTAAACATTTCACTAGTTGCAACATGTCTGTATTTTAAAAGGTGTTTGCACAGCTTCTGGAAAGCAGGAGAAAATGGAGAGTTAGGTAAGCTGGAAGGATTAGTGAATCACAGGCCTAGTCATAGTGAACACAAAATCAAGGGTTATATACTGGATATTTCACTGTAATGAAAGAATATGTTTTTAGATTACATTAATTTGATTTAATTTAGAAAATTCTGGGTTTTTCACATACCATTTTTTTCTAATACTGCAATATCATTACTACACTGTACACTGAAAAGTTGTGCATATCATCAACTACCTACCTCATCATTGTCTCAACTGCACAAGCTTCAGAAGCCTCATACAGGTTTCTTCACAAAGATCATCTTCCAGACAATTTGCAGGGAGTTTCAGTTTTACTGAGTAAAATTTTAGGAATATTAATTTTTACTTCTGTTATAATACTTTTGTTGCAACAGGCAATGATGCTAGGGACGAGATGCACAACCCATACTATCCACTGATTTGTGATACATTTTGGTCCTGCTTAAGTGATACTGGAAACTCCTCAAGGACTGAGGATATTCGTGCTCCTAGTGACTCTTCTGTCCTACCCAAAACCTACATAACCATATACACAAAATTTGTCTTTTTAAATCCTAAGACCTGCTTCTCAGTTCTCTCCATCTGACTGTGAATTAAGTTAGCTATGAGACACTAACAACTAAAATCTGAAAGACAGGGGAAACTTATGTCTGGGAGGAACTGGAACCCAAACAAATAGAAATTTAGATTGGCCAGTAGTGTTGCTCACCAAAAAGCACAACATGCTTGAGTTGATTCTCAGTAAATTGTTGGAACATTTGCTTACATATCACAACAATAAACTTCCTTGATTTTCATAGCATCTTGAGATTTTGTCATTTGCTTGTTTTTAATGAAAGTGGGATTCAATCCAGGATCATAATGAAAAAATACCAAACACAAGACTCAGAATAAAGTTGTAACAGTGACTAGTAATAGACACAGTTTATCTCAAGACACAGCTCATGCTACAAAAGCTGTGGGCTGAAAAGGTGCAGGTATGACAGGTAGGTCTGATGAAGCAGCAGACCCCTATGCATTAGATGCCCTCCAAAAGAGTAGTTGCACACCATGGAAAAAACCACACACTTCTATAGTTTAATCTGCCTTTCTCACAGACCATTGCTGCACCCTGAGCGTGCCAATATGTACTCACAGATATTAAAGAACACAGTGGGAGTAGTTTACAAGGTAGGGGTCTGAAGTTAGGTGAGATGAAAGAGAACCCAAGTAACTGTCATTTTTCCTTTGTCTCCAATTACTTGAGAGAAATTTTAGGAAAGTCTTATCAGATTTAAACTGCTGAGCAATTTCTCAAAAATCCACCCACTTTGACACATAATTTATTCCCTGAGAAAAAAACAGCCTTTAAAACCACTCTTGAAAACACACAGCACTGCAACCAGTGCTTAATGTTACAAATCAAGCTACATTTGAAATCCATGACACAGACTCTCATCCCTACCCTCCCTTCTCCAGCAACAGGGAGAACTCGTTTATCCAGAAAGCTGGATTATAAACTATGCCTCAAGCGGCAGTGAGTCAAGGTTTCATATTGGATTGGTTGAGCTGCTGCTGCTTTTTTGTCTCGCGGTTGTTGTTTTTGATTACCCTAAAAAGCTACTGAGGGAATCTGGGGTGGATTTAAAGTGCAGAAAAGTAATCTAAAAGTTATCTTTTACAACTGGGAATAGAGAGGAAAACTTCAACTAAGTAAAAACTTCTCTGTACATAGTATTTACTTGTGTGGTATTGCACACACATATTATAATTAGCTATAATTTACTTTACTGCCAAGGTTTTTTTGGGGTTTTGTTTTTGAAAGAGCAATCACTTCTGGCTTTTAATGTTAGTTCCAGACATTGTTTGAACTTGGTTTATGCTCTACCGGTAAGTTCTTAATATACTAATTTTAAAAGTTCGCATTTCCAAAGTGGATTTAGTTGCCTAGCAGAGCATGCCTTTAATCATTATCAACAACAACATGGCAGCAAAGTAAGAAACAAAATTAAAACAAAGTCATGGAAAACATGTAATGATCTCGTTTCTAGATAATATTTAATTGCATGTGCTCAAGACAGTGCCTTTTATAGTGATGGATCACTGGTGTAGTTAAAATACTCCTTTACGTGCCAGCCATTACAAAAAAGCCAGACAATTGAAAGTCTCCCTTATCACTCAGCTATGCAGTGTAACCCAGCCTCCTACACCCTGTTTCCTATATGTGCTTTTCACATGGCAATCAAAAGTGCTAATTTATGAAAGCTAGTACCTTTCAGACATGCTATAACTTTGGCAGAGAGAAGTTACTTAACATGTCCTTGATCTAGCAAAGATTCAGATATCTAACTCATGAATTTTAAATCAAGTTTTTTGATTTCATTACAAGGCAGCATTTTTTACCTATTATATATTGTCTCAATGTTAATTAAAGAGCATACTGTGTAGTTCTACAAACTATACACAGCTAGACAAGAATTCTTTTTTGAGAACGTGATTCAAAAGCTCATGATTATTCAATTTACTTCCCTTTTGTGTTAAGAAACTTAAGCAATACTAAAACTTAGACAAAGGTTTTTCATATACTTAAAACACACACATATATATTAATCTATGAGAGAAGTTTATATGAAATCTTTATGCAAATAAATATATAATTTCATATATGTTTCTACCCATGAAAAAGTCCCAAGATAAAACAGAATGAAAATGCTTCAGAGTATTAGCAGAAAGGAGAAAACAAACCAATCCCCAGATACACTTTGTAGATCATATCATCAGCTCATGAGGTGTATCTTTTGCTTACCAGTGGTTTGGTCTGGAAAGTCTAGATTGCAAATCCTTCTTGTATAGGCCTTACACAAAATTTACAATTGAATACGTGCAAAATTAAAAGGAAACAGTAGCACAGTATTGCAATACTTGTATTACAAATAAAGTCAAAATGCCAATTAAATGTTTCTCTTCCTAGCTAGCCTGTCTGTTGAGCACACAGAGAAACACAAGTGGTACTGCACAAATATGACTTACCACACATTCATATCCTGTCAACCAGCTGTGTGCAGCAAAATCTTCACTCAGATACTAAGGGACACAGTTGTAAAAATGATTAGGGTTTTAGCCTCAGTAGAGGAAGTACATTTTCCCACCTCAGTCCTTTCCCTGAAATACCATTCAAACTGCATCCAAACCCAACATAAAACTGCCCGTAGAGAGAAAAGACTAAATTACTGTTTGCTCAGCATTTAACATAAAACAAATTTTTTTAAATTAATATGATTAAAAGATTTTTCACAGACGTTTTGGAAAAAAAATCCAAACACGATTTCTCAATAGTCAACTTGTTATTGTCATTCATTTCTCCCATGGGTACTCAGGGAACAGAATATATTACCTTGATCTGTTTCATCCTTCTGCTGAAAGTATTTTATTTTGCATATATAAGTAAAAGTTCGTGGATCAGAGACTGAAACTCATGTATCTTATTTTCTAGGCTACTGGCTCTGGAATTATTATTACCTGTAAGCTATTTTAGAAGAACCACAACCGTTTCAAGAGGAATGTCTGAGAGAGGTCAAATTCTGTAAATTTATTGACAAGGACAGTAAATGAACAACAAATCAGTGGTCTAACTTAACTAGGCATGAAGTAGGTTAACATTTTAAGTGCCTGTACCAAGCATTTGAATTGCTTTACAAGAAGATTATGCTTTAAAAGTCTCAAAGGCATAAAGGTAAGGGGCAATGGTACTTTTCAATAGTTTTAAAAGGCATAAAGTTGAAGCCTATTGTCCTTACTCCTGTTTAAGCATTTTAATCCTGAATCTTACACCTCTGAAGCAGCCTTAGACGAACCCTAACAATTTTATGCATGAGCAACACACCCAGACCACCTGAAATAACAAAAAAGTAGGGAGATTTTTTTCAAAGATTTGTTTGTGTTGGAATCTCATGAAATATGGTCAGCACATCCACTACATTCAGGAGATTACATAAAATATTTTCAATTTTTAAAGCTGTTCAGCTTAACATGGAAGCAAAAATAGTTCCCTAGTCAGCATTTAAGCATGGACTGTACAAATAACTCAATAATAACATCAGCCTAAAGATCAAGTTAACAAAAAAAAAAAAAAAGAAAAAAGGAAATTGAGAAAAAAACATCAGCAGCACCTAAATCCTAGAGTTTCTTCAAATTACATTTTCTGTAACATTTTATATTACTAGCTGATTAAACCAGTATGAAAATACATTCCTTGCTAAATTCATTGGGGTTATATTACCCACTTTCCCTACACCAAGAATGCTGGTAGTTTTACCCTTCCATTTTCCTTCCTGAGAAGTGAAAGAATTTGGATATGAAACAGAAGTAAGGTCTGAAAGCCATTTGAGTTTGAAGTAAGTACAAGGAAGTTTGATACAACTTATGTCAGCTGCAATGGGCTGGAACACTACAATCAAGTGCCAGCCAAAACCTTTAATGTTCAACCCTGTATCAGTGCAGCAGCTTTGGCATTTAGCTCAATAAATATCACTGTCAAGATTCTACTACTGAGGATACTTCAAGCTGTTGTCATTCACATTTGGCTTGGGACACCTCTGACAAACTGTGCATAGGGTGGCATAGGAGAAAGTGCTAGATGGGCACAATAACTCACTTGTCCCAGTTCAAGACTGCCGAAGTTTTGATATCATGTGAAATAAATAATGCAGCATAGGTACCATATTCTGTCCAGTCCCAGCTGTAGACTCACCTGCCATCCATCCACCTTTCATCTTTGTTTCCTGCATCCTGGCAGGTACATCAGGTATGGAAATTGTTTTTGCAATTTTGTTATCAACACCTTTCTAGCTAGCAATGCAAAGCACTGTGAGGACTGCTATGGGGGAATGAACTCCAGCTCAGCCAGACCCAATACACATGTTCTATATATCTGCCATTGCCTAACTCAGTGTACTGTGAGCTATGCTCAACCTGGAACAGATATCCTAACAAAGACAGAAATCACTTCTGATCAGTGGAAGTCAAACCACTGGTATTAGCCCTTTAAACTAGTATTAGCAAGAACAACATGGGAATTCTTCAGACCCATCCTCTACAACTTGATCACAATTTCGTTAGGGAAGGCTGATGTGTATTTATACCAATATCTTGAAGGGCTCCTCAAACTCAGGCATAACACAGTCATCTTGCTTTCCTCCTGGGTACTGATATTCTACGTAGCTTTCAGGAACTGATTCGTAACGATGGATCTGCTAATGTAAAGAGGAAATTGAAGAGTTTTCCCTGATCAACATTTTACCAAAAAGAATCTACATATTACAGATTTCATACCTGTACAACCACGTATGGTGGTATTGTATAATAAAAACCTGTAGGGGTTTTTGTTGTTTTAATCAGACTCAAGTCATTGAGAAAACATTCTAACATCTATTAACATCTTGGCATTGCTGGATGACTTTTTAACAACTTGTTGCCTTAATCCCAAAACACACAACCTTGCACTGTTTAAACAAATTACTTGTAAAAGTCAACTACCCATCTTCCACAGGACCTATACACAAAAGCACTTATTTTCATATTTATCAAGCTGGGTTAAGGTACTTTCCATTGTTTAGTGCTAGTAATACTGAAATAATTTCAGTAGTAACTCCAGTAAAAGAAACCAAAGTCTGAGTCCTTTGTAACAATATGATTATCATCAACACAACTGAAACATAATTGAATGCACCCTTGCATCTGGCCACAGCATAGTTCAATAGCTTTTAAGAGCTTCAAGTACCTCACTTTCCAAATGATCCTGACAATTTTCTGTGAATTCATATTTGTCTCTGAATTAAATACTTGCAAGTCCTGTTTCAGTCAGTAAGCTGGACCAACCAAATATTTAAGTCCATATAATTAAGGAAAAACCTTCATATTTTCCAAAAATTTGCCTCACTTAACTACAATTTTAGAGAATTGTCTAATACGCCATTATAAAATGAATTACACATATAAAAACAAGGACATCACCTTACGTATGAAATGGAGGCTTTGGTAACTGAACAAGCTTTAGGTCAGAGGCCTCAAATCCCAAACAGCATGACTGTTTTAGCCCTTCTTTATCAATGATAAGTTAACCAAGTATTCATATGCTTTACTAGATCAGGGTGATCAGACTTCCCTTTTAGTATTGAATTTAAACATAGCTCCTGATGTTGCCTAGGGAACATCACTATGGAACACTCACTTTTGACCTCACAAATAAAGGATGAAGTCTTTCATATTTACTCACATAAATATCACAGTGAAAGTCCTACCAGAACTTCTGACTGCTCTTTCATCTGACTTTCTAAAGCATAAATTAAGGAATTAATTTTACAACTAAATATTACACTGGCAAGGGCATGATTAGAACCTGATGTTATTGGTTATTGAGTTCAGGTGAAGCCTTGGCTCCACACCAGAACCAGTAACAAAACTTCCAACAACGGAGTTGCATTGTGCTACATTACCCAGGCTACTTCCTATGAATGCAAGGCTCTCTACACTCATAGTGACCTCTTAATAATGATATGCTCTTTAGGACTTTTGATCCACTTTACTGCTTGTAGATTTTCAACCCTGAAGCAAATGCATGAAGATCTGCTATCAGTTACTGGAAAGTCATGCTTTTTTATGGAGTACCTGTATGGTAAGTTTCAAACCCAGAAGCTCACAGGAGATGTAATCCTTCACAGTGAGGTTGAGAGTAGCATTCTATTTACGATCAACACGTAGAGAAATGGAAAAGTTGTGAATCCTAGAAGGATGCAACAGTCATTATTTTGAAGTGGTCTATGAATCCTTACAACCAGAAGTTCTGCAAAAGCATGGGGATGAAAAAAATCTGAGGTTAAGCCTCATGTTATTCTAGCAGCATAGGCATTAAAATGCAAGATCCTGTATTGGTTCCAGTGAGTAACTTGAGACTCTGTAACTTGATCTGTAATGTGAAATTTTGTGAGCAGAGAAATCCAGGAGAGACCTTAATAACAGAATGCAGAATGCTCTTTAAGCGAAAACAAAGTGTCAAGATTTTATCTTCTAACATCTGAGAAAAAATGGTGTAAATTATTTGGCACAACAGCATAAAATTATAGCCTTCTGCAGCACACACTCTAAAATTATGCTATAAGGCCAGATCCTTTTATTGTGTAGTTGATACCTTGTTGGAAAAAATCCAAACATTATTTCTCTTCTTTAGCCAAATCATTATGTGGATTGAATTTGGGCCAATATGTGCATCCAGTGGCTATCCTGCCTTAACCTTTTTTTGTAATTTAGTTAGGACAGAACTGTCTCTACAGTGCTATGGATAAGCTACAGTAAGGGCCTTATCTTAAAGCTTTTATTTTAGGGGTTGTAAGTTCATTTTATTTCACAACAAGCAAATAAATGCTAAAAGAAATAGAAAGCCATAAATATACACTCAGGTAATTACGTCAACACACCTTACTGGTGGCCACATGCTATTTCAGAGAAACTGTTAGAGAAAACACTAAAATAGTATAGGACTCTTCAATTAAATCAGACTCCCAAGAAATCTCTGTAACCTAATCCAAAATTAATCATTTGCATTACAGTACAATACTATCCCTTCATCTAAACACCTCACAAGCTTCTCATAGCTTACATAATTCTGAAACTTCTGAGTCTGATTAGACATTTCCCCATGGCAAGATGAGATGGAGAGATTAACAACTAATCTATTAATCCACTAGTTTTGTACCTGTCTTGGGGTGACTTTATGCTGTGTATCCCCTATCACCGCTCTATGCCCAGACATGATTCCTGTGCCTTTCTATGCCTTTAAAACTGGGTACAAGAGAGAGCGCACGAGAAAAAAAACTGAGCAAACTTTTCTAACAGTCTGTACTTCAAGGATACAGAGATTAGCTTCTTGCTTCTGAGGAGCAGAGGCAGCACTCTTCCTGCTTTTCAGCCAGCTTTTTTTCAGCTGTGTGTCTTCAGAGAGAGATGGAGAGTGGTTTTCTCCGGGACTTTGGTTTCTTTTTCCTTCTCTTCTGGACTTGTTCAGAACACCAGGACATCAGAACCCAGGGACCTTCCACAGGCCTGGAGGGGGCCCCCACGCCAACCCAGCTCCAAGGAGGAGAGAGACCACGCCCACAGAAGGACTCTAAAATCTTTCAGGTTTTCTCTCACAACTAGAGGTTTTGTTATTTAGCATTATTATTATTCTTTTCCTGTGTGTTTGTTAAATAAATAGTTTTTCTTTTCTTTTTCACATTCCTCCAAGGAAAATCTTTTTTTTCCCGAACCTGGTGGGGGAGGGGCGGCTGTAACGTGCCTTCCTTTGAGGAGACGTTCCCTTTGGACATTTCCCTGATTTTGGCCCAAACGGGCACAGTACCCATCTATTGCAGAGGTCCTTATAGAAAAAGATGGACACAGAGTTCTACATCCTGAGGATAATGTGCAGACTTCTGTGTGCTTCTACGTAACAGAAACAGTTTGATGCTTCGTGTATTTTACAGACTCCAGACTTCTAATAAATGCGTACAGTAAAGTTAAGACTTTGTGAAAGTCCAAATGCAAACACAAACCAAATAATCAACTGGCACTACTGTAAGGTGTTGCAGTCTTGTTAGCGTTTGCCGTTATCTAAAAAGAACAGACACAGGCACATTGTATAAACTGATTCACTCAAAGTAATGGTACAAGTAATGTATTAAGTATAAACTTGACATGAGATAGTTTAGTATTTTTCACAACTTGCTCTGAAGAAATTAAAATATACTATTATGACCAGAAGTACTAGTCAAAAAGAACACTTAGAAGTACTAGTCCTAGACGTACTAGTACAAAAGAACACTTAGATACCAGGAGGTGACTTAGTGGGTTTTTTTACCATGTAAATTTTGTAATATGCAATATACTTTTTAATACTGTTAACTTTTAAAGGATAACAAGGTATTTCTCAAAGTGATACACCTATAACACGAAAAGTAAGTCTTCTTTCTTTCTGCTTTTTCCTTTTCACCATTAATAACAGAATTGTTGAGATTGGAATGGACCTCTGAAAATCATCTTGACCAACCCCCTTGTTCAAAAGAGGGCCAACTGGTGAAGGTTTCTCAGGGTTGTGTCCAGTCAAGTTTTGAGTATCTCCAGGAATGGAAACTCCACAACATCTCTGGGCAGTTTGTTCCAGCATTTGATGACTCTCCCTTGTAAAAACTTTTGCCTCATGTTTAAATGTAATTTCCTGTATTTTAATTTGCACTCACCACCTCTTCTCTCACTACTGAGAAGGGTCTGCTCCCTCTTTCTCCATCCATCAGGTATTTACAGACATTGCTCAGACATTACTGAACTTTCTCTCCTTCATGATGAACAGTCACAGCTCTCTCAGCTTCTGTCAGATGCTCCAATCCTTTAATCATCTTTGTGGCCCTTCACTGAGCTTGCTCCAGAACTTCAATGTCAGTCTTTTACTGGCATGCCCAGGAATGGGCATAGCACTCCAAATGTGGTCTCAAATAGGCTATGGTACAAGGGACGGACTGCTTCCCTTTGCTGGGCAACGTTCGTCCTCACGCAGCCCAGGAGGCTGCTGGCTGCACTTGCCACATTCATCATCTTTCTAGGTGACTGAGGTGAGGCTGACTATAGGCCTGTAGTTCTACATATACACCCTTCTTGAAGACTGGGTTGACATTCACTTTCTTCTAGTTCTCAGGAACCTCCCCTGATCACCAGACCTCTCAAAGAAAATTGAGAGTAACCTTACAATGACACTTGCCACTTCCTCAGCATTCTCAGGTACACCCTACCAAATCCCACAGACTCATGTATGTCATTACTGGCCCTAAACTTCACATCCCTGAACCAGTTCTCCCTGGTTTGTACATACCAGGTCCAGCAAAGAGCCTGTATTTCCCTAAAGAGCCTGCATCCATTCGTTGCAGTACTCCAGCAATGTAAACTATCCCACTGTATCTCTGCAATCCCAATGACATGGTAACCCTGGAACTGATGCAAGCCTTGAATTCCTTCTGCATTAAGCCAAGAATTGTTTTGAAATCTGTTACGAATAGCATCTTTAAAATAACCTAGTAATATTGTTGCCCAAAAGAATAATTACATATACAAAAGAACTCCTTCAACAACACGAGAGGAAAGGAAGAAACAATCCTGTGCATTTTATTGGTATTGAGGTACAGCCCCATTACAATTTTTCTTTTCCTTTTCTTTTTTTTTTTTTAAACTAAAATGCAATATAGAAAAAACATAAAAAGCCTGATTGGTCAATCAGCAGTAAACACAAAGCCTGCTAACAAAAATGTAAAAAAAAAAAGAGAGAGGCACAAACCTATCTGATCTGGACATGTAACTACATAGAACTTCACAGTTATGGCCCAGTTTGCTCAAGATAGCACGAACACTTTTCCTGAACTATAACTTCTTTCTGCACAGGGATCCAATACAAGGGTTGCTCTTGGGCTTAGAAATCACCATTGGTAAAGATGCATGTGGCTGACAAGATACAGGTCTCTTATTCTTCTTCATGGTAAGAAAACTGTCTTCCTTTGTGGGAGGCACATGTACCGGTTTCCAAGGAATGGGGTTACAATACGCTGGAGCTGGATACAAATTCCTATCAGCACTCCCTAAAACATTTAGAAAATACACATAACTAAAAAGGAATATTTACACTACAAGCTTTCCAATGCAAGTATTTATAATAATCATCTGGACTAACTACAACACAGCAGTGTCTTCAGAGAAAGACAGCACAGGCACATCACATGCTTTAAGTGATTCAAAATAATAAATATTCCACCTTTTTTTTTTAACCAGTAACTGGCATATTCTTCACCTCTACTGAAAAAATAAGCAGGTTGAATGCTCAGTCCTTTGTGTTTTTAATAACTGTAGATGTCTACAAATTGGCTACTTTGTTTTACCCAACCACATGATGGATACACTTGAAAGTTTGTAATACATTCTACTGAATGACACAAGTGAGTAGAGAAGTATTTTTAAAAAATCATTTAAATAAATTATTGCAGCTCTCAGTATGTAATGAAGGTCCAACCAAAACATGAAGGCAAGGTATATCACTGTTTACAAATAAATGTAAGCAAAAGAGTAAAGGTTGTTCCCCTGCTTTATACATGTTTCTTAAACATTCAGAGACCAGAATTTTGGTCCCAAAACGATTTCTGTTGCAAAGTCAAATGGAAGCAATTATTTTAGTTGTACAGAAAAATAATGTGTAATGCAATGCTATTTCTTGCTGCTTTTCTGCTTTTGTACTATGTGGGATGACAAAAAATACAAAAATAAAGTAAGACTTGTGAAACACCACACTATGAACAGCATTCTCTTCCACACTTCCCTTTCAAACAAAAAAAGGAATAGGAGTACAGAAGCCAAGGAGGTGCCATGCAGTAAAAAGTGAAACAGAAAGGAAATTTTAGCTCAGAATACAGGTTGATGCCCTGTCTCCTTTTTCACACAGGACTTCTGTCAGCTTCTAATTGTTCTTGTGTCTCAAAACCCCACCTCTTTTCTAAGGGGGATTCAGGTGTGCTAAGGTGGCACACACCTTCTGTAACACAAAAACTAACTTTACAAGGATGCTGAAATAACTAATTTGTTTCACAGGAACCAGTGATTTGCTCTAGTGATTCCTCTGCCTGGTAAGAAAAATCAGATAAAATCGTAGTTTGGTAGGCCACATAATTATCTCAAATAATATAATTTTCCTCCCAAATAACAAAAAAGGCTAAGAAAAATACACAAAAGGTCTCAGAATCTGTGTCTCTGACTTCTACCATAGTATACGTAGTCATTACTATGTGCCAGAACTAGATACTAGATTAATATCTTAAACAGCCTTCATTTTACATTAAAATATTAAAAGGAAGGAACCACAAAGTGAAATCACTACAATATTTGTGTACTAGACATACAAACCTGTAGACTTCCCGTGTGGGAAACCATAACCATTTAAAACAGGTTGTGGTTTATTTCTAGCATTTTGCAGCCATTCCTTAAAGATTTTCTCTGATCTTGTTCTCTTCTCCTGTAGCTCAGCCTCCCGTTCTTTTTCTTTTTCCTAAAAATAAAAAAAAAAACCTAAGGTACTCCTAGACAAAGCCCTGTACAATATACACAAAATAAATAATTTTTTGCAGATTTCCAGACTGCTGAATGTATTTCAAATATGTCTTCAAATACAAGCACCTTTTCCTAACAATGGAAAAGATTCACTTTTTGGTTTAAGTCTGAAAAAAAAATACAAAAACCCCAAACTCCATGTTACTCCAGTGTTTCCCTGAGAAAAACTCAAAGATCATTAAGAAAAATGCTTTAATGTGCATCTTACTTTGCTGACCACACCAGTGTCTTTAATGCACTAACATTGCAACTCTTGAAAGGTTTTTTTCATGTACAACACTGCCATTTGATATCAATATATTCAATGTAAGTTACAGATTAAGTAACTCCATCCAAATAAATGATCAGTTTGTTAATACCTTCTCTTTTTTCTTCTTTTCTGCCTCTTCAGCTCTCTTCTTCTTTAACCATTCTTTGTATTTTATGTCAGCCTTTTCTTGTAACTGCATTTTTTCTAGTTCCCTTGTGGCTTTTTCTGCCATTTCTTTGCTCAGCTTTCGTTTCCTTTCTCTTCTTTCCTTTGTGAAACATATAAAAAAGAACCAGAATAGAAATTTTTCAGTCTATTTCAAGGAGTGATTCTTTTGAGGAATACAGTTAATTTTATTACTCAAGTACAAAGAAAATTATCATAAACCTGAAAAAATAGGTGATATTGTAAGCTTTTGAAGTCAGGACCTATCCATCACTAGATTCCAGGTAAAATAATTTTAGACATACCAACTTGTCAAAAAAGATGATAAAAATTTTACTTTCAGGTCTCCTCATACTATTATGTTTACTATTCTGTTTTATTTATTGAGAGATTTTTTTTAACACTTCAGACATTTCTCAGTGTTTCTGGGAATGAAATATATGTTGTAATTCTCAACAATGGTGTGTTAGCTTTACTTGTCAGTGAATCTAGAGCAAACTACAGTTCCAAATGGAAGTCAGGTAAAGTGCCCCCTTCTAAGAGTCACTGAGATATGCAGACTGTTCAGCACACTTAAGCATAAATTAACAGAAAAATAAAAAGTTCACATAAAAATCCAGTTCATGCTTTGTGGTATTCCCTTAAGTTTTTTAAACTCTTTAGTTTATTCACAGAGGGACCACTTCAATAAATCAATCCACACATTTCTCCTATTCAACTTATGAAAGGGAAAATGAGAAAACACATTCTAGGGCAGGCAAAATGGTAACTTGAGTGCGAAGTGAAATTGCTGCCTGTATGATTTGGAAGACAGAATATACCAGAGGTGTCATTCACTTCTACATCTTTTCAGTATGTGTGTATCCAACGACAATGTTCTGAGATCTTTCTCTAAGCAAATAACCGCATATCCACTGGCCTTTTCTTGATCTGAAGAGGGAGGTATTTTCATTTGAAGAGTAACAACAGCTCTCACTTCTGTTCCTTGTAACCTTTATGAAGTGTCTGGAATCTACTGATTTGATACTATTTCTGCTTAACTCGCTTAGCTCTGAAGCAACCGTATACACATGCAGAAGCAAAAATCTAACAGACAAGCTGTGCACATGACTTGGAGGAGGGGCACAAGACTTAAGACCAGTTTCCTCTTAATAGGAAAGAGCTGTTGAAAAAATACGTTGTTTTTCTTTTAAGAAATCTTCTATTTATACACTTCCCTGCACACTCTTCTAGAGCAAAGGAAATATGTAGTTTAGCAGAAACTTACACTGACTCAGAATTATTACAGTTGGCAGTATGGACATCAAATGCCTAGAACTACAGCTGCGAAGTATAATAAATAAATGAAATACAGGAAAAACACATTCTCAAGAAAGCCAGAAATACACTCCCATTCCCATTTTACCATTATATATTACCATTTTTCCCATTAAAAGAACAAAGAGGCAGAAAACTAGAGCTCTCCCCATGTGTCCCTCCTCCACCTTTTCCCATCGTGCACTTCTGGAAAATCCACTTATGCATAATGAAGCAGAAGCCATAATACTGGAGCTAGGGACCAGCACAATTCCTTCCATCTGGTCTAAACAGGATACCTGCTGGTTCAGTGCTTGTCCCCCATACCAAAACTACCAGCAATCCAATAAAGTAGCATATAGAGAATAAAAACTTCAGCTTATATTGCTCTGCAACACACCTCATTTCTGATAGGAAAGAAGTCTGTTTACAGAACCGCTTGAGTTAGTGTGTCCTGTTCTGTTTGCCAACACCAGAAGCATTACTACAATTTTAACATCAGCAGCTATACTATGCACTGGGGGATTTCCCCGCACTGCACCCCATCTGCCTCCTTTTACAAGCTATGGTTTACTGGGTCTATCTACCATTATCTCTGAGGTGGATGTTTCTTCACCTAAAATCATAAGGATACTTTCAGTAATACTGCTCTGGTATACTCTTGTCAAATATTCTTATTTGACAACAAACACTTCTTTGTGTACACAATATACACAATTTCACAAAACAATTGCAACTAGCTATTAGCTCTGTATTCTCCTTGGTTTTTTGGGGTGGGGGTTTGCTGGGGTTTTTTCCATTTCCCTTCAAATACATTCTAGCAAACATCAGCTTAATCTATTTTAGTGTAGGGAATCTGTAGTGTAGGGAAAATGGTCAAATATGAATACACTCCAATTTCAGTGCATATCTGAAATGCAAAACAACACAGAATTATAAAACAATTGGTCTTATTAATACAACTTCACAACACTGAGGCCTGTATATGTGATAAAACTATTTACGACCAAGACCAATGAAAAACTACATTTCATTCTGGGAACTAAAAAAAGTTGAGATTATGAAATGTTTTTATGCTAATGAAGAATGGAATAAGATCTTTCTTAACATGAAACAAACGTTTCCATATTTTAAAATGTTGAAAAGAAAAAATAATGTATTTTTGGCAAAGTATTCAAATGTCACCTTCCTGGAAAAAACAAATAACCAATTGTCTAAGCTTTTCCTCCTTCTTAATCTAAAATTCATCTCAATCTCTTTTATTTAGAGATGTTTCTCTGTCTCTTCATTACCAAATACTCCCCAAATGCACCAACAACTCCAGTTTTGAGACAGTGGTTGTCTGGAACACATAAAAAGCATTAATGTACATGAGAGATATATGTTAAATCAGTGAGTTAAACTACGGGAGAAGGTGGCTTACAAAGATTTCACACATTTTGTAGTTTGCTGACTTACCTCTGACATACATGAAGTTACAAAACTAAGGCTCTTCCAAAACTACAGTCTTTAGCTAAGGGTCTTATTTTATAAAAGACATGAAAATAAATATAGGAGAAAACTGAAGAAAACAGGCTACTTCCATACCTATGGAATTATTCCATAATGGAAAAATATTATAAGCAGAAAATAGACTAAAAATCTTTCTAAATACTATAAAAGAAAGGCAGGGAAGCTTCTTGAATTATCTATCTTAAGTCACAATACTTAGATGAGTTTAGCTACTATCTAGGCTGACTCAAAGTTAAATTAGGTCCTATGTAAACAATAAATGCCATACACACTACCATGAAAGCCACGACTATTGCTAGGTTTTACTTCCAGTGAGACATCCTTAAGACAGGGAGAATCCCTGCAGAATTGCAGACTTTACAGCTGCCTAGAAGTTATTCTGCAGACAAATAAGAAATGCTTTCTCTTTCTCTCACAATCAGAACACCTCTTCCTTCATAAAGTTAGTGTACACCACTTTCCCAGCTGCTTTAGTAACCTGTTTCATGTCAAGCTTCTGTCAACCCTGACCTTCCCAAACCTTCCCCCATCCTCATTATAAAAGTCTATCAAAAGTGCTATGAATATGCTTATTAATGTACATGTTCTTCACTCCTTCTTTTACTTTCCTTCCATGAGGGAAGAAATTATTTGTTTATGCTTGGTGTTGCTTAGATTGGGTTTTAAAAATTCTCTTTGATCTTGTGTTCAAAACAGTCACAATCTATTCACTAAACCACTAGTAAACTTACATACACTAAAATATGGTTGCAGGTATTACATAAATTAAGGTATTGATTGTAAAACATCCAATTACTCATTGCAAGAAAGGCTTGTTCTCCTGCCACCCTGCCCAAGCACATAATTAAGGAGAAAGGATACAAATCTACCCTGAAGGTTCACTGCTCTGTGCTGTGAGTATATCAAGTCTCAGAACCTAATGAAGTCTGGGCTAGGTTGGTACTTGGAAATCCCCCACCCAACACAAATCCATCTGTCCCACAAAGCAGTGAATGGTGACTCAGTTTGCAGCATGTGTCTTACTGAGTCAGTACTAACTACTAACTTTTCAAGAAAAATCAGAGCTACATGTATGCGGTGAATGGTCAAACGATTTTAAAATTTGAAGCATTCCCACTTTCTTCCTGACAGAAGGTAGAAATATTAAATAATTTTCCATGCACGAAAAAAACCCCTAATTGTTTCAGAAACAGAGACACTATATCCAACTTGAAGAAAACTACTAAAATACGTATTTCTGTATTTTCATAACAATGACTAAATGAGAGGCTGGTATATGTAAAGTGCAGGGGTGTTTTCTATTCTGCATTTTCTATGTAGACTGTCACCAAGTAGAAGTATTTCCAGAAACTAATGATATGATTGATATTTTTATGATACTTCTCGCAGCAATCCTTTCCATCTTACGGTCTGCAGAATGTGACATTTTTCTTTTCACAGATAAGGTTTCTACTTCACAGCTATTTGCTGACATATTAGCTAGCATAATTTAAGGCTGACTGATGGCAAAATATAGGAAAAGCCCACATTGCTAACATCAGAGCACACATTCAAATTTATTTGCTTATCCTCATAATAATCCTGAACCATTTTTAGCAGTCTTGGAAACCTGGGTCATTAAGAGAACTGTAATTATCTTTTCAATTTTGCCCTATAACTCAACTCAGTGACCAAGCCTAGCCCACAGGAATACTTCTTTAATCTCTCTAGAAATTCCATGTGAAACAACAAGAGGCTAGAAAGGAGGTCAACAGAAGTCTGAGTTGCAGATGTCTCCTGACAGGTAGGCTTATATCAATTTACTGCTGAAGTTCACACAAAGTCAGTGCACACCCCACTGCAGTCTGGGAATTGGAGAATTACTAGATCTTTCTCCCAAACTGTGTTCATTTCATGTGGGGACTCAATGTATGTGATAGGCATAAAATTTTAGTGTACTTGGTTCCTGGAACACTCTTGGGATTTTCAGAAGAATGTGGACTGCACAAATGCTGCTGAAATACATGAGCACTCATATTCACCTGTCACCCTGAATTCCTCTTCCAAAACTCTGTCTAAAACTTATTCTAACACTCACCATGAGAAATTAGTTCATTCTACTTACAAAAATCTAAAGGTAATTAAGATTCAGGTACAATCTAAAACTATAACCATGGCATTGATCATGCACAACATCACAGAAAAAAATTGTGTAAAGACTTTCCAGGTTCCGAGAGTAAAAGACCCACAATATGAAAAAAAATCCTTAAGAAATTAAGCCCAGACTCACAAAAAAATTTAGATATGTAAAGACAGACTTAGGTATGTAAACAGAAAATTTTAATTCTTAAATGCAGTTGGTTCTTATGATTGGAAATAATTTCTACTAGAAGCTTCCCTCACAAACACATTTCTTGAAAGGGTTCAGTCTTGAAAAAAGTGGACATCTTAGCATCTCTTTCAAGTCTAAACTGTCAGCAAAAACCATGGTACATCAGGCTCTACATTAGCAACCAGTGCTTTTACTCAACAACAGTTCAGCTGTAAGAACATTAACCTAGGACAGGGTAGATCTGGATTTCATTACATTTCTGCCTGAGGAGATTCCAGCTAACATGCCCCCAGGCTGCACGCTGGGATGACACGATTCTCTACTGTGGAAGTGGTACCATTCCTCACAAAATAATTAACAACTCATTGGATGAAAAAAAGTGTGCATGAGCAAGCATAGCTTTTGAACTTGAAAGTCAGGCTCAAGCTGTTGAACAATCTGTGCTCTGTATTAACCATGTGGAGATAAAGTACACATTAAACAAAAAGTCTTTGGTGTAAGAGTTAGCATCTAGGTGTCTCTTCTGGGACAATTTACACAGCACACCAAAAAGGGAAGTCTGCTCCAAGAACACTGTCGTTCATTACTATACAGTGTGTTGGTTCTAGGCTTTCATTTACTTCTTACTGCTTTTTGCTTCTCATAAAAACTATCAGCCAACAGCACAGTAAATGGTAAGAACAAAATTTTCAATGAAAAAGCATTCAAACAGAACTTTTCCATCCTGTACCTAGTTACCATTAAAAGTATATTTTTCAGTAAGTAAAGGGGACTTACTGAAAAGAAAAGAACAATAAAAAAAGTTGAACATCCAAATTCTATTCTTAATGCCTGCTTGGTTATATTTACTTTTAAGAAAAAAAAAAGTGTTGCCTTATTCTCTATTCAACAATGCAGAAAGTATCAGAAATGCTACAGTCAAATTTAGATTGGTATTAGAATAGTTGGTTTTTCCAATGGAACATTGTAACTTCACTACTTGTGCTTTTACAGCTTTGCTAGGTATCATTATTACAGCATAAAGAAGTACATACAAAGACTAAATGCAAGGATGTTAACAAAATGAGTTTCAGAATTACAGTTATTTTGGGATGCAAGCACTCCTCCTTGGGGATTTCTGTTACTATTGCAAACATATGCATAACACATGTAGTGGGTTTTGGTTTGGATGGAGTTAATTTTCCTCGTAGCATCTCCCATTGTGCTACGTTTGGATTTGTGAACAGAATAGTGTTTGTTGATAACACAAGTTATCACTTATCAGTGCTTACAAAGCTTCAAGGTCTTTTCTGCTTCTCATCCCATCCCACCAGTGCATAGTCTGGGGGTGCACAAGGAGTTGGGAGAGGGCACAGCCAGAACAGCTGAAACCAGCCAGCCCAAGGGGTATCCCAGACCATACTGCTCAGCAATAAAAGATGGTGGGAGCAAGTGAGGGGCTATGTGGGGTCTCAGCTGCCTACTGGGGCTAACCCACAACAATATATAATATAAATATTTATATGTATGCACATGTATATATATGAATTGAATATTCTAGATATTTCTAAGTTCATGTTCTATTGGCATTGTAAAAATGAAGCAGCTTTGCAGAGTTGGTAAGGGTGGATTAAATATGATTTGAAGATACCATATTAGATTGTAGAAGGTAGAGTGCACTGCATCAGAGTTGATTTTTTTAATATGTAATCAAAAAGCTGTTGTCATCAGGCCTGACCTTTAATCCTAATATTTTATTCAGCAATAATTCATAAGAGGTTCTGACTGTTATGACAATGTTTAAGAATTAAACAGTCATGGCAGTTTACAGACTCCACAGTTTATGCATCCACAATGCATTTCTCAAAAGCTTTTCATCCTTTGATTTGAAACTAGTACTTTGATTTAATCAGTAATTCCACAATTACAGGTACCTTACTAAAGTGCTCAATTCCACAGCTCACAATAGGAATGAAAGCGACTTCACATTACAGGATCAGAAGTTCACATAAAACAGGAAAAGAAAAAACCTTGGCTACTGTCAACAGCAAGATTCCTATGCTATGGCAAAATATTAGGTGGTAAGTCTTATATGCCTCAGGTTCTGCAAATATGGTTTTGTAAACAATGCACTCTCAATAGGTAGGCAAGTCTTAAACCCAAATTATGCCTACAACTGTAAAGGCAGGGGCTGGGCTCCTGTTTACATGAACGTAAGACTACTTCATGTCAGACTATGTAAAGAGCAATAGTCAAAACCATGCTCAGTTCTTAAAAGAATTAACAGTAAAAGAACACTAGCAAAGAGTTTTCCATACTGCACCTCATTCTTGGGAGATGAAGTTGTAAGGGTAGGGTTTTCTTCCTGGAAGAAGGCTACAGGTATCTTGAATCAATTAGTTCAAGGGCAAATGAGGGGAAAAAAAATCCAACTGGCTTCAGAGAGCAGCTTACACACATTCCAAATCAGAAGAGAAGCTCCAGGAATTTCCACTGATTAGAACACAATAAGTTATCAGTCAGTAGGACCAGTGGCTGGTCACACTGTGAAGGAACTTGGCACTGAACCACACTGAGCAAGTTCTCAGAAGTGGTGGTCTTCAAAGGAAACACTACAAAAGAAAGTACGAATGAGTGATCAACTCTGAACATCTATGACCTCAACTATCACATTATTTTACTGCATGTTTTTTATCCAGCCAGAGTTTTGTCATCATATATTAACTGAACAGAACTTAGATGAGAGAGAAAAATCCTTGGAAGGAACCAGAAATGTGATTCCCAAATATTTTGAAGATGAGTACCAGTACTTTTTATCTCCCTCCCTAAACTGTAATTTACCCAAGTTTGTAAACAGTCCTATCATCTACAACCAGCTAAGTCAAAGAGTAACAGAACTTCTGTTTGTTAAACAAGACCATATTTGACAAGCCACAAGTCATACAGATGCCACTATGGAAAGAAGCTTTTCAAAACATATCACACAAGCAGGTACCCCGACTGAAATAATTCCAAGACACAGTTTAGAGGAATGTATTGAAGGTGTTGGTTGCTTGTTTTGTGTTAAACTTACTCAGTGGTAGAGAACAATGACTGAAGTTAACTCACTTGTTCAGTATCTACATGGAGTCACAGGAGATTACAGACTTCAGAGGCCTCTTCTTTTTAATGATAAAATTCTAGCCATTCTTTACATCTTGGTTTTATTTTCAATAAAAAATTTCTTTCTAAGAATGGATCCTTTCTTGGCTGCTCCCCCTCCAAAAAAGAAAAAAACCCACAGTGCCATAATGAACAGGGAGAACACAGGCTTTCACAAGCATTAATTCTAATCTGAAGAAATGAAACACAAATGAGTTTTCAATCTTGAATACCTATTCAAGATGTAGTTCAATGATGATATGGCAATCAAGGATGTCAATTCCTTTTGTTTCAAACTTCAGTTCAGCTATATGCACCTTACCAAGCTGGAGTCTAAAAACAGCAATTAGTAATCAAGCAAATATCAGAGAGATTAAGACAGATTCTAATGACTTTGCTGCTCTGTCTTCAGTTCTGCATACCACTTAAATCAACGCTACTTTAATAATGAAAACAGGACACTGAAAACCAAATTTACTTGCTCAGCATTTATAACCATAACAACCTCATTTTTATCAATAAATCTAACAGTAACTCAGAAATAACAGTTCTAGTTACATAAAAAATCATGTTCATTTTCTTCTGGAATCAAAAGCATGCTTAGAGTTATTTTAAAATATTTCAATTGATACTCCTATGACTTGCTAAAAAGTCAACAGACAATTTACTGTTTGCCCACAAATGACTCAACTTTAAGAGGGAGAGAAAGTAAGACTATTTTTGTCCAGGAGAGATCCAGTATTTTACTGAAAATTGTACAGGCATGATTAGGTCCAGGATAGTGCCTAACAATTGATTTTATTAAGCTTTTAATTCCTAGTGAGCTGCAAAATTTTGCCATAAACAAATATTTGTATAAACATTATTTCATAGCTTAGAATGTTCTTTGATAGCTCATGTTTCAAAATATTACTTCTAGTTAATTTACAACTTTTAAGAACTACAAAAACTATTTATATAGAAGAATACAAAATAGCTAGGATTCCTTCATTTTCAAAAATAGTTTATGTAACATTAGAAACATAAGAAAACCATAAGAGCATATAATTTTTAATCTCTATTAAATAATAAAAAACACAATAGTGAACAAAAACAGTGTTCAAGCTTTGCTTCCTAACCTCACCCTAAAGGACTATATTTAACAGTTAGAGCATCACAACTAAAACTGCCATGCAAGAATACTAGCTTGACATACAGAAAACCAGAATTCTTTTATGCATATACAAGCATTTTACTTCTGACATAAATGTTGCTCACATTCACAGTATAAAGACTCTTCCAGCATTGTCTCCTGGTGCTGGATGCTCAAGATGAAGGAAAAAGTTTCGTGTATGCTCAAGTGTGCCTTACTTTCTTCATCACTACAGTACTGAGCAATGGAAAATGATACAGACTTGTGGAGATTACAGAGATCCGATCCCTGAAAGTACTGCCTCTTGCCAAATAAAGCATTTTCTGCACTCTACACATGGGGCTCAGAATCAATAACTGAGTTTGAAAAAGGTGAGTGCTTAATGAAAATTTCAGTAAAGTATACTGCAAGTTTTGCCTCAAGAAGCACTTTTGATATTTCTATGAGGAAATTAATTTTCCAAATAGGAGATATATACACGATCCCCAAGAAAATTATATCAACTGTCAGTGCTCATGACTCGAACCTTAACTACAGGTGAAATCTTGATGCAATTTTAAACATCTTAGTCACTGAACTGACATATTTATCCTTCAGTCTGTATTCAGATCCACAAATAATCTTGCAGAAACTTGAAGTGGGACAGTCTACGCAGCACAAATATCCTATGGACAGCTAAGCTTTTAAGTTCAGTTTGTCCTTGATTTGAGTATGGTTTATAGGAAAGACTAGCCAATGAATAACCTGATTTAAATGAAAATCAGGTTACTTTTCTAAGTACTTGGGACATGTTCTAAGGATGACCTTATGCTTCTAATACGTAACACGATAAAGTCCAGACACAAGTATGTTTTTTCTCCTGTCCTCTGGGCTGGTGTGATTACCATAAAAAAGACCTCCTATTTCCACTGACAACGGAATAGAAGTTGTTAACCAGTAAATCCACAAAGTTCCAAGGAAAATCTGAATAAGTAGACATTTACAGAAGTTGAAGGAGGAGGCAGGGGTAGTGAGGAGGAGACAGAAGGAAAACTTCTGGTTTTGAACTGGAACTATTTTAAGAGGCAGATCAACTCTTTCAAGCCAATGAAGATCTACAGACACCTAGAATTTAATTTTCATTTAAATTTCATTTTGGGAGAAGAAAATGGCATTGTATGTGCTGAATAATAAATCTACTTTTTGCTGTGTACTTTAATTAGTAATATAAATCATAATAAATTAATCGAGCAGGATAGGTGCTGCTGTTTATGCCAACTATCCAACCAGCATTACGACTAAGATTAATCAGGTTAGATCCAAAAATATGTTATTCTAGTGCTTCTAGCCTGAATCTGAAGAAGTTCTGAAAGAATGAAAACAAATGTATGAGGTCTGCCCATCCAACCCAGCTAGTGCTATTGGGATATTTTTAGTGAATTTTCATCTGATTCGATTCAGAAACAGATGTATAGAACAGTAAACAACTGGTATTGCTACAGACCACAAGACAATGAACACATATACCCATGAACTACCAGGGGCTGAACATGCCCTGGTCTCCCAAGCATTCCCATTTCTGCCACCCAGTGCATATGCCCACTTGGTGTGACACAGCTGTACAGAGCCCCATTGAGATCAGGATTCTGTCTGTTTCTGACCCTGGACTCAGGCATCCCCCTCAAGAGAACTTAAACTTTGATCCCACCCAGAAATTAATTATTGAGTGAAGGAATTCCCAATTACTAATTGTGGTCTACTGAGAATTTCTTCAATCTGGCCCCATACCTCAATTATCCCCCTAAATCTTACCATACTCTCTGCCTGTCCATAGTGATATTTAACTATATCCTTCTTCTGGCTCTACTTGGTGTACAAGACATTGCACACAGTCAAGATGTACACTTAACCCAAAATTTTTGGGCACTGAACCTGGGAAGTCTGGGTACATTAAAGACCAAAACCCCAGCTATTATCATCAGAAAGCTACAGCACAAGATGCACGCCAGTTGTAAGTTACCTGACTACTCAGAAAACAAATCCCCTTGTACCTTACAGAAAAAAAAAATCAGTCTTGAAAAATGTTTAGCTGTTCTGGCATATTTTTGTAATTTTCAATTAAGGCAGCCATTTACTCAGCAAACTAAAAACATGGATGTCCAAACAGACTGAGTAAATTTTATACAGGGTTACTCAAGCATGGCATGTACTAGAATATTTCCAGCCAAAGCAGTATTTACCTCCTCTCTTTTTTTATGGACCCATTCCTTGTGTTTCTCTTCAGCTATCCTTTTTCTTCTTTCACATTCTTGATTTTGCTTCATTTTCTCAAGCTGTATATTCATTTCCTAATTAAAGAAAAAGTATACATCTCAAATCTGTGGTGACCGTTTACAGCAATACTGGCAATAGTGCTGCAGTTAAAACAATGTAAGCATTAGATTTTGGTATTTTTCCTTCATTAAGATTTTGGAGAAGATGAATGACAGTCAACACAGAAATACTATGAAATACAATCAATGGAAATGTATAACTTTTAGGATATTAACTGGAAATACATATTTTAATTAGGCTTTGGAAGCAATTAAATGTATCAAATCACTCCTCAGTTTATTGAAATGCCTTTTTAGTCAGCAGACTAAAGTTGCAGCAGTACTTTCCTACAATATTTAAAATTTACATTGTGTACTGCTCTGCACTGTGGAAGGTATCAAAAGCTAAATGAAGTATTATTCACCTGTGGTTTCTAGTACCAGAACTACCTGAACTTTAGGGCTTAACCCATGACTTACTAAAGCCAAAATTATTGCAGATTCTAGCAATTCTTTGAAACAGAAGTTTAATTTTGAAGATGAGATTAGAAATTCCAGAGTATCTTTATATGATATACAGTATATATGCAATCACTTGTTTCTCTCCAGTGAAGTTAATAAAGAAAAAACATAACTAAGGAGACAATTTGAGATGTCTAGCTTCTCCAACAGTAGCATTAACAAAAAGTCCTAATTTTCAATGAAAATTCACACCTTCAAACACAGACAGATGGAATTATTTCCATGAAACTGATTTTATGGTCCCTGAACTGCAGTCAGTTTCAGAGAGAACCCCCTTTTCTTTTGACATTGAATTTCAGTTTAGTAGGACATCAAGAGAAGCTTACAGAAAGCTCAAACACCCACAATACAGACATAGTTTGAAAATACAGTTGTTGCTGTACTGCGGAAAAATTACAGCAAATAACATCTCCTTTGAGTTCCAAGACACCTGTATTGCAGGTATCCCAGTTTCTGCAAAAGCTGATGGCACTGTAAGTACCTAAGAAGACCCAAACTAATTCCACTCTCTAGTGTTTATCCATATTTTTGACATTCAGGGCAGACTTGGTGCTAATGTCATCAAAAGATCTGGGACTTCACAGTTGTTTCTCAGGATATCAGTTTAGAATACTTTAAATATGCAAATGTAGCAATAATTTTTTATATAAATACCACATATTTCATTCTCTTCTGGCATCTTACAGAAGTGTTCATTATAGTTTTCCCCCAAATATATTCACTCTACCTTGCTGCAGTTTGACATCTAATGTTTTCAAAATCTTAAAAACTAAAAATATTTACCTATATGAATATTTTCTACATGGCATTAAGTAATGCTTATCCTATGACTGTTCTTAATACTTAGTTGAGAGACATCTGCTAGCTTACATTTACATTACCAATCCAGAATATAAAAAGGAAGTAATGAAACGTTTGGTGGATATTAATGGATCAAAGCATATTCCTCAAGTTTAAGAAACTACTTTGGTGTACTGCTGACCTGTAAAATACTGTTCCTGAACCATCCAGTGGTAGGTGTTTTAAAAAACAACATGAGGTAGCCCACATAAAACAGCTGTATGCTATATTAACTTTACAGATAATCACAGAAAAGCTAGGAAAACATTCAAGGTCAAATAGTTAATCAGTAACTAAAGTGAGAAATTATCTAATTTTGATGTGATTGTTCTAATCACTACCCAATACTTCCCATTTGATTTTCAACAACAGTATCATTTAATCAACTGCAAATACAAACAGAGTAATCAAGAAAAGATAGAGTGCTCTTACTTAATTGTGTCCCAGCCCTGGTTCTCAAGAACTGTTCACTGCAAGGGGGCAAAAGATAGAATGAGGGGAAAAAAATGCTGTAACAGGGATCCCTATCCTGGGAAAGGACACCAGACAGTTGTAAAATTACATGCTAAGTGGGTAACACCACTATGCCTCAAAACTAACCAAGTAGCTTGGCATACTTACAATTAGAACACACCCCATTTTCTTCTACAACCTACATGCAGGCATACATACACATGATGAAAATCAAGGTAGTAATTATATAAATGTTTTAATCTTTTACAATCAAACCACTACCTGACAGTTGGATAAACAAAATATTATACAGCACCAGTTCAATGAAGCATAATATTTAGCTAAAGAGAATGCACATAACATGAATCACACCAGCATTGACAAACACAAGCACAATGGAGGCCTAAGACACTAAAAAAAAGAAAAAGCAACTACTCATGCTCCTACAACCAAAGGAAAGGAAAATCCTGTACTTGCTATTTTCTATTAGATTTAGAATCAAGCCAATAGGATGTAATCACCTCTGCCGCTCTAGCTTGTAAGCGGGCACGCAGCTCCTTCTCTTTGCTAATGAACCATTCTTCCCATGGTGAAAGGTTATCTTTCAAAGGTGACACTCTTCTCCCCCCTGCTGTTTCAGAGTGTTCAGCCTCCCTGAATTCAAAACAAGAAACGTAAGAGAGTATTATCTATAATGTATTTGATTGAAAAGTTAAGCAGTGTTACTGTCTTGAAAAAGTACTTTTCTTTTATGGTATAATGTGATAACAATGACATAATGTTTCTACTTGCTTAGTAATCTCCCTAATGGATAAATATCATTTATAATGCACCTCTGACCATCCCCCTTACATTCTACATTTTACTTACTAAATTCTAGCTTATTAGTGATTCTAAACAGTGGAACAGATTCACATACTACCTTTTAGGAACTAAACAAAAAGAATACCTTCTAGGAACTAAGCAAAACATATACCAGTAACATCAAAGTGTCACTTTCCTTCTCACATATGGAAGCCAAGGAAAAACACAAGATATAACATTAACATCCTATCCTTGGTCACAATAAGCTCCATGTATCAAGTGGTCTTTGGCAAAAGCAAAGCAAAAGCTAAAATGTATTTTCTTTGTTCAAGTCGCATACAAGTAGATTCATGTTATCAAGTAAGCTCAGCATTAAGAATCCATTCATTAAGAATACATCCAATTCAATGTTGATTTCATTTGTTGATTAATCAAGATGAATGTTGATGAATCAAGAATTCAATCCAATAAAGGTTTCCATCTTAAAACACTTTCACAGGAAATGTGCTTATGAAATACAGCTAGCATACAATACTTGATGGCATTATACAAGGGTCTGTTAGACATTTAATAGGATATCTTACACAAGTCACTCATAACTTCTTTACTCATTAATAATGCACCAATCCTAGCCCCAGGTCAGAAATATCTTTTATAATATTCTATACATATACTATTTCATAAGTAGCACAGTATATTAGGGTCCAAGTCAGCAAAATTTGAAAACATGCCAAGAGATTTCTTTAAAAGATTACTTCAATCTACCACAGAATTTTTACTTGCAAGTGAACAAAGCAGCGGAACTAGACTTCACTTCAGTATTTCATATGGATTTACAGAATCTGGAAATACCAACCTGCATACATACCTCACTACATGAGGAATTCTGTTTGCTGAATCTAAGCTACAGAAGAAGCATCCAACAAGCATATTATGCTAATGCTCCAGAAATCAATCTTTTAAATAGAAGATATCTGGGTTTTATCAATATAAAAGTACAACATATTCACAGGACACAGCAATACTCTGATACTCTACTGCAAAACATTTTCTGTCCCGGCCTCCTTTGAATACATTTCTGTGGTAGAAAGCATCTGGGGACATCAGTGCTAGGCAGTTTTGTCCTGCTCTTCTCTGTTGTTTTACCCATATGTGTTTGCACTAACCAGACCATTTGCTGGTCAAGTCAGGGGAACTGATTTATACTGAAACCTACCTGGAACAGGTTTATTTCCCTGGACAAACTCACTTTTACAGTGTGCTGCCACAGAGATGCAGAATAACAGAACTGACAGGGACACCCTGACACACAGACAATGCAAGGACAGAAGCAGCACAGATCAAACACTCACAAGCCCACCATAGGCCAACACATTCTGCTGCATCCTAGGGCTTTTATGCTACAGGATTAATAAAGACCAAAAATTTAACACTTGCAGCTTTTAAACACATACATATAATAAGAGATGCCACTTAAGAATGCCTAATAACACATCTTGTAAGGAAATAAGTCTCTGAAAGTTTATTAAAGGATAACAGTATTATATATTCACATTAAGGAAAAAACCCTGTAACTTTGCACAGACTTGACAAATATTTTGGGCAGGGATACTTCCTCAGTACATTCCTTCGCTTTGCATGATTTGCATTATGGCACCTAGTACTGGAACATGGCTGACAAATTAAACCAACCTTAGAAAAAGTACTAGGAGAATGAATAAATTAAGAAAAATAATATTTACTATGTCTTTTCTTGTATCACTACTCATGAAAGTCAACCTCTCAACTTCTCAAAAAAGTTATTCATAGTAGTAGATTAAAAACTTACTGCTGATGAGCAAGAAATAACAGAAAATTAAGCTTAAACAGAGGAAAACACAAGTTCAGCATTAAGACCTGTTAGGAGAAATACTTCTCCAATACTGTGTCTAAAGCTCTCTGTTTGCACCAGAACCCAGCCTTTCTTGGTGTGCATCACAGCCACCAGTCACACTCACCCTGGCACACCAACCATGTATTTTGAAACACATAGACCTTGAATTTCACAGGACCATTTTCTGAAATTCCAGCTTGTTCACAGTTATGAACTTTTTAAAAATAATCAAAATAACAGACTTCTTAAAATACCCCATTCTCAAGTGCACATTTATTTCTAAATAAGGATCGTAAATCAAACTAGATACATTGGCATTAGACCTGAAGTCTGATTAATAGAAAACAGTGATTATAATTTGCCATATATTCACTGAGGTCACACCATCAAACAGAACACTGATCCACAACTAAAGTATGAAAATGCCTAACCTCTTTTCACAAGGCCTTGTTTTTACCCTTTCTCTTTTGCAAATATTGCATTTCCCAAACTGAGTACCTGCCTCCAGCTAATTTTTGTGTAGTTTTAAGAGGACAACAACAACAACAAAAAGATTGAGAGTCTATGTGTACGTGGGGGTCTATATAAAAAGTGGCTTTTATTATTATACTTCTGAGATCTTGGCAGCTATACACAGAAGCTGCTATATGAACACTTAGTAGGCACTTAGTACAACACAGCAGCAGCATTACTCAGAAGCAGTGTATGCATCAGCAAAGCATGTATTTTGCCCACAGTTTAATGAGACATTGCTAACTCAGGCCCTAAAAGAGGTTGTCTTCAGCTGCATCTTACAGCTGCCAGAGAATACTGCAGCAACAGGCCCACGAGTTGGGAGCTGTTTCAAATAGCCTCTCTTTGCAAGCTGCAAAGACATGTTGTAGCTTGAACAAATTGCAACAGAACTCAAGGTGCATGAACAAAATTGCTTGTTGGGAAGAAGTATATGTAGAGGTAACAGAAAAACTGAAAGCAAAGGGACCATAAACTAGCTGATCTCTTCACCCTGAAGCTTCTGACTACACTTGAACACTCCTTCCCTGGACTTTTAGCATCTTTTTCAAGAAATGCTTTTAACTAAAATTCAGTGTGATCCATATTTCTTCACTACTCTCCATGGAAATTTGAGAACCATGCTGGAAACCTGCATCCCCGTGAAGCTCTGCTGTCCTTCCTTTACTCCACCGGCACTTTTAGCTCAGTTCAGCCTTGCTAGTTACATTCACCACCAGTTAATGCACACGTCTGTGAAGCTGCTGTCACAAAGTGGTATTCCAGAAAAAAATACGCACTCCCTGCTCTTCACCTTTCTGTTTTAAAGGGAAGAATAAAAATTGTTTATTCTCCTGTCAAGCCGTTGAGATCCCAAGTAAGAAGGAAGCATATTATGTTTGCCTATAATTAAAATGGAGTAAGATTAAGCCACAGGAGCAGGAGCTGTGCAGTGCATACCTACAAAACTGACTCTGGACCCAGCTACATACACTATAAAAAACAGCCCTTTAGTCTGCAACCGCTTTAAAATTAAGGCAGGAAAGATTGTAGCTTTTTATCAGGCTCAGGCAAACTGCTTACAGACAATTCTTGAGCCCATAAAAATACTCAGCTGTCCACTGAGAAGACTTTCCAACACACACACACACACAAAAGAAGAAAAAAAAAGAAAAAAAAAGTAACAAAGTGCTTAAAGCACTTATCTATGCAAACAAGTATATTTAGGTAAAATAATCTGTCCCCAAGGTCTCCAGCGGAGGGAAGAGAGGGCAGGGGCCCGGCTGGTCACCAAAGGGCAGCCCCGAGTGCCCTGCTCGAGCCAGGTCCCTGCCGCAGGGGTTACCTATCGCCTGCCGGACTCCGGGAGGCCGCCACCCGCTCCTCCTCCTCACAGCCCAGGGAGCTGGAGCGAGACGCGA
>VZRQ01007409.1:262746-369358 GCA_013397975.1 Machaerirhynchus nigripectus | reverse complement strand
AAAAGAAGAAAAAAAAAGAAAAAAAAAGTAACAAAGTGCTTAAAGCACTTATCTATGCAAACAAGTATATTTAGGTAAAATAATCTGTCCCCAAGGTCTCCAGCGGAGGGAAGAGAGGGCAGGGGCCCGGCTGGTCACCAAAGGGCAGCCCCGAGTGCCCTGCTCGAGCCAGGTCCCTGCCGCAGGGGTTACCTATCGCCTGCCGGACTCCGGGAGGCCGCCACCCGCTCCNGCCCAGGAGAGGCAGCAGGCCCGGGACTGCCTGCCTGGCCCTCAGCATCTCCAGGGCGATCACTGACACGCGTATGCTAATCTGTAGGTACTCTTCACAGTTCTTTCTTACTTAACGTTTTTGCACACGTACCAGTCCAATAAACAGGAGCCAGTAACCTCATCTGCAGGTGACAATCCCAGTACATCGGAAGGTGGCATCTTAACATTTTCGAACGGCCAGGTCAAAATTTGTAATTCATACTTGAATTAAATTGCAAAATCCCATTTCAGTCATAAAAATTATTATCTTATTTCTGATTCAAAGTTCTAAAGATTTGGTTTTCATACACCTCTGCTAGTTAAATGGTGTCCTTTGCCTTCTCTATCAGTTAATTCTCCGCTGAGTCTACAACTACTTGTAATAAATAGGTCAGATTATATATATATATTCCTATACTTGTTTACCACTACATTTCTTTGTCAGTCTTCTATTTGGGTTCCAAATGCCTCCTCAGTCCCTCCCCATTGCTTATGCGGGGCCACCCTGACCTTTTTTAGCCAAATCTTAAGCAGGATCAGCAACAAACATTTGCATTGCCAAAGCTTTTCATTACCTTCAAATTTCATCAACCAAGGAGGTAACTGCTGATCAGCAGTTGGTAAAGTTTTATAAAACTTTGAGTCATTTTGCTGTGGCTAACTAAACAGAAGCATTACTGATACTAACATGAGATACAGAAGTTTTAAAATTATTTTAAATTTGGCTGCTATATTAATTGTTCTTGCCAAGATTCTTCATGTAAGTAAGTTTAACGAGAATGATATTTTTAATTGGATAGGCAAGTTGAAAAATAAGAAACAGTATTAAAAATGCTGTGTCTAAATCAAGAAAGTCAGTTGTGACATCTGAGGCAATTGACTTACCATACAAATTGAATTTCAGTAGCTCAATGATACAAAAAGGTCATCAAATCTATATAACCATTATGTGCACCTAGACGCCACCAAAAATGAGTGCCATGAGGCGGGAGACATCTCAATACCATCATTAACAGTCCTAAAAGATGCCTAAAGTGATCATATTTGAAAATTTTAAGATGGGATGTTTGTTGTTCGAGCTGCAGACTGACAGGCACCCAAATCTGTAATTTCTCTGCCAGACAGGCTGCATCTCTCCTATCTCTCAGTAGCACATAGTTCTCCCTCCCTCTAGCTCATTGAACCCTTCAATGACCCACAAAACCTTACTAAAGTAGTAGAAAAATATTTGGCCAAACAACTTGTGGTCTGAGCAAGCTAAAACTCCAGGATGTATCAGACAACTGCTGAGGCCAAAACCAGGCAAGCAACAAGAATACACAGCCACAAACTGAGAGGGAGAGGCAGAGGTGAGGTGTAAGGGGTTTGGGATTCCCCCCTTTCAGTGCTGGAGCTTCTGCATTTGGCTTACCATTTCACAAGGAACCGCAGTTTTGACAGGTTGGGGAAATAACATTATGGTTCCTGTAAGAAAAAAACAAGTGTTATTGCATTGCTGATCACCAGATGATCATACAGAACTCTTTTCCAGCAAGCTGAAAAACACAAAAAAAGGCCTGAATACATCTCTGATCTAAGCATCCCCAAAATACTGACTACATCACTACGCACTAAACTGATGCTCATGATGCTAAAATAACTCCAACCACTTGTGGCAGATTGTTGATCTGATTGTCATAAAATAAAGGAAGTCTAGCAAACAAATTATACCTGTTGAAATAATTAAAGTTGATGATTCAAGTATTGGAGACAACAGAATATCACTAGAATCTAAATTTCATGCCAAATAAAGTTATAACAAGAAGAAAATTGCAAATTGGTCTGAATTTTTAGGATACAAGTTACACAATCCAGTGCCTCTGCCTTGCTCAACACAAACCACCTATGGCTTTATAGGAACTTTTTTGTATGTGCTGCATGCAGCTAAGACATAAAAGCAGCATAAAAGTTGTACACTCCATGGCTACACAAGCACTGTGAGCAAAGCTCCATGTCATGGCAAGCAGAAAAAGTATTTTAACAGGCTGCAGACCAAGGTAATTTCAAAACATCCTAGGAAGGCTTGAAAACCTTCCATGGCCTTAAAGACCATCTCATAGTGAAGACTGGCAACAGTCATAAATGAACAGGAAAAATGAAAAGCCCCATGTTGTCTCAGTAAATTGACGAATTCTGGAGCTCACTGCACTGGGCATCACTGATGCCTACATCATCTGGGATGGCCAGAAACTATGAAGTAGATGTCTCAAGGCAAGGTAGCAGCCATCTTGCCAAACACACAAACATTTGAGCTTGTCTATTCCCTCCCTATCCTATTATACAGAATATGAGAATTTCTCAGGATTCAGGAGCAGATATTGGGCAAATAGCTTGTATTAACAAACCCTAGCATTGGGACAAGCTAGTAGAGTTTATGTATCAAGACTGCTCGTAGAGAGGGTGGCAAAAGCCAGTTCACCCTTTGGGAAATTAAAGCATTGTTGCTGGAATGGCAGAAGCATTCCAACTTTGAAGAGATGTGAAAACATAAAATAATACAGTTATTATTCCTCTTACCATTCTGCCCAACTTGTCAAGCCAGCTCCACAGCCACTGTGCCCTAGTGAACACAGGAAAGGTATGAGCCCAAATAATGTAATCTTTTACAAAACCACTGAAAAAAGAATCCTGCAGGTTCAGGTACACAACTCCTATGGCCACAGAAGGACTAACAAACAGATAAATGGCATGTTGCAAGGACAGCAAAACCTTAATTCTGTGAACTGAATGCCAGAAGCAGCTGCCCTGACAAGAATTACATGCCAACACTGCTAAAACCCACAGGCAAAACCAAACTGCAACAATGAAGCACAGAAGTTGCTACAAACAACCGAATGCAGTGAATAAATATATATACACACCCCTATGGTTGATACCAGTGTGAAAAATCATCCTAATTTCTCACTAAAGAAACTACAAAAACTACATTCAGTCTTTCAGTGCTAGCTCACTGTCATAGACTAGAGAATAAGCACTTAAGAGCTATCTAGCAACAGGGAGTGAAATTCAGTAAAAATAGCATGATGTATTCACAAATCTATACTTTCTGTCTGTTTGGTCATGCCAGTGTGTCTGAACAACCGAGTGCTCCTGACAGATTTCTCACAAGTATTCCCTAAATGCCACCCACAGTATTTGAAAAAACATTTTACACATAAAATATCAAGAAAACAATTTCATAGGTAACAACATAGAAAAGATTTAAATTCTAGACACAAACTACTCTGAATCACTAAGCACCTTGATTTGCCAACTCTTGTTTATGAAATAGTTCAGTTTTAGAAATTCAACTGGAATCTGATGAACTCAGTCTCTGAAAACACAAGAGCTAGCAGAAGGAAACTTCTCAGTTCAGCTTGATGAATACTAGCCAGATTTAATGAAAAGAATCAGATCAGATTGCTTGCAGATGTCATGTCTAATTCCCCAATAGACACTAAGGAACACAGAAGCATAAAAATAATCCTATGGAAAAAAAAATTACTAAATTTAGGGAGAAACAGAGGCCTAGACATCATGCTTTTAAGCTTGAGGAAAAGACTGTTTTACTTGCAACCTTGAAAAAAGTAGAAAAATTGAACCAAATATAGTTGAATTCAAGTTTTCTTAAGCATTCTCAAGTCTTCAGATTTTCCAGCATAAGGAAAAATAGTGTGGCAGGCACGGGAGCAAGGGAGAAAGCTACTTGGCTCACACTCCATGTCAGAGCTCAACAAACACTGCCTCTACTTGTCTACTGGCTATTTTTGTGCCTGAATGTATAGTTCTGCTTGATTAGAGGCTGTGAAACCTGAGAGGTCCTGGATTGCTTCACTTTCCTTCATGCTATGATGTGTTCTCATGGTTGCAGTATACTGTATACACTACTAGTCCCAGCCCAGATTCTACTGACTGCAGATGTGGAACCATCTGCTTTAAAGGGATAGGGCCTTTGAGATGAGAATTTCTCTCGTCTAGGGAAATGGGCAAGAACTCTGTGTAACATATTTATTTTAAAATCAATCTTTGTGAATTGCTAGCAGGATTCCCACTTAATCCAGCTGTTTTATGTTAGTTGGAGATCACAGACCTCCTGCTTTTGAACAGCCTTCACTTCTTTAGCTAGTTTATAGTTCTGCATAAATCTTTCTCTTTTAAAGCATCAGTTAGTAACAGATTTACTTGCTCATTTTTGGGCTGGAATTTTCAGAACACAGGTTATGCTTTTATTACTGGAAACCAGTGAGACATTTCATATTTTGTTACCCTCAAACCAAAATTAGTTCTCTATAGCAAACACCACAGTTACCACTAACTAGTATTTCTTATGTAAAACCTAAATAATGTTATTTTATACTGGTGTAGTGCCATAAGTGCAACGTATGAAATATGTCCATTCACTCTCCAAGTTCTTATAGTATACAACAGTACAGAAAACAGCAATTTGTAATATATTATCCCATTTCAGATTTCATTTCCTTATTTATTGAATCATCTTTAACTGAAACCTAGTGCTAAATCACACTCTACAATATGTGAAAGGTAATATTGAAAAAATCTGCTAAAAAATAAACTTACGCTAACAGTAAAAGATCAAAAGAAGTTATGTAATTAAAAATTATTCAGAGTACATATGAAACAAACTCTGTATTGTGCTTTTAATTAAAAATATTACCCTGTAAATTGAAACTGAAGGCTTAAAAAGAGTAATCAAAGTGAAAAGAATTACTGAAGTATCTTTGTGTATGTTTGACATTTCTGAGTAAATTTATAAATAAATGGGAAATTCTACTGGAAAGAAATGAAAAAAGGCAAAAAGCATCTAGATCAAAAAGTTGCAAAGCAGATGCATTATTTTTATAAGAGAATGAAAAGGCTCAATTTGAAATTAAGAGCTCTCACCAGCATATTACCACAGAGCAGGCTAATAGCCATCTGTAAGAAATTACTCTTAATGGGGAAAAGATAGGGAATACCTTTAGCAATCTTATTTGTGACCATCTCCCTGCAAAAAGGTGCTTCCTCACAACAGCAGACGATAAGGAAGAAACACAACAACAACAAAATGCTCTCCTTGCCCTATGTTCTTCATTTAAAGTCAACAGCAAAGCATTTTTGACTGCTAAATCCAGTACTAGAGCTCAGTATGAGAGTTGTGGAGAAGTCTAGAGGCAAGATATGTGACATTGCAACTGTAAGAACAGTTTCAGCTAGTTTTAGACTCTAGAAAATTGCAGGATTTATTTTCTGCAGGCACCCCAGTAAGTTGTAACTTGTAGTTTCACTTGTTTCAGACACAACACTGAAATTAGGAAGCTTTACCTGGATGAAGAGTCTGCTAAGGTAACAGCTCAGAAGGCCACTGGTACATAGGTAACAAAAATCTCACACGTTGCTAACATAAAACAGCTTTAAGGCAAGTTGTCCCTATGTACTTGACATTGCTTTTGGAGTGGGAGCAAATTCTCAGTGGATGTGAACATCTGAACATTCCACTGTGCCACAGCCTGAGATCAGCTTGACCAGCAAAGACACAACGAAAGCTGGCATTAAGTACCTGGCAGCTGGATTTGTCTGGATTCTCCTTATGTAACCATCCATGGGTGTCACGCACATGGTCATGTTGAGAGAGGCAGGTTTTGCAGCACTGCTTCTTAATAGGCTGGTTTCAGTAGCTGCTGCTCGTATTCTTTCCCCTCTAACAGCAGCAGATAGAACCAGCGTGTGTTGGAAGACACTGGGCTGACTGCATTAAAGAGTTAATTGCTAGTATAACTGAACTCCAAAAACATACTGAGATACAGTGAAATACTAGAACTTCAAATGGATCACATCTGACTTTTTTAACGGCACTGCAGTGAAGACTCACTTGTAAATCAGAAGAAATAAAATCCATACTCAAGGACATTGAAAATACAACAGGATTTCTGGAAGCTTCACAGTTTGATTTCCTTCCCTGCTGATTATAAATGGCAGCTGACATTTACAGTTCTTTTTGAGAAGCATTCTTATTACCTTTGACAGGTTGGCCAACAGAGGGAATGTGGGGCAAGCTGTGACTCTTACACAATGATGGCTTAAAAAATCCCACAACTCTCAACATTAAAAAAGTATCAATATGAAAATTATAATCTGCACGATTATTCAAAACATACTAAAAACATTTCAACTCAAACACAATACGTAACACCTTCAATCAAGAGATTGCTTTGTAAGAGGGCAAACACTTCGCCTAAGGTTTTTAACCTTTTGCATGCCAAGAGTCAGCATTGTTCTGAAATCATAAATCCACTTGAAAACTGGCAACTTTCTTGTTTTTCTGGCAGTTCTTTCCTGAAGCTTTCACTACACGTAGCCAAGAGAAAATGACACATAATTTATGCTCAATAATTCTACATGTGCACCATTTTCAGCTTGAACTTCTGAAAAACAGAGATAAATAACCATAGGTATTCACGTACCCTTTATTTGCTTTCAGTGTAACATTCCATGCTAATTGCAGATGTAATATTCATGAGTGTAAATATAAGAATTAACAACTCTGGGATGGTTTTCTTCCCTTTTTACACTTGAGTATTTTGGCTTACAAAATTAACAGCATACAGTAAATACTCCTCCCATACTTTGTACAAAGTACATGATTTTGATATACAAGGATCCTGTTTGTATTATAGGGACAATATACAACCACGTCTATTTACAATGAAAAAAGTACATAAACCACATTTTAAACATTCTGCTACTGGCAGCCACTATTGTTTAGGAGGTAGCTTTAATTAACAAAATGAACTGAAGCCACATTTCCCATCATGGGTTCTATCAAATAACTTACAATACAAAGATAAAAATTCATTGTATGAACAGTATATACAGTTTAATTCTCAAACCAGCAATCTAGCTTTAGATCTTAACAAGAATTTCTCCAGAGTAACTGGGATGGCAGTGGATTTACTCTTGATCTAGTGTATTGTCCAAAAACCTTACATAATTACTTTATCATACATTAATAACTTTGTATTGATCATATTTCAAACTAAATATAAAAAAAATGGATCACTAGTTGTACTTAAATCATTTGGGTCTCAGAACTTTAATGGTTTAAAAGATTGCATTGATTTATGTGAAAATCAGTGACTTTGCACAGTGTACTTCACTGTCAGTAAAGTAACTGGAAAAAAGCTTTCTTTTTTACTGCCAAATTGCCTTGCATTTTGCCTCTATTTCCTAAAACCTCAGTCTATGCATAGGTATTACTGGAGCACTGTAACATTCAACAGGCTGCAGAGTATTAGCCAGTCTTACTGCAAAGAAATGAGCTGTGTACAGTGACAGCACTGCTAACACCCTGATACATCAACATTCCTTCCAATGGTATGACTCGACTGCATAATACTGAAGAAACTTGCTGTGGTTCACCTGAAGTAATGCGTCATCACTGGAAAAATGTGTTCAACCCTATTATTCCTGACAGCTGTTAATATTCTTATTCCAATAAATCTAGAGAATATTGTGGATTACAAGTACTTTACTGCAACAAACTTTTTTTTTTTTTAATTGAACATTGGCTAAAATACAAAACAAACACAGTATTCCAATATTGCTGTCACAGTTACATATGGGAGAATTAATCCCTTTTTTGGCCCTGCAATAAAATGCATCCTGAGATTCAATGCTGAATATACTATACAAAGCTAGCAATAGATTTTTTTCTTAATTATAGAAAAGTCACATTTAAAAATAATTTCTGTAATATTAAACAGCTGTCCTTTATATTGTGCTTTCGCGGGGGGGCAAAAAAAAAATCAACAGAACTTACCTCACCACCAGCAGAAGCAAAGTACAACTGCAGTATGATGTGGAAACACACCATTAGCATGTAAAAATGTAAAAACCATTAGCATATTCATATATGAGAAACCACTATTGTGTGAAAAGAGTAAAAATATTGGGTAACAATTTTGGTTTACCAGTTATTTACAGTCAGGACAATCAATTTATTTAATTTTTTAAAAATGTATGGCTCAAGAAGTTACTGCCCACTTCCCTTCTTTACAAATGACACTAAATAACGATTACAAAAGTGCTTCCTGCTTGAAAGTTCAAAACAGGCAACAGTCTGTGAAGCATTATACCTCTTTATTGGAACAGGTGATGGCAGAAAGCCTTTTCAGTCTTTAATTCTTGGTATGTTGTAGGCATAACGAACCAAAGGGAACCCTCTGCTTTGGTAGAAACATGCACGGCCACAGGCCTGCACTTGGTCCGAGCTGTCTGACACAAAGGAGTCGTCCTCGTCCGCATAGTCAGAGTGGGCTGACTGGGTGCCACAGTCCGACCAGTAGCCATCTGGCCTTTGGCAAGGCACCACTGCTAGCGCAGGGCAGCTATGGGATTTTATTAAATGTTTACAGGGCATGGGCTTGGATAAAAGGAGTGATTCGCAACATTCACACAGAGCAATGTTACCCTGCAAGTGGGTGTAAACGCCACAGTCGTAGTAAAAATCCTGTGTCGCGCAGCCCCCTTGAGCATTGACAGCAATTGCTACTGCTCCATTCTTCCTGGTCAGATGGCGCCTGAGCACCTTCCAGTCTTCCTTGAACTTTGGGTTGAAGAATACGTACAGGACTGGATTCAGGCAAGCAGGCAACGGGAAAAATATCAAAGTAACAGACTTCATGATTTCAGGGCTGATAGATATTGCAGTGATCAACGGTGCAAATGAGAAAAACGCAACAGGGCAGAAAAAGATGCAGTTCGTGAAGATTAGCCAAGCAACATGCTTAATCGTGCTGGACTGGGAGTTTTCGGAGAGATCCTCTTTTTCCAGGTTGCAATAGAGTTTAGTGTAGATAATAGCCATTAGCAAAAATGCTAATGAATTCAGGAGCACTAAAGTTACTGTGAAACCTAACAAAGGTGTTTCTCCAGTGGGGAAGGGCAAGCAAAGGGGTGATGCTGAGTACTCTGCTTTATAAAAAAGTGGTAAGCATGCCGCTACCAGAGCACACAGGAAAGCAAAAAATGCTGCAATTTGAAATTGTTTTTGGCGATTGCTTTTCCCCTTTTTAATAAACTCCTTTGCAGAGAAGCTCCGTTCAACAGCTGCCAACATCAGGAAAAAAATGGCACTTTCTGATGAAAAAACTGCAAGAAACCCAGCAATTCTGCAACCACTGCCAGTCTCCCACCATATGCCAAATTCAGCAAATCTCCCCCAAGACAGAGCATCCAAGAAAGTTAAAATACCAGTATAGACTCCCATAAATAAGTTAGAGACAGAAATCAGGCTTATAAACAGTTTGGAAGATGGCAATGTAGTACAGGAGGCAAATATTGTTAACATGACAAGCAGGTTGAAGAACAAAGCAACCAAAAAAATAAACCAGACAGTAAGCCGAATCATCCAGCTGCCCAATAAATATTCACAAGGCTTAAAAGCACCTAGAAGAAAACAAAAAACAAACAGAAGGACAACCAATTTAGGAAAAAATTCTGCCTTAATAAGCAAGATTTTGAAAAGGTCTTAAATGCATACTCCTCATTAATTCATGAATAGAATACACAGCTGAACTGCTAAATAGGTCAGCTGAAAGTAAACTATTCTGCTGAAGCTATTTACTAATTAATTATGCCTGAAATAATAATTACTGCAGTGAATGGTCGCTTGAGAACATTTTGTATAAACAAGCTAGCTAAACAAACTTATTTACCTTTTAGCTATTCAAAATAGCTTTTATTAGTGCCACCTAAATACTTTTTTATTTTATGTAGATTTCATACTTCATAAAAAAAATTGGCAAAAAATATAAAAATAGATGTTCACAATCCCCTTGTAAGGGAAAAGAATTTTTTAGAAGGAACATATTCTCTCAAAAAATTATTCACAAACCTGCCTTCTGGAGTAATTTTTTGGTCACAAGGAAACATGTAGAACAGCAGACAAATTCAATTTAATCAGCTTTAATAGGGACAGGAATTTACCACAAGCCTTGTCCCCTAGCCTCACCACTCAAAGGCACTGTGAGCTTGAAAAGTCATATGAGAAAATGATATTTTTCTTCTTTTGCCACTTAAAACAGCTTACATAATAAAAAAGTCCAGCAAGCAAAATAATAGGAGGCAAGACAAGGAAAAAAGGTCACTACTATTGCTTACCCTTCTAATCCTCCTAATTGCTCTTTATTCCATAGGGAAATCCTACTGATTTTAGGTAACAATTAGAAGAATTTAACCTCTCCTATATCCCCATTAGGCACCGCTAATTGTCTGAAGCACAATAGCTTGGGATCCCTCCCTGCAGCTGGGGACCACTCAGGGAGCTGAAGAAAAATGCCAAACTGTAAAGGCTGGAGCTTCTGAGCTGGATTCAGCCTGTGACCCTGGCTCTGTGCAGCACATGCCTTTCCTTTAGGCAGAGGAAAGGTAAGGACAACCCATCCCTAACGTGGGCAGGAACAGAACTGCCAAGAATGATTAAATGTCAGTGCAAAAATCTCCCAAGGCCTAAAGCAACTTCCAGAAATTAATGAAATGACAAGCAAAAAAAAATGTATTTTTGTTTGTTTAAATGATCAAGCTTCATGTGTGGGCACAAAATAATGGAGCCCACTCGATTATCAGAAAATCAGGAGTAAAACCCCTTTTTAGCAGGTATTCCCAAGTAAAACATCAACGACAGAATAATTAATTTTACAATACGTTCACATGACACAACAATACCTGCTAAGCTGATCTACTTAAAAATAAAAACAACTTCCTACTTACAAAATTTTAAGATGTCAGTTCTGTGCTTCCACAAATCAATTTGAAGCCATTTTTCTAGTAGCTGTACTTTAGACAAATAAAAGCCACCACCCTTTCCCGTCTTTCTCCCAAAGTCTAGCTATCCTTTGAGTTAAAAGTTACCCTCCTCTCTCACTGATATTCCCAGCCCATGCTGGCAGAGGGCGAAAATTCATGCTCAGGAGGATGTTTCAGTGAACTTGAGCTACTTGAGCACCACTGTTCAGCAATCCATTCTTTAGGCAAAGTGGGAAGTGGATCTACAGGCTGAGCAGTGATTGAGAACTTACATGACAGGTGGAGTATCTTATGACTAGATGGCAGCATGGCATAGAAACTTGTTAGTGTGAGAAGGACTGGTGAAAAAACAAGTCAAATTGTGAACTTGTAGAACAAGCTCTTTCTTTTAGACCTACTACAGCATTTCTGGCATGGACAAAAAGAAAGAGCTAAAGACTTTAAAGGTTTAACCCATGTAACACACCATGTCAATTGTCATTCTGTAAACAGGAGATCAAAAGCAAATAAGCACCTTTACCAAATTAACTTTCAGATGATGTACAATTAAATTAATAATATATCTGACTTTCTGACTACAGTTTTTTTTGGCTGTGATCAAAAAATCCTCGGGATATTCTGGATATTAAAGCCAGAGCTATCTCAAAAGATAAACAGATTTTCATAACATAAAATAGTAGTTAGGAAAAGAGAAAGAAGTAAGACTTGGAAAACTCCTGCTCGTCCAGAAGTAACTTCATTGGAAGCATACTGTTCCCCCCGTTTATATGTTCCTGTTTCTGCAGACAAAAGGGTAAAAGATGTATGGAACGGATCCTCTGGAGAGTCTGCGGCAAAGGCAAGAAAGTAAGAGGCACCAGAGCAAGTCCTTTAGGAGCTGAGTGGAATGGTGTATGGAAATTTGCAGTTTGAGTAAAAAGCAGAAGGGCAGAAACAAAGCTGCCTAGAATGAAAATATTCATTGCAGGATCAAAGACTTTCAACACTCTTGGACTGTTCAAGCCTGAATTGGAGTAAAACTGGTATGTCAATAAGACTAACCACTGCACAAGTGTCTAGCAGTTTAAGATGCTACTGCCTACTCCAGCTATTTGTAACAGCCCTTTGCTCACAGTTAATGCGGCTATAGCAGGGCTGGGGAACAGATCACGTGCATTTTCCTTATCCTCTCTCCTGGAAAGACATCAAGCTTTGTTAAAACTACCAATGATAGACAGCAGTTTGAGTTAAGCTTTTAAAGCACAGGCTGGACTCTCACTGAAACAGATGAGCTTTCATACAGTCTGTTCCACAGACATCCCCTTGGCAAAAATAAGGCAGAATTAGCAGGCAGTGCATTAAACACAGCAGACTCCAAATATTAGCATTACAGTCTTGATTATTCTGCTTTTGGAAAGAAATTTCTGTATTTTCCTAGCACAGTTCTCCAATAAAGGGCTATGTGTCTAAAGCTGAGTTGAATCTTTGTGATTGCTCATCCAAAACAACACTGACATCAAATTAAGTTGTACCCAAAGCATTGTAGAATTTAATCTTCTGTGTACAGAATGACTACCAGGAATGAAAGATGTAATTTTGCACTCAACTGTTTGTGTAACACCAAGCCTGAAGTTCAGTGTGGCTAAAGCACATTATAAGATTTACCTGTTGCTGGTGTACAGTGAATAATAGTCTGTCCCAATTCCTCATTTTTCACGTTTCTTAGAACATCTGCATCAGCTGTAAAAGTGAAAAACATGTCAGTTGTAAGAAGAAAAATAAGTGAAATGGCAGTGAAGCTGCCCAGGATGGAAGTAGTTCACCAACACCTGAGCCTTCTGACAAGTGAAGGTTCTGGTTTGCCACATAAGGTCAGATGCTCAGTGCAGAAATTGCTGCTCACGAGGCTTTTTAACAAAGCAACACCTTTGATCACTGGGGAAAGATCTATGGAGTCTGAAATAGACAGTGGAAGGACAAGTCCTGTCTGAATAGAAAGGTTGAAACACTGAGAACAGCAAAACTATGACAGAAGCAATACTTGCAGTTTGAATTTTTTTTAATTACTTTTCATTTTTCAGACAGGCAAGTCTTAGAGTGTCCAACATATCTTTCACATGTTTAGAAGGAACACTGCACTGCTGATTTGTAAGCAATTGCTAAGCACTTTCAGAGACTGCTTTTGTATCCCTATAAAGACTTACATTTTTCATATTCCCTTATTCAAAGGCAACACACACTGTTAATCTAGTCTGGTACAAAATAATACTGCTGGTTAAGTACGATGAAACATTTACCCTTCTCATGATCCATCAAGGCACCTTGATCTTGGTGACTGGAATCTTCAGGATTAGAGTTCAGATAAGAATCACAACCCCAAAATGCACAGCACTGATAAGCATATGGTACAGACAGTGACCTGAAATACAAGCAGAACAAGGAAGACCATTAAACTGTGTAACCAAAGTTAAGATTACCACCTATTAAAAATACTTAAGTAGCACACTTCAGTGCTAAACTCAAATCTTTTTCCTCATAGTCGCTGATAAAAACTATTAAAAATTGGATCAGGTATAACCCTTTCTAATGAACTCTTGCACTGAGATAAAGGACAGGTGATGTATACAAGTGAGAAGCACAATGATGATGTTATGATATTTAGCTCTCTACTATTCTTTCTACTCCGTATACAAACCAAATTCTGATCAGGGTTTGCAGCATTGCTGTAGAAATTAAACTGAAAACTAATTAAGTAAGCTAATTAAAGAGTAACTGTTTTGTAAGAAAGTTAATCCCCAGATGACCAAAACCTTGTGTTACATCTTTCCTTCTCACTCTTCATTCTGTGATACCAAAATAAGATTTTTTTTTTTTGCATGTTTGGCAGAAATGGTACATACTATTATTCTGGCAGAGAAGAAGTACATCTTCACAGAGAGTTCTAAAAAAACCACATAAACAATGAGGTAATAGCAGACGAGAATCTAATTTTTTTCACTCAAGACTACAATATCAACTACCCTGAATTCTCTTCTTGAAAATATTTAGGAGGAACATCAGACTGCTTCTTCTTAATGTGCAGAAAGATCTTTGTAAAGAGGAAAACAGTTCATCACTGTCTGATCCATCTCCCACAATTACAGGTTTCCATTTCAATGATTATTTTTACTCTTATCATTTGCCTCCAAGAATATATATATAAAGCATGGTGACTATGTAATCAGACACCTGCCTGTCTGCTCCTGTTTTCCACATTGTGGAAGATAGATGGGCTCAGTTCAGTAACAAATGGAAATCCACCCAAAGCACTACTCTCAAGTTGGATGATATCTTGCCTGAAAAGTGGTGGAGGAAAAATATAAAAGATCCCAAAACAATTATCTGCAAATGGCTTCTATACTGGAACAGTCAGATGCCCTTTATATAGACCAACACTGAGATACTACAGGACTCAGCAAAGGGCCTGATCATTTGTCATGAGTACTATCTACACTGGCTTCATTTATTACCACATTGCTTGGTACTGCAAGCACTCTGTGGTGTTATTTACCAACATACCGGAGCTTTGCGAAGTTCTTTGCTGACAAAGCTTCTTTCAGCTCAGAATTGCCTGTGAGTTTAAGCTGGTTCAGTCCATTCAATCCTTCAAGTGGAACTGAAGTGAGCTCATTGAAACTTAGGTCTCTGGAATGTGAATATTAAGACCATGTTACAAAGTAAGTTTGAAGATCCTCTGGCACACATTTCATGAAAGTAGGGAAAGACTTTAACTCTTATATGAGGCTGTGGTCTGGAAATGCCTGTCGGTGCAGCAGGCACTCTAAAGAAGTGTGCCCTACATATATTCAGCTAGCAAGAGCCTTCCTGATTTACATATATTAAACAAATGATGAACACATCACTTTCAGGCTAAAAATATTTATTATCTCAGCAGTTTAATGACAGAGAGTGGACGTGACTGCACAGAACAGCCTACTTACAGGTTAAGAAGAGCTCCAACAGTGATGAAAGCTCCCTTGTGGATCTGATGGATCTGATTTCTACTGAGGTCCCTGCAATGAATGCCAAAGGAGATTATTTTGGCAGTTTCACCAAATGTAACAGCCTCTGTACTGAGAAAAAAAGCTAAGGTGACAAATAGATCATGCCTTTACCAGAAAAGCAGAACATATCCCCTCTCTTCCCATTCAGCCAGGTACAATAGCAGCAAAATTCCTTGGTGAAGCAGCTGTATCCTGCTTCACCTCATCGCAGAAGTAGAATCCATCTCCCATTCCTGCTCCCTTTCCCTTTCTTTCTGACACTACCAGTACAACCTGTGCTCCCAAGGCAGAGGCTGGCTCTAGCATCACCTACTCCCAGCATGAGGGTGCCAGGAGGACCACTTTGATGACAATTGCATCTGTAGCAGGACATGTTGGCAGAGATAGGGGAAGACAACAAAAGAACAAGTAGAAGAGCATCTGCTTTGTTGGATTTCAAATCCAGCTCCAGCTTCTGCTGGACCACCATGACTTGTCTTATAACATTCTTCTTAAAATACATGACAATTTCTGGATTGTTTTTCCTGCTAATTTAATATAGCTTGAGTTGTAAGGGGAGAGGATAACTTTGTTTACTTATCTGCTCTTCCTGAGGAAAACAGATAGGATTTCTCCAACAAATGCTATATAATGAAATAATACAGTTACAATGCAAAATACTGGACCACTGAAAAAAATCTCATTTTTTAGACTTCCTATTTATAAAAGTATCTTTATAGGCTAGAAAAATAAAATGGAGAATAGAAGGAACAAGGCTGAAACTGGCTGCTGGCCTTTTGCCATCAATCAAATTTGTAACACCAAACCCTGCCATCAGTTTACATGGGAATCAAAAACATGATCTTGGTTTACTCAGCATGCAGCTATATATGCACTTACAGGACACGAAGGGAGGATAGTCCTTGAAAGGTGTCCTCCGCAATTTCATGGATTTGATTATGCTGTAAGGAACTGCAAAGGGAAGAAGCAGAAACAGAACTTTATTAGCTGATTTCAAACGAAGGGATAGCTTGGTGTCTGCTAATATACGGCTTTAGCCTTATCAATGACAAGATTTTCCTCATTTCCCCTTGCAGGCAGACTGCCAAGTATTTTGCATCAGCTATGTTAACACAACCATGAAGCACTTTCATGGCACCTTTGCCCAATCCCAATTCACAACTCATTAATTTAGAAGAGACCATTAAGTGTGGACTGAATTACTTTCAAGCTAAAAATAACTCTTTGTGAACACTGAAGAGTCATACTGAAATTTAAAACAACTCAACTCCATTCTTCAGGGAGTCTCTAGGCATATTCTAACCATTCCATTTATGTGCATAGCAATATTACTATGAAATGCAGGATTAAGCTGTGTCTTTCATATCTTTTGTGCCACAGGACTAATTAAGCATTAGCTAATTAAGGAAGGCACAAGCGGTTGAATTCTCTGTCCAGCACACTTCTCATATGAGATCATATTATCTCTCTTTGTCCTTAATTTTTGAAACTTAGGATCAAACTTGAAGCAAAAGAAGTCTCTCAGAGATGTGGACTCAGAATACTAAAGAGTTTATAAAAATAAACAACACTTATTTCTACTTACATTTCTTCCAAGGTATGGCAGCCCTTAAAACTTGGGAGGTCCTTTATATTGTTATAAGACAAGTCCCTTCAAAACAGAAAATGGGAGAAGGGTGCTTAGTTCAACTCCTTTCTACTTGAAACACCTCATCACTTGTAACTATAAATAGATTGACAGAAAAATCATCCAGTTAGTACCATTCTGCTGAAAAACTAAGGGTAGTTTAGAGAAAATTACAGAAGGAATCACAAGTGTGAACTCTACATCTCAGTATATGCATACCCTAAAAACATACAGTACACGGTCCCTGAATTCTGAGAGTTATAATCTAAAAAATTTATTCACTACCTGCTTTTTTAGAATAAACTGTATAAATTGTATGTAATGCATAAATTTGGTGCCAATTTTGATTTAGTGTGCTGGTAACTGCTTAAGCAAAGCTAAGAAAGCTCAGAATGTTCTGCAAAACACTGCAGCAAAAAAAGACTAGAAACAAGCAAATAATCTTAAAATTTCTTTTTGAAAGGTAAATAGCTGTTTGAAAATAAATCCCACCTCATCATTCTTTCTCCGCTGTTTTTCTTCCATCAAACAGAATGTATTTTTTCTCATTCTTTTTTCAGGATTTGCTTTTGTTCCACATTTTCCTGTGTGATCCTTTGCAAACATGGTTTGTCCCCATCCTCCTAATGGTTTCTGTTACCAGTTTGGGTTTTTTTGCATTAATTTTAACACATCCTCACTGCTTTTTCTGTCTAGCCTTTTTATTGCTATCTTCTTCCTAATTCTCATCTCCATTTCTTTTGGTTCCTGATGCTCCCTCCTCTGTTCCTGAACACAAAAAGCCAAAGCCCTATATCTAAACTCTTCTTTAACCTCTGAATGTAGATGACTACGGTTGTGATAACAATGAATGCTGGCAGAACGAATTTGAAGATTGGTCTCTGCAGCACTAACTTACATACCTCTCGTAACATATGAAAGAAATATAGCATATCCCTATCAAGGGGACTCTGTTTAAGGAATGTAATGCATTACATCAAATCTGCCAAAAAATCTTGATTTGAACAATCAAGAAACCAGATTTCCAACTTTGGTAGAACTACTAGGATTAAGAATTCAAAGCAACACTTTTGCTTTAAATTAGATTTAAGTTTCTTTCAAAATATTCTGATGTATGAAGAGAGGCACAATATGTATACTTACAAAGTTCGAAGCACCTTTTGCTCTTGGCATAAATTAACAGGAATACTGTTTATCTTGGTCCCTGTAAGAGTTCTGTGGGAAAAAAACCCAACAAACCCACACATATAAATACTTGTGTTGTTTATGACAGATGGCATAACAAGGATATGTATAAGCAGAATGCTATCGGGGTGCTAGATTCACCCACCAAATTTGTTTGTTTGTTTGGAAGAGGACAATTTTTCAGTTTTTCAGTTCTGGGAGAGGGGGTTAATATCAATGGCCTTTTCATAGGCTTTTCTCAGGTTCCCCTACTAAAAAAAACCCATTCAGTGGCACCCAGGTATCACAGTGAAGAAAACTGTATCATTACATTTATTGACAGGAAAAGAACATACATGCAGTTGCTCTCCAGATCCACTAAACATATTTCAATTATTTCACAAGAGGCAAACCCAAGAATATATTTGCAAAAGACACTTACAAGCTCTCCAGATTTATGGTTCCTGTCAAATTAGGAAACCACTGCACCATGCTGGCACCCCGAATGACTCTAAAAAAAATCCCCATGAAAATTAACTGTGAATTATTATGAAATTGAATTGCGACATTCAGTCTTATTATCAGGTAGATATTTACACCAAGTAGACATTCTAACATTCTTACTGCTCTTAAATTTTACACTTGAATAATGTGTGAAAAACAGTCTTTTCACTGCTTCTTACGCTACTCATTTGCTTAATAAATTACTCCTCCTTGAGCAAACAATGGGAATTCATCAAACTGGAAAGAGTGCTATCCATACACATATGGGAAGTGTAGCTTGTAGTTCAAAGTCTCACTCCATTTTGCTTTTTCATTACCCCCAGAAGTGGTATCTTTTAAGAGCATACATGCACTAACCTGCAAAACATTCTCACCATGTACATCCCTGCTAAAAAAAACACCAAAGACATATTGCAGATTGTTTAACTAAGAATCTGAGCATTTGGCCTGGGGTTATGTATCTTATGAAAGGTAATTAAAAACAAAGTTGTAGAGCATATTTAATAGAGCTTCTTAAGAAACTAGATATTCCCAATAATAACAATATTTATTAAAACTTATTGCAAAAAAACCTCTAACATAAGAGGGAGTCAGAAAATTTATTTATTTTGCGTTTTAGCCACAACATCGCATACCCATTTATTGTACTGTATTGTCAAGGAAGGTACTTACAGGGAATGCAGATCTGACAGATTCTGAAATGCTGAGTTCCCCACAAAAGACAAAGGATTATCATACAAATGTCTGGGAAACGAAAAACACGTTTCAGTGGTTGTTCTTACAGTCACTGTCTGCTACAGGCTAAAAATAGATGGATGAAAATTACTTACATTGTTCTTAGATGGGGGTTTCCTGCAAATGCACCATCAGGAATTATGGAAATGTAGTTACTGTGAAATCCCCTAAAGATATTAGCAAAGAAAAACCCAACATTTAAAACTATACTGCCAGCAGATTCAACCAGTAGTCATTTTCTTCACATCTACTCAATTCCCAATCCTGCCACAACCAGGATCGCAATAGCACTAAGTCAAACTGTAGCAATAACTTTAAAGGCATTATTTCTGTCTACTGCAAATGAGCTGAACTGAGAAAATTTCATTAGAAAGAAATTGTTTTCACCAAACATGATGCTGTACTTTCACTTTTCTTACTCATTTCTTAAGGAGGGAATAAGGAAAATATGTATGATCAGTGAGTACCTAATCTGCTACTGGAGGCCAAAACCCTCTCATAATTAAGATCTATGCTAATGGTTCTCCTGAATAAATTGCCTGCTTATGTAACTCCAAAATAATTTTCAACACATGCCCTCTCTAGATGATGATTATATTTTCTTTTAATTATAGCTTCACTTAGCATAACTCAACCTGATTTATGCTCCTGCATAATGAGACAATCATTCTTAAATCCAGGAATTTTTTTTTTCTTTTAATTTATGGAAAGGAGAAAGAAAACTGGTAAAAAGGGAGAATAAGTAATACTCACAACTCCTTTAGACTTGGAAGTGCTTTTATGGCTTCAGGGAACTCTACCATGTTATTATAATTTAAATCCCTACAAGAAACAAAGCAAGAACATTATAAAATTTTTAACAGTAGCCATGAATTGTCAAAATAATTTTTGTTTAAAACAGTCCAATGAAAGAAAAATGTTCTCAGAAGCCCTTTAACTAGGCCATAGAATAACTCCAACTTACTCTTCTAATGTTTTACATGCTTTATAACCAGCTAATAACTTACCTAATTACTTTAATGTTACCCAGAGGATTATTCAAATAAAGTCAAATAATATTTCCTTACAGCAAAGCTCAATATTTTTCAATACCTCACAGATTTTTCTTCAACAGCATTTACACAGAAATGAACTATGATTTCAAAGTTTTTTTTTAAAAAGTATACTAATGACTACTCTTTATTATCATCTTACTAAGAATACGTTTTGTTCCGGTTTTATAAAACAAACATTAAATAAGCCATTATGTAAAAGCAGACCTTGCAAAAAAAATCAATTACAAATACTGATTAGAAGCACAGGGAAACCTCATGACACATTGGTGATGGGGATCTGTTGAATTCTCAGTTAACTTGTCACTATTCTAGCAGTAATGTCAGGACCTCTGCAAAAAGGATTCCTTATAAATGGCAAAAAACATTTTCAGTCTTACATCAGCTGTATCTATTTACACAGCACCTCATTACTTAATTGAGGTTGTAAGAGGATGACAAGATGAAGTAAGCAGCATTTCTGGACTCATCCAAGCTGGTCATGTCAAGAGGTTGTCACTGGCTTGGCCTTGCCCTCCTTCATTAGTTTCACTTATTTAGCATTCTCCAAAGTATTAAAAAAAATACATTGCTGAGGGAGATACTACTTATTAGACATTCACGGAGTGAGCTGAAGGGAAATGGGAAATGTAACCCAAGCAGCTGAAAGCCATTCCTTGCCAGTGAGGCACTCTGGAGGTTGAGGACGAGAAACAGTGGAGCAACAGCCCTCTGAGGCCCTCTCAGAAACCTCCTATTGTCACACAACAGCTTTGGCAATGTATCCTATATATGTTTAACCCTACAGGAAATCTGAGAAACAAATATTTGTCCCTTATCACTCATGGGGCCACGCAAACACTTACGATGTATCCACCTGACTCAGCAGAGTGTTATGCAAAGATCAGCTAGACCAGGGATAGGAACATTAGAGCCACATCATCCAGGATGACATTTCACCTGCTTCTCAACACAGTTAATTAGTTTTTGGTGGAGCAGTGCATTGATACCAACCTTTAGTTCTGAAACCTGAGCTGGACCTAAGTGTCAGTGGCATGTGTTGTACAGTGCACATATGCCTGATTTGCAAAACTTTCATCATGCCAGTATGGCAACCTTGATTAAGCTGAGAATGAGACAAACACTGACCACAAATTATTTTAAGAACCATACTTACAAGGTTTCAAGGTTGTCTAATCCATCAAAACAGTGCTTTCCTATAGTTTTTATTTTATTATTATGAAGATGTCTGAAAAGCAAAACCAAAACAAGTGAATGATTTCATATAAGTTAACAAATTAGCAGATATTTCTATGAAATCAAGAGAGTTAAGTAGTTTAGGGAAAAACATTGAATGGGGTGAATTACACAGAAGAGTATCTTTCACTTCCAGACAGAATATTTCATCCTCATATGGAAACATAATAGATTGCTTGCAGTCGAGACAACCTATTTTAAATCTTTAATCACTGTTCAGAAATGGGATAAAAATACAGCGTAAACACAGAAATCAAACGAATTTTTGATACTGTTCCTTGGAGATTTTTAAGACTACAAAGAAACAGGTTTCATATAAAACACAGAGATTTTTATTCTTTTAGTATCTCTGAAAGCTTTCTCTGACAATCATTGTTTTGAAATATTCATTATATAAGGAGATGTCCGAAATCAAATCTCACTACCCATAGCGCATGTGACTTTTTGTTTAAGTGAAAGTCTTTAGCAAATCTTAGGTGGGTTCTCTAACATACACGGTATCATGTCATGGTGGCAGTATAGGCTGTTACTAGTCAACTGAGCTAAAACATAGGAAAAAAACCATTTTCAATGCCAGCCCAGATTAATCAAAACTGTAACTGAGGAGAGAAGCAAAGTGACCTATGAAATACAAATACTCACAGAACAACAAGACTTGAAAGGTTTGTAAATGCATAGTCAGGAATGTGTGTTATTTTGTTGAGAGCCAGCGTTAAGGCTTGCAGAGAGGGGAGATTGCTGAGCGGATAGATGGGAACTTCTGTCAAACTGTTGTCATCCAACCAAAGGTGACGCAGCTGCACAAGACCCTCAAAACTGTCTTCTGGTATGGCAGTAATATGGTTAGCATCTAAACGCCTATATTAAGACAGAAAGAATTAATGTAACAAACTCACAAACTACAGATCAGCAAAAATACCAGTTGAAGTCCTACTACTCATGAACTATTTTTTTCAAGCTTATGTATCTTTCACTGATACATGCCATGGTGAAATGTGCTGCCGTGCAGGGAGACAAAACACATATACCCTCCTCCATTAACATGGATGCTCATTAAGATACAAATCAGCACAGCTCTGGAATTATGTTAGCACTCTCTGGTTTCTAAAGCCATGACCCAATATGCTCTTGAAAGTCTAGCTGGGTTAGTTTCAGAAGTAATTTCCTCCAGCCATTCATCCTGTCCTTCTCTGGGCAGGCAGTGTGGACCAAGTGACTTTGCTGCATTTGTCCCCAGGTGCAGTCACAACAGATCTGGATCCCAACACTTAAAGGACATGCAGAATTCAAAGGGAGAAGACAACCCTGACCAAGAATTAATGCAGAAGACAAGCCTGATCATAAATTTAATACACTTAATCTTTTTCCTTAAAACAGAGGTTTGTTGTTGTGATGCATGCAGTTTGCGTATTTCAAATTATTATGAAAAAAGTCATCGGCTGAATTTCCATGTAATAATGAATCAAAAAATACATCAAATTAAACAACAAATATACTATTACAAGTGGGAACTTACAAAATTGTCTTCAGTCAAAGTTCTCTCCTAAGATGAGTGAGGTATCATTAGCTCTAAAGCTGTACATCAAAGAGGTAATTCCTATGGTTCATATACTGGCATCACCTTATCATTTGCCGCATGGTCTGACAGGTGTGTATGATATTCTATTTGAATGCTCTTAGGCTGCACTGAGACTAGAACATTTCAGAGAAACTAAAGTCTGGTGATAATAAAGGAGGAAAACAAAGAGGCTGGGGGGAGAGAGGAAAAAAGCCTGAGGCTCTGCTTCAGAAAAAAAAGCAACTAGGAATTACCTGTCTTTCTTCTCTCCTAAATTTACACAGCTCCCTGAAGATCAAAGAATTATTTCCCAATGGAATAAACATAGCTGAGTCTTCTAATTTCTCCCTGTCCCTCCCTGCCTCTTTTTTTTCTGAGGTTTTTTTTGGGGGGGGAAGGGGTTGGTTTGGGTTTTTTTAAAGAGAAGCAGCATACTCAAGAGACAGGCCTCAATCATTGTGCCTACTCGTCTAGTCCATACGTACTTCCACTGGCGCCTTGCTAAATTCCATTTATTCTAGGAGACTTTGGAAACAAAAGCACACAAAAAAGCCGCATGTCCTGCTTCTCCTCTCCCACCCTTAAAGAAGGAGGTGAACATAGGAAGGATGAACGCACACAATGAGGGAGTTGAACTCAGCCAGGGAGAACAAAATATGGTCATGGAGATTACGTCAGACTCTGAATTTTTAGTTTGCTTTGCCAAGACTTCTGTCCCCCAGAACAGGTGGATTGAGTACCCAAATAACCGTACTTTAAACTGATGACTATCCACAGCCATCCAATCTATTGTGTTCATTTTCTCCAGCTCACAGCAGGAAAGATGAAAGGGGAAAGAACAACACCATCCACCACTGACATTGAGCAGGGAGATTTGGAAAGTGAAAGAGATATTTTAAAGCTTTTTGGCCATTTTCGTCTCATCCACAATTTTTTGTTCCTTCATTTCTCCTAAGAGCTTAATATGCCATGGTTGGTTTTTTTTCCTCTTCCAAGCAGTCAAAGCTTATCCACGTGATACTGAATGCATAAAACACAGCTGAAACACACCTATTTAGTGTGAAATGCACATAACAAAGCAGTTAGTGAAACAACTAAAAAGCAAACCTAAAATATTTGACCTTCACAAAATATTAACAATTAAGGACAACAACTTTTCTTTAAGGTAGATAAGGAAATATTCCCTAGCTCCAATAACTAACAAACAAAAAACAATATTCTTTGCTTGGACCAAACTTCGTACAAAGACCGTCTTTTTCGATTATATTGTTAAAGATAAGAGTATATTCTTCAAATTAGAGCTTGCGGCATGTACCTTAATCTTTCAGAAGCTGCTCCAATTCTAGCTTTCTTATAGGCACAGGCTTGTGAGAGACCTTTACATTTTAGTCTTTAAATTAAGAGTTCACTTGTGGGGCTGTCATCTTCACTTTTATTATCTCTCAGGTTCCCTCCTCACAGAAGCACCAACTCCAGAAGAAAAGAGCAGGAGGATGATAGAAACCTGAACATTCAGCAGCTCTTACATCAGTATTTGATACATTGTTAAAAGAGGAACATAACAAGGTCTTCAAACAATTGACTTTGCTTTAAGGAAACCAGAACTAATAAGAACGCCTACCTCAATTCAAATGAATAGAAGTTCCAAGTCTAACGCACACATATAAATGAAATTTTAAATACAAATGTACACACACTGCTTAGGGCAACTGCCCTACAGCTGGCATCCGCTATAGGTAATGTCTGAGAGGCCTCCAGGACCAGCCTCCCAGCCTCACTAGCTCTCATCTGTGACCACAGGTAGTCTTCCAGGCTTCAGCAACTGGGAAATTTTAACAGCCTTGTACTAATAGCCTAATTAACAGCCTTGTACAGCAAGAGTTTACTGCTGATATTAATAAAAGACAAATCACTCCCAGCTCTTGTGTTAAACCACTTCTTCTCAATGGCAATCATTAAAGAACTTTGCTCTTTAAAGTGCTCCTTCAAAAACCACAAAGAAATCACTCCAATAACAGTGGAGTAGATTTTTAGGTCTTGAAGTTGAGTACTGATAAGCCTGGTACCTTGGAAATCCTGCAACAATGGGAGGCAATAATCCATGTTAACAGAGGTACTTTAAAACACTCGGAGAGTTTGCTCACTGTATCAAGCAGTGGCTCTCTGTGCATTATATGTTGAGAACATCAATACAAGGATTTGCCTTCTTCAAAGACAAATTTACAGCAGCCCTCAGAAACTAATGATACATGCCAAAGCTATTTCAGTCACCAGTACTGATGTGCCAGCACATCTGTTTCTTCCATCTAAATGTTTAAGATGGTACCAGTCAGAGGTCACAGTTTGCTGCAAATTACCCACAGAACATTCAGCTAATTTTGCCTACATGCTGCGTAACTTTCACCATCTCATTTAAATTTCTGATCATTCAATTTCTAAATAATTCCCTGATTTTATTTAAACTTAGCAATTCCTTAAGGAAGCCCAGTTTAAAAAAAAAAAAAAAAAAGACAATAGTTCCAGAAATTCCTGAAGTTCACAAGAAACCGTATCTCACTTTCAAGAAAACCCAAACAGCTTCTAAAGGTAAAGATGGCATAGAAAAATACAACTCTTGTAATTCAGCAAGTATGTGAAGTATACAAAGCAGTATATTTAAAGATTTTTCAGCACAATCAGATATGCTCAGAAAAGCTCTTACACATTCTTAACTCTAAACATTCAAGGAAGAAAAACATATTGAGTGTATTTAAGTCTGTATTGGTTTTGCAAGTTGAGGAGAAAATACCTCAATTTCTTCCATTGCCATTCTGAATAATCCCATATCTTAACACAGACTAAATCTGAGGGCTGATCCCCTTTAACCCCTTAATAACAGCAAAGCAGGAAACTAGAAAACCTCTGAAGACAAACCATTAAAAGCTGCTTAGCTGAAAAGACACCTGCCACAGTTAGGGGTGCATACTACCTATAAAACCATTTAAAACTTCTTAACTTCATCTAGTCATTGCTGTTGATGAACACCTTCCACAGCCTCCCAGACACTATCATCCCTACAGACACATCTTGTCCTTCCAAACTCTATAATCCAGAATCACAGAATTATCAGTGGGACCCCTAAGGCACTCTTTAAGAAGAAAATAGCAGAATTAGAACAGAACTGTGTATTTTTTCATATAAGATTATGTTTGCATTGTTATCTCCAAATTCAGGGACCTTCCCTTCTGACACATTTTGCATTTATGGTTTACACTACTGAAATTGTCACCAACATGAACTATGGCTTAAAATTGGGCAGTTTCATTACCAGAAGAATACTTCTAGATCTGACTTTTTTAAAAAAATACAGATATTAACTTGAGCTGTATAAGGATTCCTTCCTAAAATACAAAAAAGCTAGAAATGCAAGACTGTAGCTGGTATGTGCTGCAGCATGTATTTTAAATGTGTTTTGACTGAAATATGCTTCTATTCTCTGTCCCCATTCTTCTACCACACAGTTTTACCCTGCAAAGCATGATTCTGCTCTCATTCCTTTCAGTTCTACATTAGGACCCTAGTCTTTCCTGCCTGGGCCAAGATGATTCCCACTCCCAAAAATTTTATCCCATCCCAGTTCAGCACATTCATGCCTCCTGCCTTATCCTGCCTCAAGCCTGCTCCAGGCTCCTAACATACAAAAGCAGACTGAAAAACTGGTTATGAACCTGCTGTGAGCAGACTGGGCTGTTCAGGGAACCAGAACTGCCACCAGGTACTGCAGAAAATGACTGCTGACCACATGCATGAAGACACTTACCCCTGCAGCTCAGGTGAACACCCACACAAGTAAGGCAAGAGTTGAGCATCACACTGGCATGATCCCAAATCCCACAATTGGGGAATCTGGCACAACAGCTAAGGTGCAGTGCTTGGAACTGTTGCTGCAGAACGCTCTAATATTCCCTCCATGTGGACATGTGTGCACAAGTGCTGGGACAGTAGAACTACAATTATAATAAATCATACCCAATACATTAGCAGATATTGACAGGCTTTCAAAAGACTCCTGGATTTGATGGCAAGTGCACAGTGGCAATTAGGTTTGCGGGTTTTTTAATTCAAGTGGAATAAAGTTTTCCTTTGTAAAGCATCTGAAAGTCTTTGTTTAAATAGTGTAATTCCAATATTTGTCACACACTGGGGATTGTACCAGACTATTCTGTGCTGACTTAAAATTCCTACATAGCTGGGTTTCAGTGGTCAATCAGAGCAACCCTAAAAATTGCTGTAGTTTACAGACCCATTTTACAAATCCCCAGATTCTGAGTCAAAGCTCAGAATAAACAGTGTTACCGAAATAAGTCATCACAGTCAAATATGCCAAGGCATTTAAAGGAGTGACTTTCTTTTATGGCTTCCCAGTCGCTCCCAGGGAGCAGCTTCGCACACGCTGCTGAGCAGGACACTGCTGTGCTACTCTACCTCTGGCTCTCTGGATGATCCTTGGATTGCCCATAAACCTCACCAACACCACTTCCAGATCTAAAATACAAAGTACACCACTTCACGGCCTTGTAATAACAAAAACATGTTGTTGCTGTTTTGCAGTAGTCGCAAGGCATCAAGACTACTGTTTACATTCGTGAAGCTCTTTGTCAGGTTTTTCTGCTACCAAATGAGGCTGGCACAAGCTGGACAACCAGTGGCTTCTCCCTTGGTAGAGCGCTCCCCCAGTCCCACCTATCACAGCATCATGCAATGTGAGCATTCATCCTGTCAGATAAACTTTTCTGGGGCTTGCTACATAGCAAGCTTCCACTCACTAAAACTCCTTAATCTTACTAAATTTCACCTCCATGTAAAGAACTCTCTTTTGGAGGCCAGAGCTGGGAAAAATATTCAGTGCAAACAGAAAATAAAGAGTTGTCATTCAGTATTCTGAACCAGGCTGGCTACACGCCAGCTGTAATATAAACACCACAGATCATGAAGCTCCTATAACCCTCTTCTTTATTCCCGCCAAGGTATGTTTACTGAGCTTGTAAATACATACCATGTTGTGGCAACTGTCTTCCTATGAAGCTAGAAACTGGAGCACATTAAGAAAAAAAACAGTTGTAAAGGAGTTTCAAATGAAATTATTATCAATATACTGTGAAGTTTTATGAGGAAGTAATTTGGGCCTTCACCAAGAAAAATCCCTCTGAACCATACTTCAGAGCAAACTGGGAAACTGCCAAAAGAGGGTCAGTTCAGTAATGTTTACACTTGCAGGTTTAGAGATTATATAAAAGAGTAGAAGCAGGTTTTCTAATATATATTCCGCAATGAGTTATTTGTTTTAAAAGAAGCTTACAGCAACTTGGGAGTTTTGAATCCACACAAATTCCTTAGGGAGGGGAATAAATAACTTTTTCTGGTTTTTTTCATACAATAAAGCAGGATGCTGACACGTTTCCATGTTCAGACACAAAATTCAGAGGACCACTCTCATATTCCTTTGCCAGAAGGTGCTATCTGCATTACTAGGGGATATGCATAATCAGTGTAATTATGCATGAGCAATGCTAACAAAGTTTTCCTGAAATTCAGCTGAAATGCATTCTGCTGTAGTAAACAAATCACATAGAAAAAATGCTTTACGTTTCTCACTACACTTGTCTCAAAATCCAATTTATTCTCAAATTCCTGCCCATTCTAACAAATTACAGTGGTCTTCCAATGCAGAAAGATATTCTCAGGAACAGAGAGGGACAAACCAAAGTCATTCACATCAGTGGATGGAAAAAAAAAGCCCATGATAAAATCTTCCTGAGCTTCAGATTAACTCGGTTAGAGCATGCTGCTAGTAACACCAAGGTCATGGGTTCAGACCCTGTGTGGACCTTCACTTGAGAGCCAGATTCAATGATCCTTCTAACTCAGAAATATCTGTGATTCTGATACCACTGACTTCCAGACTGGATTTGCCCACCATGTTTCCAACACTTATCTGGAAATCTCGATTTGGTTTTCTGCAGGAAAAGAAGTAACAAACAGGTTGGTACTACTTATTAACCTAATTTCCTCCCTTTTCACCAACTTGATATAGTTTATCATTTTCCCTTGAACAATGAAGCTCCTAGAAAGGGAAATCTCACCAAATTTTAAATTGTTAGTATTATATTTTAATTGTAATGATATTTTGGTCAAGTGATTATAATGATTACATTATACAATCTAACAATCATCCTACTATTTTTTTCAAAACGAAAATATTTCCTTTTTAGAAAATGGCTCTAACATAGTCGTTTTTCCAAAAATATTAAAAAACCATGAATTAAAAAAGAGATGATGGCTTAATTTATACAATCATTATTTTTCCCTTAAATTTTGTTCCTTTTCTTTTGCACATAAAATTATCATCTCCAGCAACTGGAGATTTACTATTTTAAACTTCAATTAGAGAACAAACATTACTGTAAATATGTAGAGAAAAAAGAATGCTCACTGAAAATGAAATGGATGATTTGTAGACAAACATTTTTACTAAAGCAATTTCTCTTTTTGGCATCAAAGAAATGCTGGAAGCCAGGAAGAAGTTTTTGTTTTGTTTTAAATCATTACTAAAGACTTATTCATATCATGCAATTTGAAGGGCTTTTATTACAATGCATAGTATTTGCACCAAGACCAAGGTATTTTCTCTTCTACACACGCTAAAACAAGAGTGAAATGCGGACGTTAAATGCACTGCTTACTGGAATATCCAAGCAGCTATAAGAAGTAGGGCCAAGATCCAAGCTTAGGGAATGCAGAAAAGCACCTATGCAAAAGTTGTGCAATAGTTTGCAAATCTATTTTGCAAAACTAATTTTTTTTTTGAAATTCATAATCTGATACAACACCAAAAGAAACAGAATAATGGGCCAGAAACCTGAATTTTGGCACAGAGAGAACAGATAGTTTACCCTCTCTCTCTCTCTCTGGAGGTAAGCAGGAAGGAGGAAAAATTTTGCAGCCCTTCCCACCTCCTCCTCCTCACAGTGATAAGCATCTACCACCTAGAGAGCTGTATCTATTAAGGTCTGATTAAGATGCTTTATAAAACATAACAAGCCATGAGATTAGTATAAACACATATGAAATACCTTGTGTGCAACTAGCAATAATGGCTGACGTATTCATAACTGTCTGTGAGATTTCAACACCTTCCTGTAAAACCAATACCATGCATGTCTCAAGTAAGACTTCTTCCAGAAACCCCTTTTCCTCCTCTGGATACAAAAGACTTGGGCATCATTCATTTTTGCACACCATTTCAGAATTGCTTAAATGCCTCAGGATGTGCAAGAGGGATTACAGTTTAACTACACCACCACTGCATTCATACAGCAATCTTGTACCTGGTGTTTGACTTTTGAAAGAGTTTGCATTTGAGTCACTCCAGCAAAGATGACAAATAAAATTCCTTACGAATTTTAATTGTGAAACTTTGTTCCAGTCGCAATTGCATTTTCAGAAACTCCAGGTACATTATTACACATACATTATTATACTTCATAGCTCTATAGAATGAAGCGAAGGTGTACAGAGTGATTGAAAGAGTGACCTTGGAGAACAATCCAAAACCAAAAGCAAAGGAAACTTACAAGGACTGCAAGCCGCTTAATCCTCTGATGGCCTCATTAGGTACAGTCTTCAGCTGATTGTTCTGTAGCGTTCTGTAAAAATCCACTGTGTTAATAAAGTAAAATTTGACAACTATCTTTATCAACAGTAGAGGTAACAGAAAAGCCCATAGTCCTGTTATGGTTTCCCAGATTTCTAGTGTATGTAAAAGCATGTAGAATTATCAAGACCAGATACCCAAAGGCAACAATGAAACAAGAAAATGGTCTATTTCAGTTTTATTTACAACTCATTCATTAACAGCATTAATTTGCAAAGAACAAGCTCTTGACACAATATGCTGAAATTCTCTTGGGAACTCACTGAAGAGGTTAAACAACACTAGGACAAATTTGCTAACAGAGATTTTTTTTTTGTTTTCTTGTGGAATTATCTTATACATGCTAGAAAACACACAGACCTCAAATTTTTCCTAAAGTCGCATCAATACACAAAGCATTAACAATCTAATTTACAAAGTGTGCTCACAACAAAAGCACCTTTGGGCCAAGGTGAATTAAGCTATACTGTTGTGGGTTTCTTCAAAATTCTCTTATAGGACAATATATGTCAGTGTTCTTTTATAAAGAAAATTTTAAAAACCTTATAAAATCTTACTTGATTTTGGTGCATACTGGGGTAAAAATTCAAGTAGACAAGAAAGTTAACTGTTAATTAAGACCTGGTATTTAGAGCGACAAAGACCCATGTCCCAAATTTTCCCAAGAACTGCTAGAATTTCAGGCACCTCCGGTGTTGAGTATTGCAATGGATATGCCTTCAAGAGCTTTGACAATTTGCATTCAATTTACAAAACATCGTATTAAATAGTACTGCAGATGGGCAGTTCCCTAATCTGTACCCTGTTTATAATGCCTGTGTTTATTTCTTTAAAACCTCAAGGTCTGCTGTTTTTTAAAAATATCTCTTTAATTAACTACGTATTATCCTGCTAGCATTTGGAAATACTTACATCATCAAAAATGCTACTGTTTTCAAATAGAGGTTTTTAAAACCCCAAACAACAAGAAATTTTTTTATCCTTAGCTATAGAAATAATTTTTATGGCAATTATTTTATCTCAGAAAGAAAAATGAAAGCTTTTTTTTAGTAAGCCATTTTCACCTGGAGAAGCATCAAACTAAAAAAAAAAAGAGTATTGCTAATAGGGAATAATTCAAACAGTGTATTAAATCTCTAAGTACTAGTACTAATAATGTCAGGGCACCTGACAGAGTATGCTGAAGGGGTGAAGAACAATAAAAGCTTACATGTCCTTTTTAGGATTTTTCCTCTGATTCTTCTGCTACAAGATATACTTCAGAAACAAGTAAGTGTTCTAATAAAATGCAGTAATTATAGTTTAGTCAAGTTCATCACTGTCATCTTAACCACATCCAGTAGGTTTTGTAAAGCAAAAAAAAATTAGGAGAGCTATACTTTAGGAGGATGGAGGGAAGAAGAATTTCCTCCAGCCTACCAGTAAACAGTCTGGCCGGGCACTAAGAAAGCATACAGCTAGCTATGAAGCTCTAAAACCGAATTACTTACAGAACTTTGAGTTCTTTCAACCCGGACAAGGCCTTTGGATGGATAAAGCTAAGGTCATTGCCAGCCAGTCGCCTGGAAAAAAATTGCAATAATAATTTCAGTCATAAAATACAGTACTTCTAAAACCATCTAACTAGGAAAATAACTCCTATATCAAATTTTGCAAGTAATTATGCATTTTGCATTCAATTACGCTACGTTCACAATCTTCCAAGTTTGCAGTTATTTTACTTATTGCACATTTATAACAATGAGAATGCATTACTCAGCCTCATGGATATTCTTTTGCAAACGTGTTAGAAAAAACACACCCTAGAACGAAGAACCTTCTTATGGTACTAGGTTTGAAAGTGCATTTACCAACACAATCCTCTGGCTTTCAGCATTGCTCCGCTGAAACACATGCTCTCGTACCCGTACATTTTTAACGCATTCAGCAGTTTCTAAGGAAAGTATGAAGTTAAATAAAAATAGCTAGATGCTACAGCAAAGCAGCAGAAGTCGCTATGGGAATCCCATATATGAAAACAATATTCACAAGCAAGTGGTATGTTCATTCAGTGCTGACAGTTGACAGGACACCTGCTGATATGACCAAGACATAATATTGGTAATATTTCATCTTTTTGGTCAGCTGTTTGGAGGAACTTTTCAGGAAGGGAAACTCTTTTGGGGCAGGGAGAAATGGAACAGAATTCTCAGCCATACACGCTCTCTCTCAAAATGTGGTTGGTTTCAAATTTGGACTGCTAGACACTAGCACAAAGTAAATTATGAAAATCACCATGATATTAAAAGTAATAAAGACAGGAGATGCTGCAGAATACAAAGCAGGAAAGCAGAAACAGAAGTCAAAACAGCTGCTTCCAAACAGCTCATTCCCTCTTCCCCCACTCTGTTTTTCTTCAACATTTTACTTCTCCCCTGACCAGCAGATGCTGTGCAGCCCAGCCTTGGTTGAGCTGCTAATAGCTGTATTTTATCAAGGATAAAGACAATAATGCAAAACACCTGGTAATCCATAACTGACAAAAGATGCAAAAATTTCAGCCAAAGTATTTGCTTTCAGACTTGGTTTCATATCCAAGCTAAGCAAAAGCAATGTTGGGCAAGGTTGTGCAATTAAATCATCCATGGAAATACAATGTACAATCCAATAAGTGTTAATAATTAAAAAACAATCAATGTGCTTTAACAAAGGTTACAGAATATCAAAACCCACCTCTGCTGTTACAGGGCACTGTGAAGCAAGCCAGACACAATGAAGGGAAAATATTATTTCAAAGAGGCAAACAAAGGAAATAACAAGAGCAACATCTAAAGTATTAGCTTGCCAGAACATAACAATGTTATTACATTTTTATCTTCTTCTCTAACTACATAAAAGAGATTACCCAAAGCATTTAATGCTTACATAAATCTGCTTGCAACAGAATTAGTGACCTAATAAAATGCTGCCTGATAGAGAGGATGCTAGTTATCTTTATTAAATCCATTTCTCAAATGCAGATGGCTATACTTATAAATCAAGGGAGAAGAGGACAAAAACACCTTCATGAACAAGAAGGTGACAGCAGAAGATATTACTTGTTTTTAGAAAACTGTGTTACTCTTGCTTGTTGAGGTAGACGTTGGTTTTTAGTCCTGGTATTTTGACACACTCCCCCAATTGCTATTGCTCTGACATCACTACAAGCATGCTTAAAAAAACCCCCACATCTGCTGACTGCTGAGAAAAGTTTGTCTGCATGGCTTATGTATAATCAAACAGCTCTGAAACTAGAAGATAAATAAGAAGAATCTATGTATCCTTATTCTTGAAATCTCCTGTCTGTAAGCAACCTCAGAATTTCAGACCTGTGACATAATTTTTCAAATACTTTGAATTTTTAACATTAATGGAAGTTTCCAGATGGCAACTTAACATTCCCCTAAAATTCATTTTGTTGTCAGTAGCTGTCCAAATCAGCTTCATTAACTTTATCTGGAGGGATGAGGAGGAAGGTTTGCAATAATTCATATCTTTCTTTTTAATGATTTCCTAAGAACTTCACTGTAAACAGAAAGAAGTACTGATGAAACATGCTGGATCTCTACAGCAGAGAGCCAGTAATCTGCAAAACATGTTTCTGTTAAAATGTGTTTGAAACGGCATAATACAAATCCTTAAATCAAACAAAATTTAACTGAGGCTGTAGCACAGAATCATTTTGCATACAAGCACTACTATGATTACATATTACACAATTCAAGGAGTGGCAGCCCTGGTAAATGCGTCAGGCAGCTCTGGCTGCAGCTCAGCCAAGGTTCCCCATTAATCTGGTGTGTGTGTGGCTTGTCAGGCATCTGCTTCCTCTCCCAAAGAGGCTGGGGATTATTACTTTAGCTTCAAAAAGGCTAAACTAAATACAGTTGAATAGTCACCCCCAACCTGAATGTCACTAACAACAATCTAAAGAGCACTGGAAACAAATTACAGCTGAGCCAGAGCAAGACTTGTCTGACTTCAAATAGTAGGACTTTGCCTTCAAGGCAACTCCTGCTTCTTCAGCCTTTTTGCAACCAACCAACAGAAAAACCCAACCCTTGCAATCAATTACATTTCCATTTCTCCACCATCTGGCAGTGTTCCAGGAAGTGTGCAAAGGCTTTACTAACCAGTTTGCCAAATATACATTTATCATTCACATCCTAGCCTCGGGGAGTTGCTCATGAGGAGGCTCCAACTGCAGCTCTCAAGCAGGTAAAGATCAATATAACACACAATGCTCTCAACATGCTTCCCTGTGCAGCAGCATTCAGCAGCTGGAAGGATGGAAATGTTTCTCTTTACATAACCAGGTTCATTTTAAAGAGAGAATTGAAAAATTAATAGCATGCAGTATAGCACACGTACAGCATTATAAATTAAGATGTCATTGAAATCATCCAGTCAGGTTTCCCACATTACCTTCTTCAGCAAGTCTAAAAATATTTATTATTAAATATTTTAAAAGTATTTCTGTTTCTCTCAAGCACATGGTAAATGGGCTAAAGGAAATGACAGCTTTACCAAGGCTAAAACTCTAGCACAACAGAAAGAACACAATTTTCATCTTACAGCAAGACTCAGTAGCCTGCTTGAGAGCAGTCCTGAAAATTTCTGCTCTGTGGTGGGACAACTTCACGTTGTCACAAAGCAGCACCTGAAGGCGGCCCTACATTTACACTGTCAAGGGCTGAGTACCCATCCTTCCCTTCATTTCGAGTAGAAATGGTTACAGAGACCTGATCAGAAAGTCTATCTGTTACCACTAAGCCAAGGAACATCACCATTAACTGGAGCACTTTCTCTAAAAGGCAGTGGGCTGCAAAACAGATTCACCCACAAAGACAGTAAAAACTTAAACAGACAATTGTTAAGTGTTCTGCCATGCTATAAGGCCACAAAAAACCTTATTTGCTATCTCTTACTTATCAAGGCACAGACAGCAGCAGGCATCATCTGAAGTGGGATGAAAATGTCTATCACACTGACCATGAGTTTTTCTGCTAACTCAATCCTGACTCCCCTTGTTTGGAGACTGCCAAGGACTGCAGGTATCTGGAATAAGTGCATCTGAGTTCAACCTTGGAGGTTTCTGCAGTGGAGTCACAGCTGTAATGTATGGCTACAGCAGTTATCTTTCTTCTAGGTGGGCAATCTTGTAATTGCTTAGCACTGAATGTTGTAGTCTTCTATTTTTACTTTTAAAATAAAAATTGAGTGTTTTAATGGTAAATCTGGACAAATTCAAATTTATAGAATCAATTTCAGTGCAAGCAGGATAACAGAGTAGGACACATGGAGAACAAAATACTTCTCCTGGCCTGTCATACAGAGGTGAGCAATATCCTTTAATCATTATTTTAAGTGACACAGTAAATACTCTCCAGATTACTGTTACTACAGACACCAGGATACAAGGTGGCTGAAGACTAGCCTTTCATGGTGTCTCATTCCCAGAGTACACAGGAAGCCCAGTTTCTTGCACTGAAACTGCAGCTAATACTGTTTTCTCTCTTTTGGGAAATTACAACTTTTGCAATTATGCATCTGGCAACCCAGCTCTATGTTAACCAAGCCAAGTTAATCACTGGTGTCACTCCAAAAATCAGGGAGGGTGTCCCAAGGATATATTTTTGCCTGTAACAATTAAAACAATCAGTCTTATTATGACAAGATGCAATAAAACCTCTTGGAAACATCTCTCTTTATCTTGCACTCCAGCTGGTAGTGAACCTTAGGATACTTGAGCAAAGAGTTTCATCTCCTTCTGTCCATCTGAAGGTCTTATGCTGAAACAGAAAATGATTTTGCTGTGGATTTTGGGTTGGTTTTTCTTTTCTTCTTGGTGGTAATTCTGGTATGCTTCTAACCTTTTGTCTATCTTGTCTCTGATAAAAATACAATGGCTGCATTCTCCACAGATCAAATTCAAATAGTGACAAAGACTGCAATCCTGACATGCCATAATAAAACACCAGATTTATTACTTTTACTTCTATATTAGCTGCTTTGTTGTAAGACCGAAGACTCCTATTTCAAGATTTAGTCAAGCCTGAACTTTCCATATCCATCACTGTCCCTCTGCCCAGCCAACAGCTTCTTTTAGCTATCCAACTTTTATATACCTATTTTCATCCCAGTGGAAAACATTCCAATGCTTCTCCACCTGTATTTTTGCAAACTCTACTTTTTGTGCTGTCTTATATTGAGGTAGTCTATCTTTACATGCCTGTCCGTAACTTCCACTTTTTCTGGGTTCTCTCTGTTTCCCAAATACAAACTTGAATTTTACTTTAAATTCTCCCACAACAGAAGTAATCTTTGAAAATGCCTCATAGATAACTTAATCCATGATGCCCAGCAAGTGTTTCCTCAAACCTAAAAAAGAGCTTCAGTTTCCATCTGTGCCAAAATAGCAGTAACTTTGGAGCAGAATTCTGTTTTTCTTAACAGATGACGCATATTTATGTGCTACAATTTATTAATCAAGGTTTGGAACTCTACAGGAAAGGTACAGTCATTTGCAGGAAAATACAGGGTTTCACTGCATCCCTCACGGCAGGGTAGATGCCCTGCCTGGTGAGGGCACACACCTCTGCAGACAGCTCCTACTACCCAAGATAGGCAGCTGCAGAAAGGGAGGAGCTGGAAATGGAAGCTGTGTCTCCAGACTAAACTTGGCTTTGCTTAACTGTGAGTAGCAAACAGCCCCTTCGGGATGTTTTTCAGCTGCAGCCTGCTGAATTGCTGGGAAGCCAATATATTGCCTACAGGTTACTCCAAATTCCCCCACACCAATTTAACAAAACTAAATGGATACTTTATTCCACTGCTGCTAATGGAAAATGCATTTGTCTCCTCCTTTTCTTGCAGTTGTTTTACTATTATACATATAACCTCAACCATTATTTATAAAATTGTGGGTACGTACACCAAGACACATCATGACTGAAGAAAGAGGACTGTAACTACAACCAGCACTGAAACTGCACCAACTCCACTTCTTGTCATGATCTTTCCCTTTCCAGCATTTACAGCTTTCTCAAAGTTATACTGAACCTTAAGATAATTGCTTGTTTTCAAGATGCATTTCTGGTCTAAAAGGCTAAAATATCTAAGTAAACGAAACTGACTGATTAAAAAGTCTAAAGTATGTTCATAAGTTCTATGGGTAAATTGTCAGCAAGAGTCACCAGCATCTACCACAAGACAAAATACACTCTATGATAATGCTTTTTATGGACTATCAAAGAATTATTTCTTTTTTAATAGGAAAATAAATTACTATGGATTTTCAGGAAAGCAAGCACTCACAACCATGTAAAATATGCTCTATCCTTTCATTTTCAAGCAGTATCTGTATTAGGGCAAGACCTCCTTTAAGTAGAAGGCTGCAATACATGCACCAAAAGACATAATACAACATAAAACACTTATTATACACTATGAGTTGTTGAAACAAGCAGCCTTTGTAATCTCAACTAGTATTCTGCATCAAAAAAACTGAGAAGTTTGGATAAATTTTATAACATGGACATATACGTCATAAACATAAGCAACAATACCATGGTATCTTGAAATCTGGTTAAAACCTAGTCTACAGCAAAAATGCTGAGTTGTTGCAGAAAGCAACTTTGATTCCTCTCGCCTCCAAAGCAAAGTGCAGGATATATTTTGTAAAATATATTCTCTTTTCCCTACTTGCCTTTGCACATCTTGTACTATGTTGTGGTAACTTTGCTTTGCTTTACCATAGGCCAGATAGACCTTCCCCTTGATAGCTATCTCAACACTCAGGTAATAACGCATTTTACTTACCTAGGATGTACAGCAGAGACACAGAGCTGAAAGCCACTGAATTTGGTTGGCAACAACTGGGATGCAACAACTCAATTAACTACAGATTTGTGCTTTTAGCAGATAGTGCTATTTGGATGCTCAGAAGGTTTCCAAGATCATGAAATATGTTAATGGTCAGACATGAGAGGTTAAAAAAACAGCTGCTGATACAGTAAATCCTCTAAGTTGCTTTTGTCTGTTCATACAGCCTTGTCACTTGTCCTGGCATTTATTGGCTATCCAAGCATGGCATCTTTGAATGACCATGCATCTAGCAAGTCACATTGCAAAACGGGGAAGTGGATTAAGCCTGCATATATTCGGCAATTAAACTTCTCTTACTGGTTTTCTAACCACTTCAGATACATACTGGGTAAATGCAAGACCCAGGTTCTGCAGACACCTTCACAACGAATGACCTTAGAGAAATGGAGGTAATTTTCAGTATGACTCTTTGATTCAGTTTAGGTCAACTGTTAACTTCTTCCAGTTGAAATAAAAGCAAATATTTCAACAGAATCATCTGGAATTTTACCTTTATATAAGAAGGGCAGGAAAAAGAACTTTACCAGTATCTGGTTACTATTTCTGTGCCAAGACATCTGCCAAGGCTAATTAGGCAAGAGTACCTCTTTACTAACAAAAAAATACAAAGTACAAACATCCAAGCAGAGGGGAGGAAAGTAAAAGAATGACATCACTATATCTTCTTATGGTAACATACAGCATCATACTATGAAACTATGATGACAGAATATACCCAATTACTTTCTCAGAGGATAAGGCATTTACCTTCAACATATAGTAATATTTTTTTCTCCCTTTTTGTCTAAGGTTTTTGTAGAGCTCATGTGATGACTCTTGAGACTCCAGCCTCGAATTGGCTACCTGATCACTCACATACATACATCTTTTGTTCCATACTCCAATTTCTGAATCTGAAACCAAAAAGAGGAGGAGGAGGAGGAGGACTGCATGGTACAAGCACCATTTGGAGAACTGTACTTGGAAAGACACAGCTTGAGAGCTTCTCAAGCTACTGCTCAGCCTCCAGAAGCTTCTTATCTGGTTTATACCTTCAGACAGCCCCAACCTGGCAACTGAGGCAGCATAATAAATAAGGCTTGAAAGACTGGTCTCGAAGTGTAACACCGTGAAGTTCAGCCTTCAGGCCATTTAGCTAAGCCAGCTTCTGTGTGTGTGCATGTGAACAGAACACTGAAACTCAAAAAAAAAACTACAGGAAAGGAGAAAGTTTTTTTGTCCTCTAAAAGTACTTGGAGCAGAATAACCAGTTTTGGGATCCTTATACACAACCATGCCAACTTTGGAATTAACATGTAGAAACAGAAACTGGAAAAAAAGAAACTTCCTCATCTTCTAAAAACAATGGAATTTACTCAACCTACTAGCATCTATCCCCACAAACAGGAAAAAACACGCAACTGTCAAGCAGAGCAAGAGCCTTCTAAGCTACAGAAATATTATTCTTTTTATCAGCATGATTGAAACTCATCCAGAATCAAATTGATTTAGGCTCACAGAGATAAGAAAACACTAATTAAACACAGGTTGGCCAACATGTTTTTAAACATAATTTAGCATTTAATGCAGACCAAGTAAGTGATGTTTAAAAATATCTTAGCTGACTGTGGTTAATTCTACTTGGGAGACTTTGCCTAAAGGTTTGTCTTGACTAGAACTTGAAGGTGCAAGTTACAACATGCTGACGCTTTCTAAAGCTCTGGTGCGCACAAGGCAGCAAGCGTTTCTAATGTGAGCTGGCTGGTCAAGTTGTTAGGCTTTTAACTTGCTACCACATGAGAAACCTACACCCAGCATTTTTTTCATTAAAACTTTACCTCTTGGAATTCAGGCTGAAGCAACTGAGGAAATCACCTCCTCCAGCTGTTCAAATATTCGGAGCTGGTAGATCGATGAAGGGCACTCATTGGCTTCCAACCCAATGTCAAATGGCTATTTCTGAAAGACCAACAGCTGGTATCTACACTGGCTGCCTTTGTAAAAAAGCAGCTGAAGGAAGATCTCTGCCTGTTCCTTCAACTCTGATGGTGGGGCTGAATGGACAGAGATGGGACAGTAATGTCTCCAATCATGCCAGCCTGTTTTACAAGAGGATGTTTAACCACAGTTTTAGTTATCGCATGTGAGCTAACACAAGGCATCAGGACAACATGAAGATTCATCCTTACCTTCTCTACTCAAAACAAGTCCTTCATCTCCAGCTTCTAACTATAAACCTTGGGACTTCTCACATATATGAAAGAGAAAAGAATTGCACCATCTCATCAAGATTAGCATACTAACTTGAAAATACTGCTTTTAAAAGGCTGAAGGACACTGAAGGACAAGGCAAATGTTTCCATCAAGTGTTCCACAGCCAGGTGAGGAAAGACAGAGCATCCTAAACTAACAGCCCAGCCTTGGCATAACTCCAAGACATGTCTTATTCATAAAACTCAGGTAATAAAAAAAGACACTTCCCCTCCCCTGCCCAAGATAATTCCTCTCCCTGCCCAAGGATAATACAACTTGGTGCTGATGGAGAAATTAGAAGGAAGGGTACCATCTAAATTACACACTGAAACAGAAACTACAAAAACAAGCAGCTGTGGCATTTCAGCCAGGTGATCATCTTCAGCTGCAGTCAAGAGGCAAAATAACTCTAGACATTTCCCTTGCAGATACTTCCTGATTGCAACCTTATGACAAAAACCCACCTCATTTTCACTGCTAATATACATTTTAATTATTCCTTATGTTCCTAAAATATACTTTGTCAATTAAAATCCATGATCAGAGACTCTGGCTGGGGAGGGAAGATGAGGAGACATTTAAGCAAGACCTCTTAAGACTTGTAATCAACATGGATATAATTAAATAGTTAAGCAAATACTCAGTCGCACTATTTCTTTTCTTGCAAAAATCAGTTGCACGTGTGTGGTCTCTTGTTCACTGTTTATTCATCTCTCAATAAGCAGATTAGCATTGTGTTTCAGAAAAGAGAAAACTTTTATTGATCTAAGTCTTCCTTTTATTACTTTATTTCCCCAACCATTTTCAACCAGCCATTAAATAAAATTCGTAAGAAAGTTTTGCCCTTGCCTGATAAAAAACCAGTATCTGAAGGTAGCATCACGGGAGAGAGACTAGTTCATATAATGTATGAGCGAAAAACAAAAACCCAACAGATCTTGACAATGGATCTTGGTATCAGTACCCATCTGGAAATTATTTGAGCACTCTTGCCTGCTGGTGCTTTCAGGAAGGATTATTTTCCTTGCAGTACTACTGGGTGTGATATGGTTTTTATACCCACCACTTGAAGAGTAGGGACCACCCTCCCTAACCCTTGTTGGAGAAGGTCAGGGCCCTGCCCCAAGGCTGACTGGTTGGGAAATTACCTGTGCTCCCCTTTGGACAATCACATCCTTCCGTCACAAGTAACCTACAGACAGACATGGAACAGATTGCAGTCCTCTGCTTCTCACATGGACCAGCAGTCAGACAGCTAAAAGCTTATCATCTAGATCTTGCCCATGAGTGCAGGGCAAATAAATTGACAACATTCTAAAGGGTTAAGAGTGGAAATCAAAACAAGCTTAAAAGGTCATTAAGTCAAAGATACTTCTGCTTTATTGGAGAGGTTCAGATTTCTGAAGACAGACTGGAAAACTGGCCAAGAATAAAAATAATTTTGATTTTGCCTTCCTCAATAAGAGACTTCCTTTTTAATTAATCTAGCAGATCATTCATAAATAGTGCAAAAATTCTTCAAACTACTTTAATAACTTTAAATATTGGAAGGGACTGCCACCTTTTAAAAGGCCATCAAAACATAACCCAACCTGGATATTCTAGTTAAAAATTCACACTGGAAAATGGTTTCTGCTTTCTAAAAACACTGTATTACCTAGTTATATTTTCCTCTTCTAGCTTTTTATAAATACTTCAAGGTGTGGTTAGAAAACCATGGCCAAGTCCTTCAAGAATTTTTAGTTTCCATATCATGTTCAGGGCTGCAGCATATTTACGTTAGCATTTTCTGAAGAATACACATCATTAACTGCTAAGGCAAAACCCTTGGTGGTCTCCTTCTCCCTGACTCTGACCATTGCCATTTCAATAGCTTGCAAATTACTTCCAGATGGGTATCAGTTACACAGACATGGAGAATTTTTATAACATTTATAAATAGTGCTAGAATCCTGCAGACATATGTAAGTGTGCTATGTAGTGACATGCATGACGAGGCTGTGAATGAGGGTACATGGAGCACTCAACCCAGTGGGCAGATTCTGCCCATAGACAAGTCGAAATCCCTTTGCTTGTACCTGTGAGCAATACTCCAATAGGACACTATCTCAAAGTTTAAAATCCCAGATTATTCCTGCAAATTTGATACTTTGCTGGGGAGTCAGTTGCCTAAACATGGCCATTTATTGCCATTTCAGATGTCCTCTTCCACTTGGCATCAGTTGCCATTCACAGCACCCACTGGTTTCCCATGTGTGTCAGACCTGTCAGTCTGGTGTGGGTGTCTCGGATAACCCAGAACATCTAAATCCCAGAACATCTGGGATGCATATTTGAAGCACCCGATTTGCCTCCTCTTTGGTGATGCAGAAGGCAGTTTTGAATCCAGCAGGCAGCTGTTCCAAATCTGGTACTCTGCTTCTTTCACTAGTGTTCATTTTCAGATTCAGAAAATGAACCTCTGAAGTCTCTCCAGACTACCAAATAATTCATTTCATTGAAGAAATGACAACCTCCATTTTAAGTGGCTCCTACTGCACTTTTTAATCCCAGCCTCTCCATACATGCAATTCAGTTGCCTAAATAACACATTCTAATTGCCTCCCATTTCCATTCAATTAAATTCTATGACACTATTTTGCAACATTAATTAGCAAACTCTGCCAAGGGCTAATCGAACACAGCATTTGACAATGGCAGGGCTAGGGCATGGTATGAGGATAAAGGTGTCTGGGGCTGTCTCCTTGACGGAGACCTACTAGAGTCCACGCTGGTGTGGGTACTTACTGCATTCCCATTAGTTGTGGGATTTTCGTTTGCTTTAGACACGTAATTATTGGGAGAACTTCTCAATGAAAAGTCATTTCTAGCACAGATTCCAACACCACTTTTAGTCTTTAAATTATTTTTGTTTGGCATGGAGACTAACTCCCAGGTTTGCCTGCTGAAAAAGCTACTTTGCTAATGCCTGGCAGTCAGAATTTGGATCTGTTCAACTACAAACAAAAGCCAGGAAGAAACTTTGACAATCATAGAAAGGAAAAACTGTGGTTGTACAGTAGGAAGTACGAGAGTTCAGTTGTTCCTGTTCATAACCAGCAAAAATAAAGAATGAAATATTTTTGTACCCCATCCCAGAGAGAAAAAGGAACAGGGAGAACAAAGCAGAAATGTGTCATATCTGGTGCTCATGGTGGTCATTTCTACTAAGGAGGAAAGCTGCTTTTGTTTGAAACTGCTTTACTATATTCCCATTTAAGAATAACTTGAACTGAAACATGGGAATCTGGAGTTGATTTGTGGTTTTGTTTTTTTTTTTTCTGCCCCAGAAGCTGCTTTAACACATCAGGTAAGCATGCTAAGAATGATTTAAAGTATCTTGGTCTTCACACATAATTCTGAGCTTAATGGTAGCCCTTTTTTTTTTTCAAAATGAAAACCTGGAATTTAGGGGGACAATGAGTTACATGTAGCAAATGGCTCTTAGGCAATAGGCACAACAGACGATGGCTGAGGGCTCTGCCTTTCCTCTTTACCTCCTGACACACCCCAAGGTTTATGAAGTTACACAATATGCACACCCACCGGTTAAGTTTTATTGCTTAATTACTTATTGGGAAGAAAAAAATGAAGTCTCCCACAGTCAACTATGTTGGAAAACCAGAACTGTTTGAGTTTTTCAACTTTGGTGTGAAATACGCCTATGAAGAATTAAAATTAAAAAAGGGGGTTACAAATCCAGTCTGACAAAACATACAGACATACAGAAGCACATACGATAAAGCATATATAGAATGTTGGCTACTATATATTCTGAAGCCAACCAAGCCTTCCTAAGCCTCTTTTTTTCCACTTGACTAGTCAAGCCATAGAGTCATTCTTAAGTTCCGTCAATTACGCAAAAGCACCATCTGAAAACCTATTTTTCTTCATACAGCATTCTTGACTATACTGCAGATTTAAGTAACACCTAAAATCAGAGGGAATAAACCAGAACCTGTTAAACATTAAATAAGATACCACACACAATTTATCTGACATAAATAAACTCAACTGCACTTCACAATTGTACTGACCTGAGTCAAAACTATTTAAGAACCAGGTAAAATGGAGTTATTTAAGTTCATTAGTAATGGTAGCTGCTATATTACCAGGATATAAGAGAGATCAAAATTCTAAGGAGAGGTGGAACACCTTATTAAAGCAACCAGAGAGGCTGAGATGCAAAGAAGAAGCTTTCAGGAACCCAAGTCTTTCTTCAGAAGCAAGAAATCCATCTCTTATCAATTTCTCAGTATCTGTTCCAGTGAGGTGAGGTGGCTGTACTGGTTATAGTAGATAACCAGAGTCAAAGGGTTCAGGGCTTTATCTGCATTTTTGCTATAGGGTTCATTTATCCTTTTGCCCTCTACAAATGGTTTCCGTTCTTTGCTTATTTCCTCATTGTCAAAGTCAGAACACTTCCCTACCTCATAAGGGTTGCCTCTTAAGAGAAATGAGCTGTTTTTTCCCGAAGACAATTTATTGAAAAACCTCTCACCACAGAATTCATAGTCCTACTCTTGCCCAAGTCACAAATAAGAGACAGCTTTAATTTGTACTTTAAATGCTCTTTAATATAAGAAATCCTACTTTGTCACTGAAAATATAAGAGAAGCAAAGCAAATTGCAGGGGTTCTGTCTTATCTATTGCTTAGTACTGGAAGTTCTCAAAGCTCTCTTGCAAAGGCTGAACCATTACCCTTACCCTCTCTTCACAGATAAGGAAACTATAAGGAACACAGAAAGCACTTGTCACATAACAGTACTTAATAAAGTAGTAAGTGAATGTCAAACCTGCCTCCCTGTTTACTGACTCTGAAACCCATCCTAATGAAGGACTATGCTGTGAAAGCACGTTTCAGCTTTGCAAAGGCATCTTAGTTAAGACTTCAGCAAAATACTGAGCACATGAGCTCAAGGATTCAGAAATCCAACTATCAGTTAAGTAAAACATAAAAAAAGAAAGCTAAAATGAGAGTAGGACTAAAGGGAGGTGGGAAGTAGGAAAAAAGATTTCTGCCAGAGAAATTAAAAGAAGCCCTGTATCACAGAATTTCTGATATAGGTCAGGACGGGCTTGTGAGCATTGCATCTGCAGCCTACAAGGACAATGGAAGCCAGCTGCTCACTAAATGAAGCAACATCTATTTTATGGGACTTATGCAACAGCTGTACTGTAGCTCCTTCAGAAACAATGGTAATTACACAACTCTTGTGTTATCTTTGGATAACACTGTAATTAGTATGTGTCATCACTCTAGCCATGATTAAAATAATTACTGCAAAAAGTCCCTTGTAAGTAGCATTTACTGTCCTGATTTCCAAACATGTACAAGATTATATTTTTTAAGTATAATTGCTTTTTCTGTTCGCAGCTCAACTTAAAAACTGTTTCTCCACCCACCTTCCACTTTATACAGCCATATGATGTTGTAGCAAAACTTTAATGTATGTAAAATACTTACAGCTCTTCCAAGTAGGGAAAGTTCTTGAAGGCATCTTCTGGTAGTCTCGTGATATTATTCATGCTGATATCTCTGGAAAAGAACAAATAGAGATTTATCAATAACAGGGAAAGGATTTTTACACTCTATGAAAAGGGTAAGAAAAACAAAGATTCACCATATAGTATGGTAACAGAAAAAAAAAAAATTCTAGTATCACACAGTAATATCTCTTTCTAGAAATTTGCACGCCAAACTTTCAAATTGCTGTAATTTGAGAATCCAGTTGCAGCAAAGATCTATAAAATGGGAAGTTGACAAAAAAAATTTTCCAACACCCATAAACAAAAGTAATTACTGTGAAACTACAGGGAAGGCATGCATGCAAGAGACTCTACAGTACTGTTATCTCCAGTACTAATTTTTACCAACTTACACTTACAGCTTTAACTCAGGTGATTAAGACTCTAAAACCACAGCATATGGAGAAAAAAAATATTAAAAAAATATATTGTGACCACCCACCACGCAAATTTTCATCCCACAGTGTCTTTTAAAAAAAAAGAATACACGCATTAGGACTTAATAAATAGCTTCTGGCAAAGAAGGCTTCTGGAACAACTGGTAAGAATAGCAGAAACATGTTTTAACTCTACCACAGTCTTTTTTTTGTTTTGTTTTGTTTTCCTTCAACAAAACCTATGAAAGTCCTCGAGGTAATAGTTTTAAGCAGATTTCATTCTCAGTCCACGAGCAGAGAGAAGCTTCAGAGAAGCAGAGAGAAGCAGAGAAGCAGCAAGTGCTTACATGATAGGTATGTGGACCTGCTCAGCTTTTTTCTTTACAAAGCAGCAGTAAGTGGCAAACTTGGTGCCATCACCTCAGTTCACACCTAAACAACGATCACAGATAATCCAGTCCTAAAGTAAGTTACTACTCAGTGTGAGTAAAAGCAGCATGAAAACAATTTGGTTTGATAATTAATCTAACTGTTGCGTAACAATTCATGACATAATCCAAGTTCTTACTTTCCACTTGGTTGCTGGTTTGGGTTTTTTTAGTATGTAGTTAATGAGCAATTCAGTAGCACTTGTTAGGAGAGCCTTCCCAGCTTGCTGTCTTCCACATGTTCTCTAGAGTCTATATGCCATCTCCCTACATAATTCAGATAGAAAGCAAACATACAAAGCGAAACTACTTTTATCTCACTAATGGCCAACAAGTACCACTGAAGCTCCACCATGACATTAACAAGCAACTGGCAACTGATCTGCTGCACCACCTGTGCAGCAGAGACCCTCAGGCATTGCCAATGTGAAAAGTACACTCTTACACTAAATCTAGAGGCAACCAGTCCTCTAAACTAAATGTTTATTAAATAGTAGTCCAAAAACTTCATTTCTCATTGCCCAGTGTAAACTAAGAAAGTTACTCCTCAGCAGCTGCTTATAGTATACTAACTCAACTCAAGAGCAGTGAGATCAAAATAAAGTTCAGCACATAGAAAACAAACCCAGCTGTGATAAGAGCCCAAAAAAGTCCACTATGGTACAAAAGAGTCCTTCACTAAACTCCAGAAGGAGCTGAATTCGAGATGCTTTATCCTGGGACTCTACAGTTCGCATGCTTTAAGCAGTGCTTTGTGCCTTGGCAGCAGCCTGGTGACAGTGCAATGCTGTGGTTGCTGTGGAGGAAGTTTTTTTCTTGTGCAGGAAAGTAAATAAATGTATCAGGTACATCAACTGTCATTTGTCAGCTCCATGGGAGACTGCAACTTCTCACACATTTTTCAAACTGTCATAAATACAGACATTTCACACATCCAGGATTATCTTCTCCTTTCCAGAGGACTGCAAATCCACTTCTAGTATCAGCTGGGAAGCATTTATGAATAGGGCAGAAGAGTAAGAAGGGAGTAGAGATCCTAACCTTAAGAAACAGTAACCCATGCAAGAAGACCACAACTCTCAAAAAACTGTCCGGGTGATATAAAACCTTACTGTCATATGCACCATAATAAATGGTGGTAGTAAAAATAAGTCAACAGTACATATCATCAGAAACCACTTTGTGAATGCTTATGCATCACTCTGGCAAAGATTTTGGCTGCACCCACATTTGTTGTACTACATGGTAACTCTTTTTGACAGCTGAGGTAAGGAAATCACATCCACCTGAATGCAATGGTCTTGACATTTCCAGAGCTATAAATGCCCAATTTCAGAAGTGCCCTATGCAATCCTAAACAAAGTCAAAGGAAATCATGCAGACACACAGAATGGCTGACATCCAAACTCAAAGCATTTGTGGCTTTCCCTGGGATCTGAAATTAGCTAAAAATGTTTTTTCCCTGTTGCTCCAAGTGTTAGGCTCTACAATTTTAATTTGGAAAGTAGATTATTTGGATGTAAGCATGAAACAGATCACCTTAATAATGAGGACCGGAGAACTATCATCAATATTCTCAAATCCTACTGAAATTTATTTTCAGCGAAGCTGAATTTATAACAAAACCAGACACAAATATGAACTGCAATTTTATCACATGAATCTTCAGGGACTGCTTATCATGATGCCTTGCTAAAAAGCTGAAGTATTTACAAAGTTTCTGTATTTGCCTTCATTACATGTGATAGTAACTCTTACTAAATAAATAAGCCAATCTTTATAGCACTGATTTGCAAACTTTTGGGAACAGCAAAACACCATCTTTGAAAGTTTCTTAATGATTGTCATACAAGTCTTAAAACAATTCTTGTTCCATTAAGAACATTATGCAAAAGCAGCTTTGCATATATACATATATATATATACATACACATATAAAGTATTTTTTCTTTTCATTTCACTCTACAGAATCTCCTCAAAGAATGAGTTCATAGGCGCTATATGCTGGTAATAAAATATTAAGAAATAGTTCATGAGTAAGAATTTACAAACAATATTAGGAACACCCACGACACTGAAATTAGATGACTTAATAACTAGTCTCTATTAAGTTTACCTAGTTAATTTGGGAAGATACGCTTAGTAACACATAATTAATAGAAAAATTGCAACAAAAATGGTGGAGCACAATATACTATGACAAAATAATGACAAATAATCCCCAAAACCACAGTCCAAAACAAAAATAGCCCTTGCTATGTTTCTACTGTTCATATTTTAGAAATAGTCATTTTACTACTCCTAAACTTAAAAAAAAGGGATTGGTCTATGCAGTATCAAGAAGGCTGTCTATTTAATGTGATAAGTATTAGTAAGACCCTTGACGTGTCAAAGAAATCTCCACTGAGAAGCTGTCACCTGTTTCTCTACTAAAAAGCCCTCAGGTCTATAAGCCCAGAACTCATTTAGGGTGCTAATATATAAAAAAAGTTCTAAGAATGAACAAAAGAATATTAATAGTACTTTCCCAACCTCTAGTAGTGTTCATGGGAATGATGCTATCACAAAACAGAAGGATCATGTCAGCAGTTGCCTAAAGCCCCTTTTCAGCAGGACTAAGCAAGAAGACCTACTATGGATTGAGTTATTACATCCAGATATAAATCCCCTAAAAACAGCTCAACACCTGCAAACCTTGGAACTGCCACCAAACACATGTGCACACAGAACTCCCAACAAACAAAACACCAGAACCTCCATATGTTTGCCCTAAATTTTATTGGTAAACTGAAGTTCAGAATCAGTATCTAAAAGGCTTATTATAGGTTTCTTGTTCTTCCAACAAGTCCCCAGTATGGTTTGTCAGCCCAGCAAATTACACCTCTGGCTTGAAATTAAATTCAGACCCACATTTATACTGGGGACGTTTTCACCAGAAAGTGCAAAACAGACACAACAGCTCTAAGAGATACAAGATTATGGCAATGCCGTGGGTTTACACTGTAGATTCATCAGGAAAAAGAAGGAGAAGCCAGGATAGACCTGCACCTTTCAGCAGGTAGCCATTAACTAGGTTTAGCTGTACTTAGCAGCCAGGCTAACTCTTTGCTCACTAACCAACATTAACCAAGGCAGAGGTGGTAGATGCCCCATTCCTGGAAACATTGAAAGGCATGAAAGGGAAAGAAGCTGGCATTGGAACTAAAATATGAGCTGCCAAAGGTTCTTTAGCAAGAAACCTCTTTAGCAAGAGGCTGCATCTTGGGGCATAACATTAATTACAGCCTTACAGTTATAACTAGTTTCATCATTTCAGGTAGGAGAGATATAACACCAGAAAATAAACACAACTGCACTCCCTTCTACAGTGCCATGGCTGCAGTTTTGAATTATAAATAAGGCTTCTTACACTCTGTCAGAAGCTTTGTCCTTCTTCCAAGAAGATAATACAGAAAAGAAAAGAAACTAACTAAAATTAGTAGCTTGTAATGGTAAATGTTATTTCGCCATCCCAGGTAACGCAGAGATTAATTTTTACAGGCAAAAGGTGAAAAGTCAAGCCATGGTACTCCAGCACTCATTTGCTGTCGCCAGCCTGCTCAAGTAGATCCTTTTAGGTTATTCTGACAACTACTTGAATATTCATTTCCAGCTGAGTTTAGCAAAGTTTTCTGCTTTCACCAAACACAGAAACACTTAAAAGTGATTAAAAATACTTATACTAACTGGCAATGATAGTAAAAACAATGAAAACCTCCCTCTGTTGAAAATGGGCATCAAATGAGATTTCTCTGTTCTTGTGAATATAAAGTAATTGGGTTTTCCCCATTTAAAGCTGTTGTGTCCATTTTCCTTGGAAGAGGAAAGCAGCTTTGCCAGACACAGTAAAAAACACACAGCACCACTTCTCATCTTGCATAATGCCAGATATTTAATCACTTTTAAATCACCCAGCAGTGGAGATTTCAGAAAACTGAACTAGAAAACATAATGCACTTAAACTTTTTATTATACTCCTTCTGCAAGAATTCCAGTTCCTGATGTGAGGTTTTAGTTATTTGGAATTTTCTTTTTCAAGGATTGTTGATTTTACCACTAACCAAAGTCAAACATCTCCAGGCTTCAGGATGAGCAGAAATACCTTGTCTCTTGGATGGCAACTCACTAATTCTCTCATATTTTAAAAATAGAAACTCTCATCTTTAAATAGTGGCTTCCATCACAGCTTTCATCAGTGGCATCACACAAAAGAGAATTAGATGCAATGCACAGCATGTTACAGTGTCTCCTGCAGGCACAGGTAGCATTCTCTACCATAAAGGAGCCTGACCCTTGTTAGATTTATCCTAAACATTTCTCTTACCAATTGCCAGAGCATGATTCTGGCTGGAAAGAAGAGATGACTAGAGATGATGGAAAGGGAGGAGTGGGATGATAATTCTCGCATGAGAAGAAAAGCTGCAGCAACAAAGAGGGATCACAGAATGGGAAGTACAGACTTCCTGTAGGACAGAACGGACAACAAAATGATAGATAAATTAGCCCAAGATATTAGCAGAGAATAAAAGCAAATGACCCACAATAACTGATGGGCATTGAAAAGGAAAACAATGCCAGTCTCTGTGAACTGAGGGACATTTAGCTGCAACAGTCTTTTTTTTAATGAGAATACCAACCATTCCTACCTGCATCTCCCCCAAATGTGTGCACATTTTAGGCAAAAGAACTTTCCTCACAGCTCTGGTGTGTTGGCATGTCTCCTAAAACTCCCAGGAGATGCCAGTGTTACACTTTCTGTCCTAGCTCACATTCTCCTCTCTCAACACCTGGATCTGCGCTGAACTGGGGGCACACACACCTTCCCACCACATTCATGCACTGCATCCAAATACATGATAATGACCTAAAACACACCACTTTGTAAAAAAGGTCTTAAGCCAAATAAAACATGAAATACCTAGCTACAGAAAAGCAAAATTGAATCTCGACAAAACCAAGTTGAAATTGGCTGTTTAAAACAAATAACATCAAAATACACCGCCGTGCTTCCCAGAACTTCATTAATAGCTATCTACTACTTCTTGGCTTTTTGACTCTGTCAAGTTTAGAAAAGAAGGGAGAAAGGGAAGGAGTGAGAAAGGAAAAGAGACGGGAGTGTTGGTTGAAGGAAAGAAGATCATGTTTCAACAAGGCACCTTTAAAATCCTACAAAATACTGCCTCTGAGCAAGCTTAACCTGTTTGTTGATAGATAATAGCATGTAATACTGCAGGCTCCATTCAGTCTTTTCCAATGTCTGGGCCCACTGCCACTGAGTTATTTAATTATAACAGTTAGAAAATTACTTAGGCAGAGCTATCTATATTTGAATAAAGCCCTCCTACCTACCTGTACAAAACCATTAGGTAATAGGCCTTAATCTTACATAAAATTCCCCAGGTAGTAACCATGATCCAGCTTCAGCAGTACTAGGAAAGCTGAGGCTGTTCGTATTTTTTGAAACTACATTAAATCAGCCAGGATATTGCAAATGCACCTCAACATGATGCTAGAAAGTACCCAGCAACAATCAGCCATCCGTTACCAGTTGGACCATTGATAACATGGATAATGACCTGATTACATTAACATTGGTGAGGATAAAGACAAAGCAACATATATTCTTCTTAGCATATGAGACCAATGGTTCTTTGCCAATTATCAAAAACAAAAACAGAAAAACAACAAGAACAAAAAAACCCACAAACAAACAAAAAAAAGGACCGATTATACAGCTGCATGGCAATGGTCAGTACTTCAAGTTTTGTCCAGGTCATATCTGTGTTAACCAAGAGAACTTCCTGGTGGTGTGGCAGCAGGGAGAGGCAGGGACACTGGAGCCAAGACAAGTGGGCAGGGGGAGACAAGAAATCAGAGAAACTCAAGGTTAGACTAGTATTAAGTTGTACTGCAATGCTACATTCGTGAAGAAATACATTCAGTGCCCAATTCCTTGTAGGAACATGTTCACATGATGAAAACCAATGTAATTTTCATCCAAATCACACCCCTCAGCAGCCAGTCTCAGGGGAGAGCAGGAACTGAATTACATCCCTGGTTTAAATCTTCTTTCCCATTTAGCCAGTTCCTTCAGGATTGTGATAAAACCACTGAAGGGACAGAATAAATGAGTTTGCATTAATACTGCCCCATATCTTAATTATATTCAATATGTAATATATTCATTATTGACATAAAATTCAGTATGGAAAGCCTAGAGGATCAGCAAGAAAATTTCAATTCAATTATAAAGAAACAAATTTGGTAGTAGATTTTATTGTATTTTCCTGATGAAAAGAAGCAAACAATTCCCTTCCAGAAGCACCACCTCACAACTACTGCTTTGAATATAACTGTCTGCACTCTGAATCCAAAGAGTGCAGCTAAAATCCAAGGATATGCATTACATGTAGACATGCCAACCCCAACAGAGAGAAATCATGAACAGGAAGAAAAGAAATACCAGGCAAAGATGATGTTTACAGAGGAACCTGCACTTGGAAAGTGTTTGAGCTTGCGATGATGTTTGAGTTCAAAATAAAGTTTAATAACATGCTGAGAAGTGAATTTCTTACCTTTTATATATTATCTACATCTATTATTGCAAGGTAGTAGTATAATAGTATAATATCCATACTATTAGCTAACATTTCTATGGTAATAGGACCCTAATGTCAGACTGGCATTGTATTTAAAATTTACATTCTCTCAATTTCTGACAGTCATAACTACCAGTGCCCATCTTCCAGTGGGAAGGGTCCACTAGGAATGCCAACAGCCAGAACTCTGCAGTATTAATCATCCCTTATCTCCAATCCTTACTGCCATGTCCCAACACATTTTTTTCCTCCTGATACTTATCTACCGTTCTTTTTAACATGGGCAAAGCTGTTAATGACAAAAGGGAAGATTTTAAACCAATTTTTGCATTTATATAGATTTTTCTTACTATTATTCCATCTCTCCCCAGCAATCTTAAGCACGCTTCTACTGTCTCTGACATGATCACAGAGACCCCCAAAACTTAAAAGCACAGAAACCTGTTCTGTACTCACGGGCCATTCTGGAGTAACAGAAAGCCTATGAGACATTACATTTTTTCATTTACCAGCATGCTTCATTTTCCAATTCTTCCAGAAAAACACTCCTACAAGAAAGGAAATATCCAAATATTTAAAGCCTTAGTCAGTATCTGCTGTGACTGGCTAAGTAAGACACAGGTTGCATTCCCACCCAGCAAATACACTTGCCATTTCCTAAGTACCCATGCTATCTCACTAATGAGCACAAAGTCTTATCATCTGTTGTTTGTATTGCAATGAGAAGCTAAGGGCCCTGTTCAACAGGTCAATGGATTGGCGCTGTACAAATACACAGCTGGAGACGCTTCTAACCTAGAAGAGCTTGCTGCCTAAATGCACGAAACAAGCAGCATGGCAAGGACAACAGGTATGCAGATATAGGTGAAGTAAGCTGCGCAAAATCACCAACAGAGCCTGAAGCCCCCTCCAGTTGACTAATGCTGCTCCCATGTTCTATGCCCAACTACTACCAACCATGTCCTTTCCAAAACCAATTACCTTTCTTTCCCTGCCCCTTTTGTTTGTTTAACAGGAAAACAGAACAGGAAGTTGTTCTGACAATTTCTCGTTCACTAGATACGTAGGTTCTCTCCATTTGGTAGCAGTAAAAAGAAATTATGCTCTCACTTATATGCAACGTTTTTGTTCACTTTTCTGTGGCTCTAACTGGAAACTATGCGACAGCTCACTTGGGGATGAAGCACTTAATCTGATTTTTCATGGAAACAATCAAACTTCAGATTACCTACCAACCCTGGCTATTAAAGAGGATTTTGATTATCAGAAGTTTTAGGAAATAGTGGTACACAGAGCCCTTTTTCAGTATAAATATTTTTTTTTAACCAGCATATAGATCCTGTAGATTTCAGTAAGCTTTTAGCATTTTGCCAACACAGTACCTACAACATTTTCACTGGCAGCAACAGAAAACCTGCAAAACTTCAGGCAGGTCTGTTCCTGCAAGAGAAGTAACATCTCCCTCTTTCTCCCACCATACCTCTAAGTTATTTCTCCTGCCTTCTCCTTCCAGTGTCACATCAACCAGTTGGGTTTTTTTCTTCCAGCACGGTGTTTTAGCTTTCTTTCAGACACAGTAACTAGCTCTAATGTACTCTATTCATGTGCCAATCAAGCCATCATCAAGATCTTAGAGAGAACAATACTTGTATGCAAAGCCCTATTTTGAACTGGTATTTGAGTCACTGCAGGCCAGCCATTAAGCAATCACACATACAGTTAATGGCTTATGTTGACACATGGTAGGGAATTAACCTAGAAGAAAATTCCACTGCATTATTATGAAAGCGATCCTATCCCGGAACAGGAATATAGTGCAAATTAACATGCTCTTCAGTTAATTTTCAAGAGCCACACTTTGGGTGCAGATTACAGTCTAAAGGAAGGGCCTATTGTAAACTGGAGGAGGAAACAAAATGTCTTTCAGTGCAAGAGTATTTCTTTTACCTACAGATTTACATAGTTAGAGATTATTCATAGCAGAAAGTAAAATTATGTATTATTCACAGTTCCATAATTATTAGCTCTGTGGAATACAGTGATGCCAGGGAATTGAGTACAAAAGAATCAAAACATGTGACAGACATGCTAATCAAGCAGTCTGAGGGCAAGCCTGTACCAAGATACTCCTCCTGTACCTATGAGTATTCATCACAAAATGTGAATAACCAATAAGACACAAAGAGGTCCATGAACAAAACCAAGTGGGAGCTCAGATCATCCACATCCCTCATCTCTAACCAATTTGCATGTCCTGCTACCACCCAAACTCCTGGTAGGAAAGCTTTCAGCATGGTTACATCACAGCTACCCTGACTTAAGACGTTTTTGAAATAATTTATACAAAGTAAGATCATCTTAGCTCAAAACGTATGCATCTAAAACCATGCATTACAACCACCGTTTTTGGCAAGACTTGAGATTATCTGTAAAAGCCAGTAAAGAAAAGCAGAAATATTTCTATTTCTTTTAATCCATCTCTCCACACGTAGGAAAAAGAAGAATGCAGCAACAGGTTATACACTTAAGAGTTCAACCAACTATACCCTGGAGGTGTATTTCTGTGCTTTGGGCTTTTTTATTTTTTTGTAATCAGGTGGTGTTCGCTGTCTTATGTAGTATGGTCTCAGAAAGACCCGTATCAGCACAACTATGGAGCAGCAGACTCCTATGGTAGTAGGAAAGAGAAGTAGTGAAGAAGACAGTGGAAACTACACACTAAGAAAAAATATCACATGCAGCTCATACCTGTAATAACATCAACAGAAAACCTAAAGGAGTTTTATGGGAGGGTATTTGTTATGTCTTAAGTAAATAAAGTTTAACACTATATCCACAACTAAGTTAGAATTGGGTAGCATTGCCAGTTCCATCAATTGTCCTTACCACCATGGAGTCATATTGAACCATCCGTCACTGAGGTTAACTATGTCATTTTTAAACAACTCTGATTTTTCTTTAGAGTTGTCAGTCCCAGGTTTAACGCATATCTGTGCTTTAAGTTACAACATATTGCAAAACCCGACACCAACACTTCACACATGACCAAGTCAGTTTTGTTGATTACTGCTGAGGAAGTTCTCAAGCACTTTTCCCTTATCAAAAACCTCCATTAACAACCATTGCTAAAACACTACGAACATCACCAAANCCGCCGCTGCTCCAGTCTCAGGTTTCTGCTGTATAACCAACCACCAACACCTACAAGGCATGTTTCATTCCATTTAACAGCTTCAAGGGCAATTCCATAAAACTTAAACCGCCTTAATAGGAGCGTCGGGAGTCACAGTCACCCTTTGGACTCCAAGGACATTACATCCCTCTCCACCTAGCAACACTGTATTTAAAACAACAAACGTTTCACACCATAAGCTCCCAGTTACAACTCCGGACACAGACGCACTGAGGTTCAGTGCCTTGCCTTGCTCCAGCAGAGACTATTCCGTGGGTTTGAACAGGTTGTTTTCCTTCCCAAGCCTTGAGTTCAAAGGAGTATAATATTTCTGCATCTCTGTGAGGAAGGAGGAGGCTAAAGCTACCCATGTTTCTGAGCTGTCCAGACAGAGCCTTAAATTTGTTTACTATTAAAAAAGCAGTGATACAATTGCACACACATATTAGTATAAAAATCCACTGTTGCAGTTTCACTGTGTGTTTTTGCTCTGCTGCAAAAAGAGAACATAAACAGCTATAAATCCAATTTCATAAAAACGCCAGCTTTAGTAACTCTAGGTACTTTGAATTTTATTCATTTTTTTCTCGTTTATTTTGGTCTTCTAGTCTGTCCCACCCAATGTTTAGAAAGCAACCAGAGCCTCAAAAGTCTGGGCAAGACCTACATTTTTAGAAGGCTAAAACTAAAAAATAGCAAAACAAAATTGGTGTATGAACACAGTCACTGATACAATGAAGCCAGATGACAAAATATAAATGTCACAATTAGTCCAAACCTATATACAACAGCTTTAGCATTTAAGAATTTTTAAAATTACATATAACATGTAACTTGGATGTAACTAGAAACTATTTTTGGCAAAAAGCACTCAAAATACCTATACTGTGGGAAAACTAAAAGCACATCGTATAACTTCTTAGTGCCAAAACAGACGTCATAGCAGCACCTGGAAGGGCCTTTTTAGAACCAAACATGCTTTTATGGAGCAGTTTTCAAGGTATCTTAAATAAGCTAACAAAAAACAACCAATTTTGATAAGATGAAAAACTTCACTTTTGAAAATTTTTGGTCATCAATTATTGCATAGCATTTTAACATAAGAGTAATTTCTACTTTATGACACTGAAAGTATTAAAGTTTGCTTTAAGTTTCCCATGCAGCAGAGTTCATGTGTGCTGATACACAACCCTTGTATTTCTCTCAGGAAACTGTACCTTCAACAACTGGCAAATTTGCTGCCTACTGACAAGGAGTGTAGCTGAATACAAGAATCCAAACAGCCTCATCAGCCTTCCTGATCTGTAGAATTATGAGGGTTTTAACTACATTTCCCCTTTTTTTTATTTGAGATTGATGTCAAAATCCCTTATAGATACAAATGAAGACATGGGTTAAATATCCACCTTAGCTTCCAGTAAACCTTAGACATGAATTAAAATAAAAGCTGCCTAAAACACCTGCCAGGACACTCTTAGAGAAGAGCTACAGGTTCAGCTTCTATTTCAATAGTACAGGACTGAACAAGGGACCTCAAGGGACTATTCAAACCCAGTTTTATTTCTTCTCATACAGAGTGCCAGGAAGTACCTTGTTATTATCTAACTTATCACAGAGCTAATTATTTCATTTCAAGAAGCCAAATTCATGTATGCTTTTTGCCTTGTGTAAAAATACACAGCTCTTTTTAGGTACTTTCCTGAGAGCCAGGCTGCTTGCCCATTCCCTCCGACAGGCGAGCCCGGCTTCAGGCCCAGGAGAGTCACCCTTGTCACGGCCAATTGCTGCTGGCATTGTGCAGGCAACTGCACAGCCCCACACACTGTACACATCTCTCCTTCTCAGGAATTTGGCAGAGGCACAGCCCTACAACTGACACTGGCTCACAGATGACAAGTGCCTCAAAGTCACATCCTCTAAGGATTCAAGAGCCCTAGACAACGCTGCCTGCACCACGCTAAGCTCACGGGGGCACAACTAACTTCAAGCAATGTGGGTTAGCAATACAGTAGACTCTGGCAGGAGCAGTCCCATCTGCGGGTAATAGGCCATTCCACCAAATATATTTAAAACAAAAATAAAGGAAAATAATCAGTCTGGATGAAGATAAACCAAATGAAAGCATAAAAACTCTTTATTCACCGAGAGATTCACCAAGGAGGAATGTACTCAGCACTTCCACTTCCAAAGGTCAGAGGACAAAAGGCAGACTCTCACTTGCAGCAGAAAGCCACTTAAGGTGAGGACCATCACCTTTGTCCTTTTGTTTAATACTACTATTGTGAACTACGCCTAAATGCAATGAGGCTACCACAAGCAGCCCACCTCAACCACTGACAAGCCTAACGAGCAGCTAACATGACAAGAAATCTTCTTCTGTAACAAAGATGGATCAACTCTGGCTGAGACACTGGTCCTTGGTCAAAATTTGCCCCTAACTGGAGGAGACTTCTCCAGAATCCCAATAGTCTGTGAACCTGGTTCTTAGTCAACTGAGTCTCTTTACGTATTTAAACTACAGCTACTGAAACAAAGAAAATTTGCAGGGAAAAGAATATATTTTGAATTCTGAAAGAAAGAGTTTGGGGAAAAGATTTTTGTAATGTACTGGACCAAGCAATAGAGATGGGGGAGAAGGGGTGACAAGTTTCAGGCACAGAGACACTTTCTGAGATCCTTAATGGCATGCTGATTGTGTTTTGCTGTTGTAAGGCTTCCCACTAACCTACAGAGGTTGTCCCTCTATCATTACTGCATACAAAGGAGCCAGCACAGCCCGAGCTGGCTAGCCATAAGAGTTAAATGCACACCGCACAACAATTAGAAACACTCTACAGTTAAAATCAATTGCAATTTCAAGGTAAAAAATAAAGTAAGAGGAGAAAAATAAATTTTAAAAAATTTAGTTAATTAACACATTCACAGAAAAAGTTGAGTACAGTTGGCATGGGGAATTCAGTCTCTCACACTCCCATTCCCTGCCAGTATATTCACAGTAGTTTTCAATAAACATCTACACAAGTCACTGGAAGGGGAAAAAAAGATCTGTTTTCTTTCATACAATTAGACAAAAATAACTGTCATCACAACCATCCTTGCGGTAGAAGAGTCCATATTTGCCTGCAGTGAAATCCGTCTGCAGCTGCCCCGCGGAAAAGACAGCCAATAATTGGCTTCTTTCACCTCTGTTAACCATGAACAAAAGTGTCATTCAGCTCCCAAAAGGATAGAAGGCACCAATGGATGGTCAGCTCTCTGAGCCAATGGGCTGGAATAACAATAACCCTGTAGCATTTTCTTTTTCTTTTTGTTTAGTCTTTCAAAGCCCTTAATTAAGACCCTCACAAAGCACCCCTACAGGCTTCTTTCAATAAGGCATTACACGCCTGTTTTCTTGTATTTAAAGAAGAAAAGTAACAGGGAATTCTGAAACACATTAAGCAATTTCCACGTATTCACAACTGAAATACTGTTACATTCTAGCTTTTAAATATTATTGTCAATAACAAGAAGTTCAAGCTTTCTATGCTCACTCCTTCCTGTACATCCCTTGCTAAATACAGGCAGTCATAAAACTGGCCTATCTGCAACAGCTCACTCAAATTCATCACAAGACAGCAGCTCCCAAAATGAAAGCAAGCGGAGCAATGCATGTTGATCAAACATCCCTGGTCACCCTGAAGCAGACAGCTGAGAAAGGACCGGGTAACGTTGAAGCTGCACATGATGCATCAGCATTGTCTGAAAACAGAGCTGGTGAAGGCTAAAGTATAAACCCTGCTATGTAAGTGGCCTCTCATACAGTTAAATATCTACTTGCATTTAATATAATGAAGGTAGTCTGTACTCCACTATTTAGGACCAAACTGATGTAATACTGATGTTTGTGTATTAAATAGGACATTTGAGGATTAAACCAGTTTTAAGCAGTGTAGGCAGATTCTGTTTGACAGAAATACTATAGAAACTTGTAATATTTGAGCCACAAACAGGAAACAAAACAGTTTTAAGAAAACACCATTGAAATATCATCCATCCTCACAGATGCAGGCTGGTTGGAGGAAACCTAGTAATCTAATCCCTTCACACTCCAAACCAGCCAAAGCAGCAGACTAATGTGGTCACTGTTTTTTGGGAGGCATCCAACGCACGTGGTGAAGGGCTCCGGGGTAGGTAGGGAGTACCAGGTACAACCACCACTTTAAAAAAACATCACCTGCCCAGCCTTGGTCCGAGCCCTCTAGAGTGCTGCTGCCTTACTCCATTATCTTGTCCTGTGAATACAAGCAGCTCCCCCGTGGGAGACTCGCCCAGCCAGTCCAGCCAAAAACTACCACAATCATTACCAGAGGATATTTCTCACATCAAAGAACCACAGGCTGAAGCTCTGGTAATCTCTAAAACACTTTCTCCCCTGAAAGAAAACTGGAATAGCCTTTTTGTGATTGACAGAAAACCCCAAAACATTTTGAAGAACAGACAAAAAAATTTTTATTACAAACACCAATCTGAGCAAAAGCAAAAAGCAACAGTTTAAAACCCTCTCTACACCACCTATGTATCCAGCAGGCACTCTTTAGCAAGCACCAAATGCTATATAGAAAACTGTGTGTCTAGTCAAAACCTGGGATTGTTCAGCTTGAAAAAGAAAAGGCTTTGGGTTGACCTAATCACAGCCTCCCAGTACCTGAAGGGAGCCTAAAAAAGAAATGGAGAAAGACTATTTACAAGAGCATGTAGCAACAGGGAATGACATCAAAAAACAGGGAATGACAGAACAATGGGGAATGGCATCAAACTGAAAGGTGGTAGGCCTACATTAGATATTAGGAAGACATTCATTACTGTAAAGGTGGTGACACACCGGAACAAGTTGCCGTGAGAAGTTGTGGGTGCCCCATCCCTGGAACATCCCTCGTTAAAGGCCAGGTTGGATGGGAGTCTGAGTAATATGGTCTAGTGGAAGGTGCCCCTGCTCATGGCAGGGGGATTGGAACCAGGTGATGTTTAGTCCCTTCCAACCTAAACCATTCTATGATTTTATGAAAACACAACTGGGTACAAATCAATGTAGACATTTTTATTATTTTTTTAAAATACACTAAAGAGTCAGCTGCTTCTAACTCTGTTCACATAATCAAAGAAGCAACTTTCCTTTCAGCAATGGTAATCTAATGGTACTCAGTGATTTTGCTTTTCAAAGATCAGATGGCCTACTTAGGTATTATACACCAAAATCTCTTTCTAGTCTTACCTTAGACCACTGAATTAAGACCACAACAAATAATACAGGACAGCCACCTGTCCTACATGGTGTTTCTGTTTTCTCCTCCTACAAGAAAATATGATGTAACTATACAAAAAAATAAGGAGGAAAAAACCAGAGCAATGACTGCATAACTTGATTTGAAGGCCTAACTACATATTTTCAGAAAGCCTATTCACAAACCTTTATCAGAATGTCTCATATCACTGACCTTAACGGAGTTCAGCATTGATAAAGGAGGAATTTGCACTCAAGTTCTGTTACATTATTGACAATTTCTGTGATTATTTACCACAGCAATTCAGGAGGATCTCTTCTCCAGCAACAAAGAGCAAGAAAAGTACATTACATTCTAAAACCAAGCATGAAAGCTTAACCTAAGTGTATCCAATGCATCAGCTACAATCCAAATTTGTATCAAGCTGATAAAAATACTGCTAGAATATCTAATAAAACTGCAATATAACATGAGACTATGCCATTGCAATACAATATAAAAAGCAAAACAAGACCCAGCCCATCCTGTGCAAGCCAAGGCCCACACAAGGGTGAGGCTTTGCCTCTCACTAGTTGCATGGCTCAGTGTCTAAACTGCTGTTGTCAAAAAACAAACAAAAAACCCCCCAACCAAACAACAACAAAAAAAAAACAACAAAAACCCTCAAACAAACAAACAAACAAACAAAAACTCAAACAAAAACAGCCAACCAAACCAAGCAAATATGGCCCTAAACTAAAACACAAGAAGTTTCATTGGGGTAGCAACATGAAGAAGTACTTCTTTGCACTGAGGGTGGCAGACCACTGCAACAGGCTGCCCAGGGAAGTCGTGGAGTCTTCCTCTGGAGACATTCAAACCCCATCTGGACACATTCCTGTATCACCTGCTCCAGGTGACCCTGCCTTGGCAGGGGGGGTTAGACTGGATGATCTCCAGAGGTCCCCTCCAACCCTAACAATTCTGTGAAAAAAAATGAAACCAAACAAAGCCCCCAAAACTATTCAGATGTCAGAGGCACTCACAAACATGACTGTTGGTTAGGAATTGCATCTCAAACTGGATACTTGTCCTAACCAAATTCAGCAGGATAGCTCTGGACTTCTGGATTCTGCCCTAACATGAATAAAATTAGTACTACTTACTACTGCTGACCCAACAATGTAAGACAATAAAAACTTAGCATATTTTCTAATTTTTAAGGAAAATGTATACAAGCATATGAAATGTTTCACAGAAACCCTCTCCCAAAAAGAACTGAGAGCCATCACTTGCAATTATAAAAAAGAGGCCAAAGAAGCACTTATTACTAATGATTTTCTTGAACAGGTTATCTCTTCAGTTTAACTTTGTTCTCAGTATTTAAATGACTATACTTATTTAAAATCGAGCAGATTTTAATCACTAAACTGTCAAGAAAAAAAACAGCTTACTTAATGCAAACAGAACATTTCAAGTATTCACATGAAAAACAAAGACCTATCACATTAACAATCTGGTCCACTCTCTTTGCAACAGAGACTAAGGCTTGTCAAATTTAATCTTGTACATAGAATCGATTTTTATACAAACACATCTAATTCATGTGTGATCAAAAAGCAAGCTACTCACAAAAGGCAATCTAGTAATCTGCCTGTATTTCTAGCTTGCTTATAGACAGAAATGGTATATGCATCTTCCCAGTAATATGCATTTTACAGATGAACTCCAAGAAAAAAATTTGGCTTATGGACATTAGTCTACTTGGTTATTGCCACATGACAAACATGGGCATATTTTTACATCATCAGTGCTATTCTATAGGAAAGGAAATACACTGTAGCTCTTACCTAAAGGCCACTGACCAATGTAAATTCACATTACAACAACTATAATGGATACAAGGTGGACAATATGTATCCTTCCCAAGATCCATTAATAAAATGATCTGGTTTGTCTTGTTCTTGCTTGTTTCGAAGAAGTCTCATTCCTCTATCTTGAAAGACTATGAATTTCACTGGATCAGTAAACCAAGGCCAGTAAAACTTGCCACGCAACTTGAAACCTGCTCCTAATAGCTCCTTTAAGCTATTGACACCCTGTTTCCTCATTATCAATTTAATAATTTACTTCTATTAACACACCATTTTTCCATTTTATCATCAGCAAAATTATGAAGATAACATTTAAAAAAAAATAATGCTCTGAAAATTGACAGGGTGAAAAGGTTTCTATTGAAACTGGCAAACCATTTTTAATACAATAAATGAAAAAATGCTCTGCAATTACAGTGTCAGATTCCACAATAAGTAACAACATATCTTATATTCACTACCAAATCTGAAAAGTGTAAAGCAGATGCAGTGATTTATTTTAAATTTTAGTTGAGGGACAGGTGATCCGATTAGAGGTTTAAGAGACTACCTTAGGGGAAAAGGTGAGGAAGCACGCAAAACATGATCACTTTTTGTCTGTTTTTTAACAAACACCAGGGTATAATCAAGAAGGCAATTTTATTTTAAAACATACATAGCTTTGTCAAGTTAAAACAGTTCATTTTTTTCACATACACAAGGACAGTCAACTTTACAAATATTTACTGTGCCATTAACAGTAGAGTTAAATAATTATTCCATCTTAATAAGAACACTAAATATTCAAAGGTTCAAGACAAATGGAACCTTTTGCTACTTTTCATTATATTTACCACAAAATAGTTAGATATAAAGACTATTTATAGTAAACACGGTAGAGCAAAGCAACCCATCCCTCTGACATATCAGACTGTATTCTGTACAGCACATACATTAATAAATGTTGCAAAAAACCCCAGCTTTTAGAACTAATTCTGTACCACCTAGTTCAAGAAATTCTCTCCTCTAACTACCACTGAATTAAAATAAAAACAGTTTTAACAAAGAATGTATGCACTTTATCGCTGCTGGTCTTTACTATTTGTATTTTCCTTTCTTTCATCCATACTATGTATTAGAAAGGACAACATGGAAGGCAAACAGAAAGATATAATCCTGAGAAATTTCCACAAGATTAAATATGTATTTCTTTGCTACCACAGAAGCAATCAGTCTGGCAGCATTGCACCACATTCATCTTATAAATACATTTAAATACTGTATGATTAAACAAATGCCAGTAGAAAGAAATGGCTGAATCAACAGATGTTATTAGGTAGTCTGAATGTCTTTTCCTTCGTACCTGTATTGCCCCAACACAGTATTGAAGGGCAACGTAAACTGGTGCTTTCCTGCTGAACTTATAGGGCCTTCAGTTAAGGGAGAAATGTTTAGAGCTTTCTTATTCCGTACATCTAGTAGTTTACTTTCTGCAAACTGAAGCTTAACATGTTATTTAAAAGGTATAATTTTTGTTTCCAAGACAGCTCCAGGCGCTGCCTTGTTTGGAGTTGCTTACCAAGCAACTATGTTTCTCCAAACAAACTAATGTGCAGAAGGGTAAAGGGCAGTGAAGGTAATTATTGGAAGGAAATCTCTCCCTAGGCCAGAAAAGAATAATTAAGCTTGTGCGTGTTAAATCACACGGGGAAGTGAACTCTGAAATAATTGAGTGTAAGTGATAGCAAGATCTACAATCTTCTTGAAAGGAAATTAAGGCAGGGATAATATAAAGTGGGATTGTTTAGGCAACATGAAGGCAATATCCCCAAACTTCATTCACAGTTCTCTGTACAAACGTTCACGTTTTCCCTATACACACACACACTCCCCCACAGCAGAGAAAACCTTCAGTAACCCAGTAATTAAATGAGTGTGCTGAAACCTAAAGCAGTTAAACTGCATTCTGCAATCCTGGATTCAACACAGTTTACTTCTTGCTCATTAATCTCTCCACAGATGTTATCGTTTTAACAGCTAAAAAAGCTTAAAATATGACCAAGATTTTCAATGTTTAAGATGCCTCTTATGCTTCATTCACCACCTTGTCTAAATGCATGCAACATACAGCAGTAAGTGTGATGAGTTTCCAGTCTAGTCCTTGCCCAAAAGCCTTGGGCTACTGTGTGAAACTTAATGAAAGCCATTTGCACTGAAAAGCTGCTGAAGAAAAGCTGTAACAGTATCTCCTCCTTCCAAGTTGCACACCTGGAGAAAACAGCCTTTCCAAGACATCAGCAGTGCACTGCTGCTGCTGACAAGGTATCAGCACAATAGGGCCTGTTTGTGTTTTTAACTGCACATGCAGTGATTATCTGCTGAAGCTTCTTGGGTGATCTACATACATTCTGTGAAATTACACTATGTGTTAACTGCTTTAGAAACACAAAGCAAATATGGAACAATATTATGCATTTCTAACATTCTATGCACTTCAGGGAGACCTAAACCAAAGACCAACTATTTCATAGTGACAGGTTAAGAAGTAATCCCATTTAAGACTATACCTATATGCTTGAGCTCCCCAAGGAGATAAGCAACATCTATAACACTGACAGACCTTAAAGCTTTCCCAATAGTTTTGCAGGTATGATTTGCTAAGATATCTGCTGTCAGCCTCAAAAGAAGGGTCTGTTAGCACTGTTCTGCTGCAAGAACCTTTCTGTCTCCTTTACCAAACTTTAAAATTTTATAAGTCACTCTTAACTCTTCTAGCAAAGCCCTCAGATTAAATTACTAAGCCCGATATCTACGAATTCCTGCAGATTTCCATTGATGTACAGTAGAGCTAAACAGAACTCACCACTATCATACATAAGGCTTCTACTTCAACACAAACATGAGAAGGGCTCAAAGCCCAAGGCAGGGTGCTACTACTCAACAGTTTTTCTTTCTTTAAATGAGTGATGCAAAAGACTTGTAATACTGAAAATGGTCATATGTAAAACTACCTCCTCACTTTGCCTGTTGATTAACACTGAGATTCATCTGTTCTCTTAAAAAGCTACTTTTCAATTTGATAGTTCAAGAAAGGAACCAACAATTAAAACTTACTTGGCACATGGGACAGCAGGCACTACATAATTCTTGTTCTTTTTCTCCGTAACAGCAAAATGCAACTAATGTATCATCTTTTGAAGTGGATTTTTTTGAAATATGTACATATATCATAAACATCGTAGAATCCTCAGTTTCCCCAGTACCTCTGAAGTGTATCTCCTGAGGGGAACTTGCAGACCAGAGATGAAACAGAAGCTGCCTGTTCCCTTTGAAGATGCCAAATAACAAACTGGTATGAAAGTCAATTTACACAGCAAAGTGGCCAACAATATCAATCTTGACCTTTTTATAGTAAAATAAATCACACTGGGCACCAAATTCACTGAGGCAAGTTCGATGAAAAATGGCACGAGGGACAAATTTTTTTTATGTTTACATTATCATTTCACTATTCTCTATTCTTGATGGCACTGAACCAACTCAGACCAGGTGATGCACTTTGCCTGAAGGACATAGGGAATATATCTGGTGAAGCAAATACCACGGGTATTTGCATATTTATCTGATGTTTGTCAGAACTCCTCCCATTCATGCTATTAGGGGAAAAATAATAATTTTGTGTAAGTGAAGATACAATCACAGTGCAAGCAGTCCTACTCTTAAGCAGGATTTCAGATATATTATTGTTTTCATGCTAGTTTTTTTGAAGACATAGACTTATTTTACTGGCATAATTACTCAGGAGAGTTGAAGAGTTTTAAGGAGGAAAAACCAGTCTTGCTGCAAAACTGCATAGGATTCTGCTGAAGAAGTAAACAGCTGCCACTTACTATCCCAAAACCAAATTAAATCCCTACGTAATGGTCTTGAACATTGAGATACCGTATGTTTTTTGGTCTGAAAACTAGAGACCTGCCTTTGCAGTAAGCAGGTTAAAGAAAAACAACATGTAAACAAACTAGTTAAAATTTTTGAAAAAAATGTCCAGCAAGAGCAAGTAGATTCTAAATAAACGACTGACCTGATATTGGAGATATAATGCCTCCAGGAAACACTTAGCCATAGTAACACAGAGCCAGCAGATCTGCCCTTGGAAAAGACATGGATTTTCTACACCTAGCAAGACTCACACTAGTTCTGTAAAATATTAACAGTTTGGTCAATATTAGCCCATCCACTTTCATTGTTTTTTTTAACCCAAATGCTAAAACCGACAGCAGTAAAAAATTACCAAAAGGCAGAAGCCTGTGCAGGCCCAAATCTAAGAAGCCTGTGCAGAGCCAGTAACTGTATTATCAAGTAGGACTCTTTACAATGGACCATTTCCTTTCCTCTCCCTAGCTAATTCCATGAAGGCCACCAAGACCCCAAGACAATACTCACCACAATGAGCATTTTCAACAGAGCAGCTACTTGAGTGAAACTGTCAATAAAGGAGATGACCAAGAAATATGTAGGTTGCTGCTGACAGTGGCTTTGTGAAATTCCCTTAAAGAACGTGTAAGTCTGGCAACTATCTTCCAAACAGTGCAGGGCTCCTTTCAGTAGTTTAAATGGCTCCTAATTTGCAGGAGCAGCTCACAGAACTGCTGAGAGCACTACTACAGGCATGTACCCCAGTCTGGGAAAGGTTTCCCCTAGTTAAAAAAAACCAACATATTTCTAGAGCTTTCAACCATAGCACCTGAAAAAGACGACAACCTCTTCACTGCTTTTACATGCACGAGTGGAGTGAAGGTCAGATCCACCAGTTCTGCCACATGAAGACCACCAGGCATGTTTCCAGACAGAATGACCCGCTGCACAAGAGAAAAAAGCCTGCACTCCGAAGTCACAGGTTTCACAGTATCTTCGCTTTTCCAGATGAAACAACTACATCTGCTACTATTCTGGATCAGCATTTAGAAAACAGCAAGGAAACTTCTCAAGTAAAAATTATTTTTAAAATAACATGAGACAAAGTTTTAAAAAGGACAGTCAGGATATCCCATACATCAAATTCTAGTAACAAAGAAAGGACTGAAGCTATACACCACCAACTCCTTCTGACAGTCAAGGAGCAGCAAGCTTCCCCAAACATCCTTTCCTGACTTGCACCATCTCCTCCTTCAACAGGGGCAAACTGTCCTGCTTTCCTGCCACAGCTCTAAAGCCTTGAGTGCAGGAAAAACAAATTCTCACTTTACAAGCTAACACTGCCATGTTCTGTTTGGATAGCAAGGAACAGCGGTTGCCGTTTTTTGCTCTGGAAGGGGAAGCAATGGGCACAGGAGAAACTGACCCCTAGGTACATCCCAGCGGAACCCCCATATCTGCGCTCACGTCTTTTGCATCTACTGAACACCACATACCAACCACCACAGTGCCCAAATGGTTGAGAAAAAACACTGCATAGTATCACATACAGATAAATGAAATATAACCACAGTGAACTGTACTGCATGGTCTCTGCAATACTTTTGCAACACACTGCATTACTGCAATGCCAAAACAGCATTGTTCTACATCTAGGGTTCCTGTGCCACAAGAAAACAGTGCCAGGCAAAGTACAACAGCTTCAGCAAGAGCATTTTGATTGCTCACAGCAAACCTTATGGCTAGCCTACCAAACAACTTTTTTGAAGTTTGAAGCCCCCAGCCCTCTGCCCTTACAGCCCTACATGTCACTTTCAAAGATGGGAATGAAATATTCCATATGTTTCCATTGTCAGTGACATGCCTATTGAAAGCACTGCCATGTTGCTCTCCCCACTGGGGCACTGGGTCAGGCTATTAATCTGTAACTATGCAGATGTCAAGAAGGTAATGGCAAAACTCCCAAATTAAAACACATTTTTGGAGAGCAACCTTATAAAATATACAACTGCATCTGCAGCACTATTAAGCTAAATTAAACAGGTTTGGGCCTCCCCTGCATGCCTCTGAAATTGCACATTCATTTATGATTCACTACTAATCGTGTAGCCATTTAAAGGTCCAGGCACATTTGCTTAAAAGTTTTAGGGTGAAAAAAGTCCTTGCAAGACCTAGCATTTCACCACAATTGGCTGGAGAGAGACAAGGAGGAGGCACATCACCTTAAAAGAAGAAAAAAAAAAGTCTTTTTATTTTAGTAAGGAAATGCTTAAATGAGAGCTGCAAAGATGGCTGTTTACTCTCCAAGGGCCTGACTTCTGAGGGTGCTCTCCACAGTCGTCTCAACAACTTCACCTGACTTTGGATTTTTCTTCATTTTGGGGTTGGTTTTTTTTTCAAGGTAAATAATTAGCACTTGCTCTCTTGGAAAGAAGATCTTTTTTTCTGCCCCAGAGACAGAACTTTCTGGGCAACTTTAATCCCATCTTCCATACCATAATGATTTGAGGCTCCTCCTTCATTTTTAATGCAAAGCTTACAGGAATTACTTACTACATTTGAAAAATGTAGTGTTATTAGTTTTTGTAATAGTTTTCCTAGTCCTAAGGAAGAAGTTAACTTCCCTAATTTTAAACTTTAATTTTTATTTTAGATCAAAAACAAAACAAATTTCAGACTCAGAAATTACTTCAAGTATATCTGTACTGTGCAAAATCTTGAGGCTAAATTGTGAAAAGTCACTAACCACTGTCTCAATTACCTACAGGTGACCAAGTTACAAACGAAGATTTTTAATTACATGCGTATTTATCAATATTGGAATTGAACAACGTCAACAAAAAAACCCAATACTTATACATACTGAACATCAAATTTCAGCAACAAATCTTAGATGTTTTAGAGTTATCAATATTATATCAACAAACATCTGAATACATATAAAACTGCTAGGACTTGAGAAACACAAGAAACTTCTTTCAGTTGTGAAGAAGGTATCATTCTTGTCTTCCACACACTCATTACTTCACATGTATCCTTAATGAATTGCACTCATCAGATATAAATGCAAAAAACATACAAAGGAAACCCAAGGAATTAATTTTTATTTCTGTCATGTTATGGAGTTTGTTCTTCCTTCGAGAAGACACCAAATTAAACAAAATATATTTAATAATATATTTTTAGTAGGTTTAAAAAAAATTAATGTTCAAGTTTAGCCAAAGTTTTACTAACTCCAAAACATACTGTATGACTGAAACAGGCCACCAAAGAAAAATATGACTTCCTTCTAACTCAGTAATAGCAAATATGAAAAACATGTGAGGAAAAAACAGGCTGATAAAAATTCCTGAAGTGATATTCTTAATTCCCAAAATCAAACATATCCCTCACAGATGTCAGACCCCAGTCCACCATGGAATACACATCAATATCATCTGTTCAAAAATAGCTATCTGTATTTTTTAAAACGTGTTATCATATTGGCTGACATTATGCATAATGCCATCAGTTGGCTATTAGCCATTCAAATTCAACAGCGGTTTTCAGACACCGACTTTAAACTGTTATTTCTGAGATCACCACAGTCCTCTCTGTGGTTTTGTAAGAGATGTATAATATCACTGTGCCTTCAAATTCGTGGTGAAGCTGAAATGCAGATTTCCCTTACTCTTTCGGCAACAGGAGTACGTTTCTGGGAAGTGGAAAGTTCAGACCTTGTCACAATCCTGTAACAGTTAAATAATTCAACAGTAAAATAAAATGGATTCTCCTATGTCAAGCATGTATTTTAAAACAAATGACATATGATTTGAAAATATTGGACACTTTCAACTTCAGTGAAACTCACCGATGGGAACAGTAACATAGCACTTTTTAAAAAAGGCAAAAAGGTCAACTGTTTTGCAGGTACATCACAGGCCATTTTTTCATTATTTAATTATGCATTCCAGGTACCCTTATATCTACTGCTGCATGTTTCCAATTTGGACATACCAGCTTTATTTGGAACAAAAGTGAATGAATCTGGGCCTGATTCTGAAAGAAAAGCTCGTAGACATATTTATAGCAAGGACAGTATTTATATGGTAACACAAAGATCTTCCTCTGCTTTGTGTGAGCTCCTGTGACAACCACCACTGCATGCAATTCTGCATCAACAAAACCAGTTGCCCACCTATCAGCAAAGGAAACACCAACACCTAGCTCCACTTTTTCAGCAGGGTTGTGCAGGGCAAGCTAGTGGTGGAAGTGCACTGAGAACCAACATCACATGACCAGAAATCTCTTTTCAGACCAAAGTTTGATAACGTCTTACCAGAAACTGCAACAGTACCTGAAAGGTAGATATGAAAAACTACAGAAGAGTACTTCTCTGTAGAAAAATCCTAGGTGACTGTTGAAGCAGATGTTGGACCAGGTGGAGAGGATGGCCAGGGACCTCTAATCCATGACATACTGTTGATAGCTCTGTAAGCAAAGGTCTTGTAACATTTAAAACTCTGTTGCTTTAATTCACAGGCTTCTTCAAATAGGAATGGCTGCTTCTGCTCTTATGTACCTTCTCCTACCTTTGTCTCCTATTTCTAGGATCATACAAATGTCTCTAATTCTTCCTCAAGCTATTTTTGACCTTCTGCTTTTTCCATAAAAAGACCCAAAACCACAGTTTGGCAGCACAGAGTTGCTGCCTGAAACACATTCACCCCTTAGGAGAGTAACTGCTGGCCATGAATTCACATAACCATGCTGAAGTGAACCAGTCCCATCCATTTCACTCCCTTGTTTGTTTGTAAAACACGGAGCAGGCAAACCTGGGCGGTTGGCAAATTCCCCAGAACATAAACAGAACATCAGCTCCTACCCATTCCCAACAAGAGGCTCATATTTAGGAACAAGCTTTTAGGAGAAGTGCAAGGGCGGCTGAGAGGAAGATCTCCGACATTCAGATATACTCCCAGAGCCACGCAGCTACCATGCTCTCTAAAATGTGATATGGGTGCTCAGCCCTTTGGAAATCTAGGCCAGTAATTTTCTCTGGGTAAATAAGAGCTTGTGATCTGCAAAAATTGCTGGCTTAGATGTAGAATACAAAACAAACAAAGATCCTTGCAGAGGAGGTTTTTTTGGTTTTGTTTTGTTTTTCAGTCCTTATATTACAGCTTCCATACTTTCCCTCAAGTAGACAGTTACTACCAAATTCCTTTCAAGAACTGAAAAGGTAACTATTTACTAGCATAAACTTACTTACACTGAAGTCCAACTGTTTTCCATGCTGCAGACTTAACTTGGTATTTATTCCCCAAAATCAAACTTACAATCCTCTGCCAGTAAGCATCAATGAGAAATTACATACTGCTGATACAAATGAGCTCAGTGTACAAAATAAATGCCAAATACCTGAGAATTACATGCTATGGCAGAGTGTTGGGGTTTTTGTGGGGAGGGATAAAAGGTAAAGAGGAAAACACCAAATTTGATAACCAACAAAAACATTAAAAAGGCAAAAATATTTAATAAAACTTTGGAACATCAACAGCTTCACTTCATGTATACAACCTAAAAGCATCTACTTTTTTTACAAGACTGACAGATAAACTGGCCATCTTAAAATGAAGACTCCAATCCTTGGGTGATATATGCTGGAAAGACTGTTGTTGGAATCACTGAATGTTGCCTCCTGTCCATGGGATTTCATGGGCCTGTACAAATATAACAACATTTCTGCTGACTTATAAGAATATTCAAATTGAACTGACATGACCATGTCTTTCTAAAAGAAGTATGGAATTATTATTTGCCATCACATCACCAGTATGTAGCATAGGCAAGTGAAAAACTAAATGGTTTACCTGTAAAACCTTCAAACCTCTAATTAGATAACGCTTTTCTATCTTAGGAGAACTGCAATTATGCTACACTTTCCAGACTCAAGGTCACATCTGGACATCACTTTTCACCATAACAACTCTACTAGACAGCATTAACGGAACTCAGCCAGGTCCTTACTGTACTTAGATATCTGACCATAGCAGTATGCTAAGTATCTCTATCTTTGTACCAGATGTATGAGAAGAAGACACCTCACATCTCCCTACAGCATCTTATCACCATTCTACAAAAAAATAACAGTGATAGATGAAAAGACAAAAAAAAAAAAAATGGGCAAGCTCTGCTCAAACCAAACAGAACCATATAATTTTGCCACTTATACACAAATGGAGCAAGGTATCTCAATCGTGAGAGCATGTAAGTACTTCCAGACAGCACATATACCGAAATACAGATCACCAACTCTCTGTGATTGCTGAAGCAACCTGTAGTATGAAACAAGCGGAAAAAGGATCTCAACTGCCACGTCTTGAGCTTACAAAGCTAGTGCATAACAGCACACAGACAGCACTACTAGGTTAAATGAGCAATAAAACCCAAAAGATCAAGAGGACAATTTCATCCTGAAGGTCTATCCCCTAATCTAGGACAGCCAGACCTCTCAAGCCCCTGTCCCTTTCACAACTCAAAGAAAATAAAATTAAAGCAAAGAGCCCTGCCATTCCCTGAAAATACACACAAGAAGCACTAGAATGAAAACTACTGTTTTCTTATTTCCAGTGCCTAAAATATAACAGTAGGCACTGAGAAGGGGCTACATTCCTCCTAGTCGTCAGGCAAGACCTAAACCAGCAAGGCGCATGGAAGATCTCTCCAAAAGTAACTATCTAGAATTACTTGCTTTTAATCTCTTGCACAAGACTCATACAAGTATTAAACTCTCCAAACTGGAATTGGAGTTCTCAAACTGACATCCATGAGAAGCACAAGACATGTATGTCCTACTACAATTTCCTCTCACTAGCAGGAAATTTTCTAAAACATGGCAAGTGAAACATCATAGCAAAAATTAGGAGTATACAGCATTGAAAAAAACCCAGACAAAAATCATTTTCATATTCTAGCATAGGCACCACTTGCACAGAAGACAGTTATTTTGCAACCAAGCAAACTGAACCATCATAAACAGAAAAACAGGCAGATGGTAATTAAGAGTTACATAAACACCTACCTAAATTATACAGAACAAATGGTTGCCTACAGTAAAAGTATCGAGCAATTATCCTTGTCATCCCAACTCCCCCTGAGTTCCTCCCCATCCATCCCATCCCCTCAGAAAGTTTGGATCTAGTGCTGTCACCTGTGTTTTCTGAGCACTTATACATCTCCCAATCATCTCTTCACTCAGATGAGTGCCACTGGGACAATATACTCACCTTTATTCAAATTCCACCTCTCAAAGTTCACCAATGACTCAAAAGTAGTGACCAGATACATCACCTTTTCAAGCTGCTCAGTCTAATACAATTACCCTCAGGAGACCTCACCATACTTTGGTAATCATGTAAACCCCCGCTACCACTCCAGCCCCTCTCCCTGCTTTCAAACCACCACAGTAAGCAAGAAATGAGCAGAGGATCAGTCAAGAACTGAATAAACAGAAATAAGGAATGTGGAGGGTATTCTGTACAAATATGCCTTTAAGGCTCTAGAGAAACCCCTGCCAGACCATTCATGGCAGCACCTTGCAAGTTAGGCTAAATTACTAGACTTAATGCAAAAAATTAAGACTTCAGGAAAACAGAACTAGTCAAAATTAAATACCATCTTCCTTCCATAATTCTCAACTGCCTTGGAACCCATTCACTGCCAACTTTAATTGAGAGCAACTTTTCTTCAGTTGCTCTCTCTTGGCCAAAGCAAAAATCTAGGCATAGCTTTGCTTAGTATCACAGAACGTCACCTCTAACAGTTTCAGCCATCTCTATGCTACAGGCTCTCTGCTGCCATGGCTATAATTAAAAAAAAGCCCTGTAGTAATGCTAAGGGGCTTTCCTGACATCATTAAGGTGCCTGACATGAGCACAGAAAAGCTTTCTTCTCTTCACATGGCTAAGGTACATTGCCCAGTTCAAGCAGGTCAGAAGTGAGTTTTCTTTATTGCCTCCAAAACTGTCTTCTACATATCCTAAACTTCTAGTGGCCTCACTACAAGGCAGACTAGTTAATCTCAGAAGTACCAAGAAGTCATCAATTTTTTTTCCTTCTGTAAATAAGGAAGCAGGAACTATACACAAATGGGGATCAAGAGTGTCCTCCACTGCCACAGAATCAGACAGATTCTTCTCAAGTTCAACGAATTTTCTTCTCAAGCTTAAGGAGCATAAAATCAAAAGCTACAAAAACTCATTCCAAAGTACACTGAAGTGTGCGTAGGTCTCCTCTCACTTCTGCCATAAGTGTCACACTGGCTGTGTGAAATTTACCTGCACAATAAGGAGAAACTTATAAACGAAACTCTTTGGCAGCCTTATCTCTAATGGGTGTTGGCTGTGGCAACTTGTGCCCATTAGACAATGAATGCCATGTTGCAGACACTCAGGGATGTACCAGCCCATTTTATAAGACAGCCAGACAAAATAGTAGTCATAAAATCTTATGCTCAAATGCAGCTTTTATCAGAGAGGCTTCAAGAACTTTATTAATTTGGGTAACTTCCCTGTTTTATCTGTGGAGGAAAGAGAAGCCTGTTTACCAGTAAGTCCAAGGGTTCATGATGGCAGCTTCTAACTCCCTACCCCAAACACTCAGAAAACACCATTTCTGCCACAGAAAAAACACCACAAAGTGAGGTCCCACTAACACCTTATGAGCACAAAAAAGGGAACAAAATATTTAAGCACAAGTAACAACTGAGACCTGCAACTTCTACCATTCATCAAATACTACACAAGAAAAAAGGCCCGGTAATCTTTCTCCACCCAGCCTGAACAATTAAAACAAACAATCCAAATATGTAGGAGAAATTGGAAAACTTCTCAGTAAACAAAACATCCAGTAACTAACAATCACACTCCCTTTGCATATTAAGTGTAGGCAAACAAAGAGAAAGAAAAAGAGTGTGATTTTCGAAGGCACACACCACTGTTGTATTGACAAAATACAAATTCAGTACCGATCTGAAACCACCCACCATCATTTGCCGTAGTGTGCTGTATTATATGCTGTAAACACGGCAAAGCTTTAGAAATACCAGACTTGACCACTGGCCTATACTAGACCTTGCTCCACCCTGTGAAATCTGCGCTGAGAAGTGGGACAAGACTGACAAGTTTTATTGTGAAACTTAACAGGTTTGTGGATTAGCAAGGCTACCGTATTGAAAGCTGCAAATCCCTCCTCGGTCATGTCTCTACAGAACAGTGCTCATTCCTCAATTAAAATTTTAATAACAAAGTTACCAAAACTCCACACAAGATCTACCAGTTTCTGCCTACTTTACAACATTATGATAGAATAGGGGATAAAATGTTTTAAGAGTTTATATTTTTCTTCATTCACAAGCAAAACTCGATAAACCTTCGATGTTTGCTTATGCTGGTTTTTTTTCAAAACCAGCATAAGTTCCCCTGCGCTTTACCATAGTGAGAGATTTTGTAAAAGCGAAGGCACCTTATTTAACCAGACTTAACCAGACTTAGGCGTTCTTTGGACTGAAAACGCCTTGACTTTTGGAAGGCAACTGGCCAGCTTGGCAACTGGTTTCTGGAGAAAAACTAGGAGAAAGACGATTCAGGGCGAAGACATCACGCTGAGGCACACACATGTGAAGGCAGCAGCTCCCCCCCGGCACAGGACGGCACCGGGATTGACTCGGGCCCCACCGAACCCCCCAAGACCTCCCCTTTCGCTGCCACAGGACCCGAGCGGTTTCCTCCCGGCCTTTTAAACCTCCGAGGCCGATTCCTTCGGGGTCGGTCGGCTCACGTCCACCCGCCGGAACCCCGGGGTGTCGCCTCAGGCCCTGCCAAGCTCACCTGCCCCAGCGGGGCCGGGCCCTGCGTGCGGCCCGGAGGCCCCACCGCGGGAGCGCGGCGGCCCCGGAGTCGGCCACGTTAGATCCGCGGCAACAACAACCACATACACACTCAATTGTCGGGGGTACCCGCCGCAGGTACCCCCCCGCCCGGGCTACCTGCCCGCCCGTCCCCAGCCCGGCCCACGCCCCAACTCACAGGGCGTGCGTGAAGGCGCTGAGTCCCAGAGGCACGGCCGCAAGCCCCCGCCCGGAGCAGTCCACGCCGCGGTCGCCGTCGCAGCTGCAAGGGGCCGGGCAGGGCGAGGGGGACGCTCCGCCGCTGTGTCCGGCCCAGCTCCCCAGGCCCCAGGCGACGAGGCCAAACAGAGCAAGGCACCGCATCGCCGACCCCGCCGGCCGCTGGCCGCCCAGCCCCCCCGGCCCGGCTCGGCTCGGCCTGCGGCTCTCTGCTGGCGCCCTCCACGCACCGAGCCTGGCCGGCTGCCGGGAAAATGTAAAAAAACCTACAAAAACAACAACGACAAAATTATCAAAATAAAGAGGCTCCTCCGTCCGGCGCGGCTCTGGGGCTGCCTTAGCGGGAAGTCAACCCTCCGCCGCCCGCCTGCCCCGTGCACAGCCCGCAGCACTGCTCGCCACCGCTCATCTCAGCCCCGCAGGCAGCGCGAGGGGGAGGCCGTGGCGGTCCCGGACCGTGCGCCCCGGTCCCTCGGCGGCCCGGCTCCGGGGCTACGCTCGGCGCACCCGCCCCTCCCGGACCTCAGTCCTGCAGCCGCGGCTGTTCCGCACCCAGGGCAGAGGTGCGTATGCTAATGAGGGAGCCGCACCCGCGCTCCCACTGGTGCAGAGCTGGCGCGGGGTGGTGAATATGCAAAACGCAGCTCGGCCGCAACCAACGGACGCGAGGGGCGGGGCCGATGGCGGGGCAGCCCCTCCTTCCCCGCGCTGCCGCCGCACCCCCGGGGCCGCTCCCCGGGCGCCGCCTGGACCCCCGAGACTGCCAGGCCCCTCGTCCCGGTGCCCACAGAAACGTGACGGAATGAGCCGAGCAGCCGCGGGGCCGGGACCAGGCTGGCCTGTGAATGAGGGCAGCGCCGTGCTCCGTGACCTCAGGACACCATTTCCAGCTACTACATTGCCGCGGCAGCAGAGTGCGAGCGCCTGGGCCCGCATCCCCTCGCAGCCGGCAGGCACCGGTACCAACAAGGCCCTAACAATGCAACGGGAGGAGATAAAGGCAGCCCCGTTCGGGATCCGGTACTAGAGGATTCCAGCTGGCATGGCACATCCATCCCCTGGGAATAAGGACAGGGGGCCGTGCCGTCCTTGTGCCTCAGGGACACAAAAGCATTTCACACTCCTGTTCCTAAAGCAGCAGTGACTGCAACACAAGCTCGTCTCAAAACCGGTTTGCTTTTAAAGAACTGTCTCCTTCCCACATGAAACATTGCCCTGGTACCTGGGTTTTATACAACTCATACATGGCAACCAAACCTGTGCCAGTCTGGGTCCTCTTCTCCTAACTACCTTAAAAAGAGTACTAAACAAAACTGAAACCCTATCTATCCTTGTCATTAGTGCCCTCCACCATCCATTTTTTTTTTAATACTTTGTTTTGGACACTTCTAATCTGCAGCCATCACCAGGAATCTGCTGCCTTAACTTAGCTCAATCATGCACCATGCTCCATGCAATCACCAAATCTCACTGGGGATGTCACAGCAGCACTTGGATAACCAGTTGGGACCTCTCACTGTTGGCCCACTCTGCTCCAGACCCCATAACAGGCTCTGAGCCAGCAGACCTGGCTGAAGAAAGCACTGCAAAGGCACTGGGTCTTGTCCTGGTGCACACTCACACCACCTACTTTACGTCTCATTTCGATGCTCTGAACTTGCCTTGGGAGTTGCCTGGCCAGCTGCACTGCTGGCACAGCCTGAGTCACACCCAGGCAGGTGTCTCTCTGCAGCCCAACCTAAACTGCACAAACACCCACAGAGCCCACTACAGACCTTCAAAGGTAGGCAGGTACCCTTCTGTCCATTCTGTGGATAAATGACAGACAAGCATAGAAAGTGGTCAGTGGCTGACAACCTGCCTCTGCTGCAGCAGGGAAATGGGATGAACCACACCACCGTGTATACACAGAGCTCTGCCAACTTGCCTAAAGCCAGGAGTAGATTTTTTTGCAGTGGTAACTGAACCCTTAATCCAAAGTAAAAGTGAATGTGCAAGGGTGTCACATGGCCTGGTGGCAGTTACTTCAAGTTCCTGCAGTTGCATATGAAAAATTCTAAGCACCTGCAAATACATGCTAAGGCAAACAGGTCAGGGATGAGGCAGGCCTGCTTCCAGCAGACACACAGTGAAGAGACAGCATTCATAGCAACCCTGTCCTGGCACTGGTGCTCTGATCATGTGCAGGTCAGTCAGGAGTTGAGGAGCTCATACCTTACACTTCACCTTCCAAGGACTCACTGACATCCCAGAGGACACCCCATGCCGGGCTGAGGTCTGCGCTAATCACACCTTTTTTGAGCTGACTGAAGTGGGGGGGAAAAAAGCAAAAGTCTTTGCTTAAAAATAGTTCTTTGGTGAAAATTAAAAATCAGGCATGTAAATAGTGGAGATCTGGAGATTTAAAATCGTCTGTGCCCAAGAATATAGAGTGCACAGTGAGGACCCTAGACATACAGATCCTCCAGCCACCACCATCTCCATCTGCTACATTTCTCCTCATCATTTTTCAACTTTTAACTCCCTTCTAAAAGTGTTAACATTATTTTATCTAGTTGCAAAAATTCTTACTTTCTTGCATTTAGGAATCCTGTTCCAGATGCAGATCTTATATTAACATCATCACTTACCAGTGCAAAAATAAGATCATTTTAATAACAGGCTATGTGCTTGTCCTGTACCTTGTGAGAAATATGAAGTTCTCAAAGTTGAATCTACCAATGTATGCTAAAACTTTGCCATACAAATACAGACACATATGGTTATCTTTTGTCCTCCGCAGTTGATCTTGGCAGGGAAATGCTGTTGTCAAATCCATGTTGTTCTAAGAAATGTCAGGGTCAAAGACACCGTGCGTTTATGTCATTCTCCGTGCCTGTGCTTAGGGATAGCAGTGGAGGAGCAGCAACCAGAATAGAAGGGGAAAAAAATTTAAAGGAGTTCTCTCAACTTACTTCAACAAAACAGATCCAAACCAATCCCTGTAAGAAAAAGTGACCTTTTTCTTCTACTACTGGCAAAGAAAAAAAAACAAAGCACTTATACTCACTCTGCAAATAGTCTCACTTCACTAACCAAAGATAATGGGAGCAGAAAAGGCCCTCAGTGCCTGCTTGGATTTTGGAAGACAAATAGTGGCGTGGAGGCTACTTTGTACAGCAGCAGTGGCACCCTATAATGCCCACAGAAGTTCGCCAGACAAAAGATACCTAGTAAAACCCGAATAGCAGAGCGTTTTTTTTTCTCATGCTTTGAAACACTGGAAAAGTCGAGCTTTTCCTCTCAATCCTTGCCTGATTTCAATCTTTCTGTTTCTTTTACGAGCATCACTTCATATGTTTTTTCCTTAGTGCAGCTCTCTGAAATCTCCATATTTGAAACTCCTGTCCTAGAGGCAATCCACTTCCCCTTTTTATTCAGTCAATACTGCTTTGCTGCTTCCAGTTAGTCCATAACTCATTCTGGCAAATTAATACTTTCCTTAGTTTTTCAACTTCTGCCTCTCCCTTGTTCATACTGATGGATCACTGCTCTCTCCTCTCCATCAGCAACTCCCATTTCTCTCTGTTTCTTCTTAGGCAGACACCTGTTTGCAGGCATTTATTGGTTTTATTTTCCTTTATAAATAAAACCCTAACATTTTCTGTGAAGCTGGCTTATTTATGTAACAAAGATCTACATGCTAAGATGTTTTTAAGCTGAAAAAATACGGCCATATTTTACTAAATGACCTCTTTAACTAAAAATTATACCATGGACTTTGAAATTATCATAGTTTAAAAATCTAGTCTGAAGCAATCCTTAATATCACAAATTCAAAGAAGCATCCTCCAAAATATAGCATACGGCAGCAATTAGCTTATTTAATTAAAAAAATAACTGCAAAAGACAGAAAAATCCTCAGGTGTGCTGTAAACCAGGTGAAGATGAGGGTCAAACATTCAAGTCAATTAAAAAAAAAGATTAAAAGCGCTCATTTTGGTTGAGCTATGGAGAAACTATTGTCATGGTTTGATGCTGGCTAAGTGCCAGGCACTCACAAAAAAAACCATCTACTTATTTTCCTCTGCTATAGCTGGGCAGAGGAGGGTGAGTTGAAAACTTTATTTTCATGGGTTGAGAAAAGGATTATTAAAAAAACAACTTTAAGGCAAACAGGTTCAAAACTCAAACAGTATAAAGAAGATTTATTATTAACAGAACTAAATGTAAAAAGGGTAATGAGAACCAAAGCAAACCTTCAGAACACTTCTTTCCCAGTCCCTCCCTCTTTCCACTGACTGTGCAAGGAAACAAAACATGGGGTTTTGGTCAGTATTTCACTCCTTAAAAATCTTTCTTCAGTATGTTTAAGGAATTAGGAGTTTCATCTGCTGTGCCATGGGATCCTTCCCACGGGAGGTAGTTCTCTGCAAACTTTTCTAGGGTGGTTTTAACCTCCACAAGCAGCAGTCCCGCCTGAACCTGCTGCAACGTGAGTCCCTCCCATGGGCCAAGCAGTCTTCCCACAACTGTCTAGTGTGGGTCATTTTAGTTCATGGGGTTTAGTCTTTTAAGGATGAGCTGTTCTAGTTTGGAAACAAAGGCTCTCTTCCTCTATCTCTAAAAGCAAGGGTCATCTCTCTCTGTTCAAGTTCCTCACTAGATTACAGCTTTTCAGCATCCACACGCTCCAGCATGAGTATTGTTCTTCATGGGCTGTGCATGAATCTCTGCACTCCCCCATGCACTTCACGAATTATAGGGAAACAGTTTGTTGTATTATAGTCCTCACCACGGCTTGCAGGAGAATCTCAGCTCTGGAGCTTGGAGCACCTCCTCCCTCTCCTTTCTTTCAGCGACCTCAGTGCCACCATGTTGGTTCTCCTCACGTGTTCTCACTTTTCCTTTTCCTCTGACTTGGAAGAAAGTTGGTGTCTGTAAGTTGCAATTGAGAGGTTGATCTCATCTGGGCTCCACGTCGGGGAACTGCTCGCCATGTCTCTCGCTGCTGGCCACACGGTCCCTGCCGGCACCACACGGCCAGCCCCGGCCACATGGTCCTTGCTGGCACCGCACAGGCAGCTCCAGCCTCTGGAGGGCCCCAGCCACGTGGTCCCGGCCTTGGGAGAGTCCCGGCCTCAGGAGAGCCCCGGCTGTACAGGCTCCAGCAGCCACCGCCGGGATGGGTCCCGGCAGCCCCCTCACCACCCCTTGGGAAAAGAAAGTTTCCTGCCATTTTCCTTTCTTAAATATGTCATCACAGAGGCGTTACCAGCTTGTCTAATTGGGCTAGTAACCTGCCCATCATCAGAGCCTTCAGTGATTGGCTCTGTGCCGGACATAGACGTTTCAAGCAGCTTTTCTCCCACCCCTACCAAAAACCAGGCTGTGTTAAACCAACACAACTATTCTCTTTACCTCTTCAGAGAAAATGGAAAGCACCATAAACTGATCTATCACTGCAAAAGATCTTCAGGATTTAGTGCCTGATGTATAGGCACATGGTTTTGAAACTTCTGTCAGACATTTGGTGAAAAGGCATTGGGAAAGCTTGAGAGATATAGGGGAAAAATAAAAAAGTATGGACGTTGGATTTTTTTCTTCTATTGCCACGAAACTGTCCAGCAACATAACTGCTTCTGACAAAAATCCCACTTCAGAGACATGAATTCATTTGGATTTAATGGGAGTTTGATGTGGAAGAATAAGCAGATTAAGACCTGAAGCACAGACACAAAAAAAAGTACAATGTGAAGGTTGACTGGAGCAGCAGAACTCCTTGATGAGTTCTGAGCTGTGCCATGAGAGGATGGCAGGTGAATGGGAAAGTAAAGATCATAGTAATGATAAAACTTTGTTTTGCTTTAAGAATGTATAGGACTTTACAGAAAATATGGGATTTGCATGGAGGTTTTAATTTTTAAATTGGGGTAAAAATGCAATCAGTGTGTTAGCCCTGCAAGGTGAGCTGTTTCATCCCTGGTTTCCATCACCACTAGTTTCACACATGCAAATTATCCTCCATCAGAAATGTTAATGCGGCAGGATGTGCCTCAAGGTCTGTTCCCCTCCCTGAGGATTGCCCAGATCCAGTTTAGTATGCATATGTAAACACAGAAATGTATGCAGTTTAGAGCAGCTTTAAATTTTATCTCTGACTAGTGATAAAAATAAGGTTTGCGCTCCAGTAGGCTAGAAATGGACCTGAAGGATTCATCCAAAGCTTACTGTGAGGAAGCATCATGTGCAAAAGCTGCTGCTGCTATTGTTTAGCCCCATACTGACGGGAAATTCAATTACACTTGAATTCCAGTTACACGGTTGCTGGGTTTGGCTGGTTGCTGGCTGGGGTTAAACCATGACACAAAGAAATTAAAGTTATGCTGGAGAACGTGACGTAGAGCTGCTGTGTGTGGAAAAAGAATAGTCTGGAATATCTGCACTCCCAAAGCAAGTTCTCTTTAAAATGGAAGTATACTTCTTCACACAAAAAAAGGCTGAAACTTTTACTCAGTTGAAGTAGAACTGGAAGTCACTTCAGGAAACAAGTGACAAATGAAAAGCTCAGCCAAGCTCAAAGCTTTGTTAAGAAAGTGAAGGTAAACATCCAACTCTTGATATAGCAGAAATACAGAAACAATTTAAAACTTCAGACAGATGACTGGAAAAAAACCTATTTTGATAAGGTCAAAAGTTTGCCCAGAAAATTTGTTTCTCAATATCTACTTTATACCTCTGTAAAACAAGAAAAACTAATGTTGACAAGCCAGACCACTAAGATCCATAGTTTAGAAACAGCACATGGAGAGTAAAGGAAAAAATACACATGTGGATCCTGAAAAGCTGCTAGCAGAAGGTTTTCCCTGCTTCTTGCAGCGTTCTGTGAGAACCTCTCCTTTCTCATGCAAGCTATGAAAACAATAAGATGGTTTTTGTAAATAGTATCTGAACCCCTGCTGTTTTCCCGATCTGTTTGGGTTTGAGGCAGAGAGTGTTTGGAATTGGGCGTTGTAGGACTTCAGCCAATCACCCCAGGAGGTGGGTGACCACTGACCAATCACCTATGCAATTTAGTGCATATAAGCAGAAATTGTAAATAATAAAGGTTACTCTATTTTCTCACTGGATCTCTGTGTGCTACATCTCTCCATCCCGGGCGCTACAGCGACATATACAAGTTAAATATTAAATGGAAACCTGAGAGAAAATTAATTTTTAAATTGCTTATAATTAAATATTACCTTTATATGTAAACCATACTTCCAGTGGTACAGAGTCTCTAGCACTATTCCTGCATATGTATTACCTAGATCGTCCAGAGTGTAACATATTTTGCAGTCTGGCCTGGTGATTATATCCTTGCTCGATTATTCCAAAAGATGCCTCTGAAATGCGGTGAGCTGGCCTGCAAGTAGAGATGAGATGTTGTACCATAGCTAAAAGAGAATGACTGCAGGCAGTTTATTCCAACACCTTCTGTAAATTGGACAGGGCAAAGAAAAAAGAGAGGACAGCTCACAAAAGTGTGTGTGGAGGGTTGTTATTTTTATTATTTTGTTCTTGTTTGTTTGTTTGGGTTTTTTCAGCCTAGATGTGTCAGCTCTTCTGCTGTCCAGAATTAACTCTGGAGTTTCTTCAGTACTATGTGTTCCCCTTGAAAAAAGAGGGACACCATAATAGCATCATAACGAATTAGTTTTATGTTATCACTCTAACCCAGTCATCAGCTGAAAATAGGTAACTATACAGGAATGAAAAAGCAATTTAGGACAAAATTACTGGAAATTAAATTCAGGGTTTAGTCCAATATTCATGTCAGTCTGTATTCTAGCTAGAAAGTTGTTGTCATAAAAGAACAGGCTTTAATTCGTATTTTGCAACTTTTAGAGGCATTCCACTGTAAGTAGACAGTACAAAACATCTCTGTCTTACTGTATGAAAGTAGGCATAAGGCAGAAAGCATCAAGTACCTGTTTCTTGGCATCTTCCCCTGCTTCCCACACCCACCAAACCCAGAGCAGGAAGGGTCATCTCATTCCAAACCCCTGCCATGGGCAGAGACACCTTCCACTAGACCAGGTTGCTCCAAGCCCCATCCAACCAGGCCTTGAATCCTTCCAGGGTTGGGGCAGCCACAGCTTCTCTGGGCAACCTGTCACAGTGACTCATCACTCCCCTGGTCAGAATCTGAGATTCTTTCACTTTCAGATGAAACCCCGACCCACCCCAAACTGCAGGCCTTTGGCAGAACACCACAATGACGCAGACACTGTGCACCTCTCCTCTCTGTCTGACCACTTGCCTCCAGGTTTAGATTTGAGCATCACTTTACTTTGTAGGCACCTTGCAGTAGTTCAACATATTTTTAAGTTAGACAGAGCTAATGAACCCTCCCTCATTTGAAAGAAATTGCAATGATTGGTGCTAAAATGCAGATAATTTAAAGATAAATTTTCTTCTATAGAATATTCATTAGAAACACAGCACAATCAAGATTTTCTACAGATATTCAAGGGTGAAATACTTTAAACATTAAGACAAATCAAAGGGTAACTGAAATGAAATAGGTTCATGACCAGGGGCAGATTATATATGCTGAGCAAATACTTCACGGGAAAGGAGTTTCAGAAAAGTATGTGGAATTCAGTGAAGTCAGAGCCACTAAGACCTACATAGGGAAACAACCTGCAAGAACAAAGCTGAGCAGCTCAAAGCCAAGCCCGGTCACTGAGTCAATGCATGAAAAGGCAACATCCATATCCACCAATACATGTTTTATTCATTTTGGCATATTTCACCATATGTGGCCAATTGAGAAGTAGTAGGAAGAGCACTGTGAATGGGGAGTGGGCTGGGGCAGGTAGCGGCTCTCCAGCAGCATCTAGAGTGGGCTCAGCCACCCAGAGCAGCTTCCACGCTGTCCATGCCTCTTTCCCTGAGATTGTCCATAGAAAACAGTAAGAATCACATTTTTTAAGTCACGCAACCTATTATTTTTTTAAGCCACCAAAATGCTGACCAGTATAAAATTGAAGGCAAGACATACACCAGGAATTAAAAACCTAAAAAAGCAGTGCTTTAAGGGTGAAATCTGCCTATGCAGAGGACCAGATTAAGGATTATATAGCTTTGAATTCTATTTAAACGCTATTTTAAAGAATTATAGTGGAGACCAAGTCATGTAAAGGAGTCAACTTATCTTCAGATGCTTTGGAAAAATAAATATACATGAAGAAATACAGGGGAGTTTATAAGGAAACAATCATAATGTAATAATTTGGTAACAAACAATTTTCAGTGTAGTGATAAGAAATTGTTTCTTTTTAATATCATGATGAAGACCATGGGGATGCACACCTCCTAAGTTTTGAGTAGAATTTTCTATTAGTATAAATTAGCCCACTAACATCCTGGATGCAATGCACAGATTTAAATCATGTTGCACATATGCCAGGTAGCTTTTTTTGGCACTTTCTCTGAAATTACTAGGTCACTGCATGAAACTGATTTCTTTCGGTACATGGAGCCTTAAAGGTGAACAGAAATGTTGTGTTTGCTCTGTTTTAATACAGGATTCCTCAGCACTGTCTAACAATTTATTTTGTTCTTTGTCTCTCAAATGCTGCAGTGGAGCAAAAATTTTAATTTTTATTCATATTTTGAAGGAGTATAAATGTTACTAATCTGTGGGTGCCACAGATTCAGTAGGATTGACTTTAAATTGTACTTTTGAAAAGCTCTTATAATTAAAAGGCAACTGACTCAATAGGCTTTGGCAGAGTCCTTATTACTGGAGTGAGGAATCCCAGCTTTATTTTAACCAGTTTGTATCTTGGGAGGAAGAAGGGAAGCACATTAACTGATTAGGATTTATCATCAGGTTGATCTATCAGATACCAAGTGGTGGGGTTTAGAGTGTTTCCTTTTGTTTCTTTCTCTCAAGGAATTTTGTCCCATCTGTCGCTAAGAAACCATAATGACCAATACTTAGGTGACACAAAAGAAGCTGCCACTCTCAGGGGAGGAGGGCACTGGGCTGCACTTCTCTTATGTGAGGGGTTTCTCTTGGAGGGGCAGAGATACTGTGAGATTTGGGCTGGGGGAAGGGGTTGGGCTCAGCTCCTGGCTCTCTCGCTGTCGGCTTTGGAGGAGAACGGTCGAGCTGCTGCTTGGAAGGGGAATTTGCTGCTGCCACCAGAGCCCAGCCCGGTCCTGCTTCTCCTGCCCAGCCGGGAGCCACCAGCGCCCCTGCCGGCTGTGAGCAGAGCAACAGCGAAGGGGAACGTGCCTGACAGCCGAGAGAAGGCTGTCACTGGGCTTCTGCTTCTCTGTGTTGTTGCTGCCGGTGATGTTGTTTGTTTGTCTTGTTATACATACTAGTAAAGAACTGTTATTCCTTTTCCCGTATCTTTGCCTGAAAGCCCTGTAATTTCAAGGTTATAATAATTTGGAGGGAAGGGGGTGACATTTTCCATTCCAAGGGAGGTTCCTGCCTTCCTTGGCAGACACCTGTCTTTCAAACCGAGACACCCAGCTATCTGCAAAATTTGGAGCATAAGCATAAGCTAATAATTTTTGGCCAATTTATCCTATTTCAGCACTCGGACAGTTTTTTATCCTTGTCTCTTTTTCTCACTGAGAGGTAATTTCCCGTAATTTCTCTCCGGTTTGCCATGCAGAGAGGTTCAAGTTTTGTTCTGTAAAACACATTTACAGTGCTGATTCAAGAACTGACACATGCTTGCACTGATGCCCTCCAAGGGGACCAGGCACTTTGCAAGATACTGGGGAGGAGAGAAAACATACCAGAACCTGATAAATTGCTACGGGGCATGAAAACGCAAGTAAAAACTTTGGGGGACATGTGGGACAGGGCAACAAACCTATTTAGCAATGCTTAATAAAGACAGAACTGTCACAATTCTTGAACGACTGCAATCTTTTATCATGATGACCCTTTTTTTCCCTTTACCTAGTTGCATTCTTCTTGTCTAATTAGAATTACTCTTGCTATGTCATTTGAGAACATCCCACATTTATCTAAAGCTGTTGCTGTACATGTTTAAACTGCAGTGTGATCCAAGCCTAACAGAACCAGCAGCTCAGACATGTTATACACATGGATGTTGTCTACCTGGATGTCAGCAAACCTTTTGACACCTTCTCCTATGGCATTCTCCTGGAAAAGCTGGCAGCCCACGGCTTGGACAGGAGCACTCTTCACTGGGTTCAGAACTGGCCTGGATGGCCAGGCCCAGAGAGTGGTGGTGAATGGTGCCACATCCAGCTGGCAGCCAGTCACCAGTGGTGTCCCCCAGGGAACAGTGCTGGGAACAGTTCTGTTTAATATCTTTATTGATGATCTGGATGATGGAATTGAGTCTGCCATTAGCAAACTCATGGATGACCCCACGTTGGGTCAGTGTTGATCTGCTGGAGGGCAGGAAGGCCCTGCGGAGGGACCTGGACAGGCTGGATCGATGGGCCAAGGCCGATGGCATGAGGTTCAACAAGACCCAGGTGCTGGGTCCTGTACTTTGGCCACAATAGCCCCCTGCAGTGCTACAGGCCAGGGGCAGAGTGACTGGGAAGTGGCCCAGCAGAAAAGGATCTCAGGTTGCTGGTCAACAGCAACTGAACATGAGTCAGCATGGGCCCAGGTGGCCAAGAAGGCCAATGGCATCTTGGCGTCTATCAGAAATAGTGTGGCTAGCGGGACCAGGACAGTGGTTCTTCCCCTGTACCTCGAGCCCTATGTCCAGTTCTGGGCCCCTTAATTCAGGAACATGGAGGTGCTGGAGCGGGTCTAGAGAAGGGCAACAAAGCTCATGAAGGGTCTGGAGTGCATGACTTACGAGGAGTGGCTGAGGGCGCTGCAGTGGTTTAGCCTGGATAGGAGGAGGCTCAGGGCTGACCTTAATGCTCTTGGCAACTCCCTGAAAGGAGGTTGTAGCCAGCCGAGTGTCAGTCTCTTCTCCCAGGCAACCTGCGACAGAACAAGAGGACACGGTCTTAAGATGTGCCAGGGGAGGTTCAGGTTGGACACAAGGAAGAATTTCTTCGCAGAAGGGGTGGTTGGGCATTGGAATGGGCTGCCCAGGGAGGTGGTGGAATCACTGTCCCTGCAGGTGTTTGAGGAAAGACTGGATATGGCACTCACTGGCATGGTCTGGTTGGCAAGGTGGTGTTTGGTCATAGATTGGACTCGACCTCAGAGGTCTTTTCCAGCCTAATTGATTCTGTGATACTTTTGTGAAGCAGCAAGACAAATACAACTTCTTAGGTACTCCACATTTATGATGGAGATGACGGAAAAAACCCATGGCTACTGTAGGCTCTTAGCTTCAGTAAGGTTACAGTCAGGAGGAGCCTGCCAAAAAAATAGTAAGTGTTAATAAATATACCAAGACTTTTGCATCCCAAGCTGTTTGCTCATGCTGAGGGACAGCTCAATTTTGTACTTCTTGAAGGAAAATATGAATTGCCTCAAATAAAATCACACAGAAAACTGCAAAAACACATATTTAATTTTCTTCTTTTTTTCCCATTTCTCAGAAACATTTACCTTTATGATGCCAGCCACAAAAACTACAATTTAGCAATAGATTGAGGTCTTCTGGAGACAAACTATTTGTTGTTTTTGCAAAATACAATAGCATCCCAATTCTTAGAGGATTAGCAGAGGTTGTGGACTGCTCTAAAAACCCTCTATGAGGATTTTGCAGAAAAATCCTCAAATACTCATCAAAATTATTGTTTGCTTTAATTTCATTGTATGTCTAATTATGTGTGATGATCAATGCCTAAGGTGCACTGTGCAGGTCCACAACAATCCAATTTAGCATTCTGCAAAAAGGAGAAATGTCTGAAAATGCCCAAGCCTCAGATGGCTCTCAGTGTCCTTTATGTGTGTATTTTAATTACTCTTCCTGACAGTGCTTGGCTGCTCTGACCCTTATTTTCCACATTTTTGTAATGTCAGGGGAAGGCAAAGCAGGCCACTGTATTTCACTGTCATTTACAAGAATGGAAGGTAATACCTGCCCATGTTGCCATTCCCTGGGCTTAGAATTAAAAGCCAAAACATGGTTAGAGGGGAAAAAAGGGTTTTACCTCGGTATTTATTTAAGGATCCTCTGGTGCACCCTCCGAACAATGCACAAATGATGCACAATGCACGAACACTGCACCCACAATATGCACACAAAATAGGCCCCCACACGATGATTCGTGTATACAATTACAGACCTTGCAAATGAGCATATCTATCAAAGATTCCCCAATGAGAGGCTCGAGAGAAGCCCCCGTCCTGAGGAACCTTCCCCCTGGATGGGCCCATCTTGGTTTACAGAATGTGTTCTGGAGAGGACCTTGGTGTCTGGGGCTTTCTGACCCAACTGTGAGGTTTCCAAGATGTCTGGTCTCTTGGCTTAACGGAACTTTGGGTCTGAGCTGTTATCAGACTTGGGGAATTACAAGTATGTGGGCTAAAAGCACTAAGGATACTTGAGAGCTGTATGAAAGGGTATATGAAAAGGGTATATAAGAGGGGTATATGAAAAAGCAAAAAATCATCATGGCATCACTCAGAAAAAAGTAGCCATTTTCAAACCCTTATTCAAACCCAGGGCTTCTATACGCTACTGCAATGCCAGTAATGCAATAAATTACTAACTTTTGCCTTTTATTTACAGCCCCTTCAAGAAGGTGGAAGGCCTGACGACTTATCCCCCTGCTGTTAGCCATCTAGTCTCCAGCACTGATTAGATTTGATTCAGATAATGCTACTGTACTGCTCAGGAAGACAAGCAGAGCTGTGATTAGATAAGAACCAGGTACAGGTGGTTTTACTTACTTTTGGAATTACATGACTCAGTCTTGCATTGTTCCGAGAGATGACTTTTTAAAGGGGTTGGGAGAGAGGTGTTAGGTTGTTTTAATTTCCCCACCTCTACAGATCTATCTTCTAGAAAGCCAGGGAGAAATCAGAAAGAAACACAAAAGAATGTATGTCTGAGTGTCTAAAATAGGTTATGAGGGAAAAAAGAATCAGTAACTTCACACAAAACCCTGAGTAACACTTAGAACCATGTTTGCATTCTATACTATCAAATGAGATCAACCAGACAGAAAAATAAAATATTCTATTTTTAAAAAGTGTGGGAAGGGAGGGGGACACAGCATGGAAGTTTACTCTAGATGGAGAAAATAACTCTTTCAATACCACTATTTCTCCACAGAGCACATTTTCCACGTAAGGCTTTAAAAGACTGAACACAGACATCCAGCAATACTGGAACATATACATCTTACTCCAGGTTTGATACTAACAGAAGCCATTCTTTAGACAAGATTTATCAATACATCAAATGATACAATTAAACAGATACAAAAGTCATACAGAGATCTGAGGGTTGCTCAGTTTGCAATTAATAGATGTAGTTTCTTAAGCCTTGCAGTGTGTGAAAAGGCTTTTTCTGTTTTTTTCTTCTCTTTTTTTTTTTTTGAGGAATGGGGAAGAAATTATTAGCACGTCTGTGCACACTTATTTTAAACCTTTTGTTACCAATAAAATGCCCAATTTACTCACCCCTACTCCCAAAAATCCCAAACTAAGAACCAAACAACAAAAGCCAACAAAGGCGAGGGATACAGAGCTTGTTTTACTTTTAATGATTTTGTCACTTGAAACCTGATGTGTCTCTAAAGCAGCAGGAAACAGTAACACATCAAAACTTCAAATTACTTCTAACTTAATTTTAAAGGGCAGTTTTTTAGTTTTTTTTTTTTTTTTTTTTTTTATTATTAGAACTAACAATCAATTTTATCCTGAGGCCCACTTCTGAATCTCAGATGTCTTTTTTTGAGTGTGCCATCTTAAACTCTCCAGACTAGGGACAATTCCTCTGTAGAAGTGAACACCGCAACCCAGACTTTGCTCTGAAACCAGCTTCTAATCAGGATTTTAGAACACAAAGAATCACAGAAACTCAAACTGCTCTGTATCCCCGACTTCCCTGTAATTCCAAGGTTTACCTACCAACAATGGTCTCACCCTTTCCTTGTATCAATTCAATTCCAACTTTGCTTTTTGACTTACTTCAATGTCGTAAGACAGATCATGGAAACGATTTGATTTTTAAATAAAACTGAAAATGTGTTTTTATTTCCAGTTCAAGTGTTATCAATCATCTACATCAAATATTCACATAATATTTCTGCATGTATTTTCAATTTACAGTCCAGCCTACTTAAATTTTTAAAAAATCAACAAAACCCCAACTAATTTTACATTCAAAACTGAAGCATTTTCTCCTATATTAATCTCAATTCATAACTCCAGAAACATTTTATTAACGACCTTACAAGTTGCCATTTGAAGGACTTACAGAAATTCAGTATCTCATTACTTGAGATATTTGATTCAAACAACTGGAAGATAATATCTGACTCAGAATAATATGCATTGAGTTTATGTAGCTTTCTTCTCAAAAATGCAGAAGGTTCAAACTATTACAGATACTTTATAGCACTCTGCTATAAATCTCCAGCAAATCACAAAACACTGGGTAGAAAACAGAAGATTCAAAAGCAACCAGGAGACAAACTAATCACAGATTTAAAGTTTCTCTCTTTGGATGCCCACACACATGCGGGTGTTTATGTTAGGCCCTAGAGTCTATAAACAGCCAACTAAAGCAGTCTGAAACCTGTACTCAAAATGGAAAGTCAGAAGAAAAACACACAAACACAATGCATGTGAGATTGAACTTTTATTTTTCTGTTGATAAAACCAAAAGATCTCTCACAGGAGCAACAGATGCAGAATTTACTTGCAGAAATGATACCTCTTCATAATCTGTTTGTATATCAAGTATGACAAGTGTGTAGGGACTGCATATTAACACAGTACAGGCACTGCTCAGTAGTAACAGAGATCAAGTCTCTTGGAGTATTTTAATCAACCCTTTCCTTATTATGAAAGGGTTCTCATAGTACCAAAGATGGTTATTAATTAGTTGTCTGTTAACGATTTTTTTTGTTATTGCAATTTAAAAACATTTTATCAAATTCTACATGTACTGTTTGTATGCCCAGATACACCTCTCCACATTTTTTAGTTGTTGACAAACCATAACCAAATGCTACAATTCAGAATGAAAATGCTACTGCATTTAGCAGCCCTTGCTGCACTAAAGTAAATATTTCATTAGAGTAACAAAACACACCTCTTGTTCAGTAATACAAGGGATACAGTTTGTAAAATGAACATTCCTATCTTGTATCCATAACTTTCTGTAATATATATATATATATTTATATATGGCTCTAAAACATATCTCTACTAATTAACAATTAAATTAAAACACATCCACATTGGTCTAACTAGTGATTTTGGTCTCAATACTTTAAACATTAGCTGTTCCATAAAAATACACAGTCCAACAACATGGTTGTATCAGTAACATGAGGCCTTTTGAAAGAGGCCTATGACATAAAACCAACCATGCAATTCAGTGCTCAATGTCATCTAACTGATAAATATTTATACTGCATTTTCAAATTACCAGTATCTTCCAAATCTCTCTTTGCAGGCTTACCATGCTTACAAACATGCAGAAAGCAATCACATTTATCACTTGTCCATAGCAACCACATTTTTTTCTTTTCAAATAGATCAACTGACAAAGCACAAACTTCAAGCTGTCATTTTTAGATTACTAACCTTCTCCTTTCTTTCACATATTGCTTCATGTGGAATAAGACTAGGGATTAGCCACATAGCAAGAACTGCACTGTTCAGTTTAAGCCTCTAAAAAGCAAATTACTAGCAGTCAATTAGGATGTACTCATAGCTGCCATACAAGTAAACTGACACCCAGTAGACAATGAAGCTAATTCTTCAAAAGGTGAAGCCTAAAGAAACCCAAACCAAACCCAAACCCCAAACCTAAACTACACAAGTACAGCATCAAACCTGGTAGATTCCAGAAAGTGGATCTCTGTCCAGAAATTTTCAAAATGGTACACAAAACCCATGCCACCATCAAGCACACATGAGATAAGACATTTTTGTTTACAGATGGAGATGTCCTTATTTAGCAATGGTGATGTAGTACTTCCGTGGTACAAACTAGAATTCCCCAAGTCAGAAGCAGTCAGTAATAAAACCCCAGACAAGTTCACATGTCACAGTAACCTGGCATATAAGACTCTAGAACATTTTACTCTTACAACAATAACAATCAGTAATTTAGGTACTAACCATTCCAAAACCAATACATTCAGTATGCAAATAAGACTACAATAAAAGATATTAAAAAGACAAGAATGGTATGACAATTAAGATGAATAACTCTTTTTAACAGCAGAAAGTCAAGGAAACATCTGGAATTCTTTGACACTGCATTTATATATCTTCTGTTTCTCAATATAAAAATACATCTATAGCGTCAATCCAGAACTGCATACAGCAAGCATGTCTTTCCCCTTAACTGCTTTAAAATTAGTTCAAAATAATGTAAATTACAGGAATGATTGTTGCAAGTTTGTAAATGTTGGCTATTACAACATCATTATATGAGAACACCAACTGTCAATTATTTACAGGAGAGGTAATACAATTTCCAGAGTACTGAATTATAATTTAGCAGAAGTTAAAAACAATGTACTCACCAAAAATGTTACAAAATCTGGTACTGTTATCAGCTACACAGTAGATTGTGATTAGGTTTTGTAGATGACATACAACATATTCTTAAGAAAAGTGCCAAAATACTGCTACATAAGAATCTTTCTTTTTAAAAAAAAATCAGTCAGCAAAAACCCCTGCAGAAAAAAAAGGATGCTGATTGTACAACTATGTCTTATTAAATGCCTTTGAAAAATCTGTAAATTCACTTTCTTGCTTAAAAGTCTGACATAAGACTTATTTTAAAAATCAATAGAAATACCACCATATATGCTTTTCCTGGGCATTTTAGGGCATTCTAAACCTACACATGCCTCCTAAACCGTGAAACACAAGGAGACTGAGAACATTCTGAAACCAGCTGAACTGCTGAGGATTGTTGTGATCAGTGGCAAAACATCCTGCTGGATGCCAGTCACTACCAATGCACTCCAGGTACTGGAGTCCATACTCATGCTGCATGTTTTCATTCACAACCCAGGGGATGGGACAGATCACACTCAGCAAACCATTCAAAGGGACCTCAGCACGCTGGAGAAATGGGCAAACAAGAGTCTCATAAAGTTCAGCAAAGAAGAGTGCAAAGTCCTACGCTGGGGGGAATAACCGCGTCCACCAGTACAGACTGGGGGACTGACCAGCTGCAAAGCAGCCTTGCAGAGAACAACAGCAAGCCGTGAGCCACCATGTGCCCTTGCAGCAAGAAGCCCAACAGTCTCCTGGTCTACACTGGAAAGAGCATTGCCAGCAAGCTGAGGGAGGGGATTCTTTCACTCTGCTCAGTCCTTATGAGACACAACTCAAGTGCTGGGTCCAGTTTTGGGCTTCCCAGTCCAATATAGAAATGGGCATACAAGAGTGAATCCAGTTAAGGGCCACAAAGGTGATTATGTGATTGGAGCATCTTATAGACAAGGAGAAGTTGAGAGAACTGGGATTGTCTCTCTTGCCTGGAGAAGGCTCAGGTGATCTTACCAACTTGTGTAAATACCTGAAAGGGAGGAGTAAAGGAAAAGCCTAACTCTTTCCAGTAGATCTCGTGATTGGACAAGAGGCAATGGGTGCACGCACAAATATCAGCTCTACTTAAAACATAGGAATGGATCTCCATAGCGTAAGGGAGAGCAAAACACTAGAACAGAATGTCCAGAGATCTTCTGGAGTCTCCATCTTTAGAGATGTTTAAAAACCCAGATTGTCACACTCTTGAGCAACCTGGTCTAGCTGGCTCTCCTCTGAGCTGGGCAATGGGGAATGGACTAGATGAAGTCCCTCCAACCTCAGTTGTTCCATGATTCTATGAAAAGGACAGGGTCTTATGACAGGCATTGGATCAACTGAGTCACAAAGAAACTATAAAATGTAAAAGGAATATATATTTTCTCTTTAAGTTACTGCATACAGTGTTAATTTTGCTGCCTTCGTTTTGCTGATCTCATTTTTTCAAATCTTGATTCCATTTCTTCAAGGACTTTCGGTGTGTATCGCACAACTAATTTAACCTTTCCTTGAGCTGCCTTCAGCAGTTCTACTGCTTTTTCATGATGTTCACCTTCAACACTCTGTAAAGTATAAACCATTTATTATTAGTAAAGACACAAACTGAAAACAGATCTTTTTTTGTACAATTCTATATATACAAATATATTTATGTATTTATTTATATGTACTCTATTTTCAAGACTGCATAAGAACAATGCCACGCAGTTTCAGGACTTATGGTTCAGCAAGCCAAGTGATGTGATGATAAAAATGCTAATTAGTATTAGCAAAAGAATAGTGCAAAAATCTTGTTTAGGTTTATGCTGAACAATTAAATTCTGCAATGGTAACCTTAGTCAATCATGAAATTACACTTAAAAATCAAAAACTTCAGGAGAATACTTACTTAAAATTTAATATTGGTTTTCTTCTTTTGCATGCATTTTAAATTTAGTAGTCACCCTCAATTTGGTTAATAAGTTGCCACAGACAACTGCAAGATAGCTCCCTTCTTGATGTTACCCTGTGTCACAACAAGGCAAAACAGTGCATACTGGGCACTTCCAATGGAGCAACTAACATGGAGTGTGTTGCTTATCTTAGTGCTCCACATGTCTCTCAGTAAACACAAGACATTCAAGTTCATTTCCTCTAAACTGATTAGGAATAGCCTAACCCAACTCAGGAAGACCAGAATGAAAATGCTTTCCCAAAACAACTCTCAGAATTTCTTAGAATTATATTAGATTCATCTAATTACAATTTTTAAGCAATGGTTCTCAAAAACTGCATCCAAATATACATTCCTGGACAGCATATATTTTATCAGCAAAATTTATTTCTCCCAAACTTATTAAACACAATGACGGGACTACTCCAAGCCTACCTCCCACTGGTGCTATTAGAAGCTAGAAGGCAGGTGATGTACCTGTTGATTGGAGGGTTTCCCCGTTACTATAAAGTTACTTACAGAAAGAAAAACAACAGTTAAAAAAAACCCAAGTTATTTCTCTTCTATCAGACTTAGACAACACATACATTTGAATGCTTCAATTTTTGTTATTCAAGTGGATGTGTAGGCTGTTCTGTTTAAAACTGGTAATAAAAGGTTTGTAGAGTTCTGTTTAATTGTATCAAAACATCTAAAATTCTGGAGTACACTCAAGATCTCCCACCTGAAAAAAATAAACTTGTTTTTCAGCCATATTCCCTGCAGTCTTGGCAGTGGCATTTATTATTATTATTATTAATTAATATTAGTATATTAATATTAATAATATAGTAATATTAATATTAGCATATTAATAATAACAATTATTAATAATAAAGTATAAATTACAATCACATGAAAATGCCTGTCATGTATTATGATGACAGGATATCTGTAAATATCAGATATCAGTGATTTTTCTGAGACTACGTTAGCATTCTTAACGGCACTTTATGCACCCACTGTATTCTTACAAGGGCTATATATATATATTTATACATGTGCATGCACACACAGAGTCATTGTTAGCTGTACCAACTGCCTGACAATCAGGTTCAGTTTTGGGTGGAGTGGTGGTATGGTTGTCTTTAAGAGAGTCTGTGGGTGAGAAAGGACTCATCTGAAGACAGTTTTGCACCAGTCCCTCAATGCTTCCTAGTAACAGAAGGCTAAGGCAAGGACAGCTGCATCACTGCAGCTATGATTTCTCTTATGTCTCTTGAAAAGGACAGCTGGACTCCCAGGTAGTAGTCAGGAGCCAAATGTCAGAGATTTGTGCTAGCCAGGAATTTCTAGAGTACAGATACCCAGTATTCCTTTCATGTGTCAAAAACCCCCAGAATCTAGCTTGACCCTCAGTCTTAAAATAAAATTTGGTTTACAGGTGTAATGATGAGAATATTCATTTTAAGCCTGCATAGAGCCTCTCTGGAAATAAAAGCAAGTGTTTGGGAGATATTTACATGCATTTGACTGAAAGCTGTCTCAAGTCAGAGCCTGCCCATAACCTCCTCTTTCCAGCCTCCCTTTTTTTACTTTTTGTACTGTTAATTCTTCAGAAGAGGATACTTACTAAAAAAAAATCCAAATCAGCACTTTAGACATGTATTTCTTAAAATACAGTAAGAAAGCCTGCTTCTGAAGCTCAGTATAGTTAACTGGAAGGTTAAAAATACCATACAAGGTAACACCACCTTGTAGTTCCATCTCATTATAGCTTTCATCATGCAGTAGCATTTTTACTGGGAAAAATGAGAATCTGGTCAGCCAAAAGCAACATAGCATAATTTACTACTTACCTTAGAAGGTGCAGAAAACTCATTTAGTAAAAATGTGCATCATGAAACTTCGATGAAAAAGGAAGGCAGTTTGTATTTCATAAAATTCTTTGACTACATTTATACAACCCATCAGAATCTGAAATACTGACATAGATAGTACAGTTCCTTCTTGAGACAGAAAACCAAAGCATAGTTCTAAAACTCTCAATGCACAGAACTCTACAGAAACCTATGCAAATGGGTTTTGTGAGGACAAAAAGAAAGTATTTTGCCAAGATTAAAAGACAACAACAAGCTTGTGCCATGTGTATTCTCTGTGCCCCCTCAAGTGGAAACAAGTAGTTACTGCTACATAAAGAGAAGAGGAAACCAGTTCCTACCACTCCATTTACAGAAAGCAGCTGGTCTCCACGTTTCAGGCCTCCATGTCTGTCAGCTATACCTCCAGGGATAATTCGAGAGATATAAATTGGAGAATTTTGTTCTTTGCCTCCCATAATGTTGAATCCAAGACCTTCTTCGGTTTTGGGTAGTTCAACCACTCTGGGATGAGAATGACCTTCACTAGCAGCAAATGCAGCTACGGTGGCCTGTGAGAAACGAGATTTTCTTATTTATAAGAAATTAAATACAGTCCCTTTAGCTAGACAGTGAGCCGACTGAAAATTTATTTTATCTCAAAGTACTTAAATGTTAAGACAAATGAGGTTAATACCCTACATACCAACATTGGCATGAAAAATACAGAACTCCAATAATAAAATTAAAATGGAAGAAATTTTAAAACAACAAGCTTTGTTATACCTTTTAATAACCTGTTAAGCTTATCCATTTTATCAGACATCTAGATAATATCCTTCTGAATTTTATATAATCTTCTGCTTCTGAAGTAATGAACTACTGTATTTTATGCAAGTTACAGTTTGGCTTTTACCTTTGCTGTTGCATTAGCTCTAACTTCTGGGCTACTGCTGATATCCACAGTTTCATATACGTGTTCATACACCTTTAGAGGCAAAACAGTTTCAGTATGAGTAAAACAGGTATTTTTATGCTTAGGTAATACAACAAAATACCAGGTGCAACTCAAAAATGTGTAAATTAAAAGTACACACCTCTATTGTTACTCCCTGATTCACTACAGGAACAGGCAATCTAACATTCTATGAAGAAACAAATCTCTCAGTGTCTTTACTGCTCAGTCTCAACCTAAATCTTCCCTCCTTCCACAGTATTCAGACCTCACCATGACTTTGGAAATGCTTATGGCTAGGCTGACACACCTGACTCAAGGCATGATGACTGTTTTCTCTTGCTTGATTCAAGCTGGAACTCTTCAATACAGATGCATGCAAAAAAACCTAAGGGCAGCTCTTCAAGGCTCTGCTGACAACCCATCCCTTCCTGCAAACTCCCAAATTTTCCTTCAACTTAGCAACTAATTGAATATCTTAAGAAGAAAATAGGATCGAAAACACAGAGGCAATAAGAATACTAACGCTAAGGAGGTGCTTGCACTGAAGGCTAACCCACATCTTCTCATCTCCCTGCCAACCATTTGTACTTGCTAAGCAGTAAGTACACTGTCCTTAATAGGATGAAAACATCAAGATTACACCTGTGTCTCGAACAGATATTTTTTTAATCATTCCAGCTGTTATCATCAGTACTAACATCAGCAACAGCAATAGCAAGGCATATCCAAGCACCTGAAAGTCTCCAAAAGAATACCTGGAATGAAGATGAGGTGGCACCTAATGATGGCATGGATTTGGCTTAAAAATAACACAGGCAATTGGTACTTTGTCTATTCTTACATACCAACTGGATAACATCCTGTTAGATGCCTGCCAGTAAGGACAGACTCTCCAAAAAACCTTTAAAAAGTGATTTGCTACTAAGCCATTATTTTATACACCTATGCTGTCCCGAATTATTTTCTTATGAAATTACTTAAAAATAAGGTTTGCTCTATTAAGCTCTGTAAATCAAATACGGCTTTACAAAGTTCAAAATTAGCTTACTGCACTGAGCACAAAAAGGAAAAAGTACATCATACTGGTCTTTAAGTGAAGGTAACTGATTACATCAAGTTAACTTACCTCTCTTACGGCATTACAGAATTCACTTTGAAGGACCCTTTGTAATGCCTGTAGCTTTTGTGGTGGCACTTCCCCACTTCTCTGTAATTTTTCCAGCAATTCAATTGCTCTGCAGATGTCTACAAAAAAAATAAAGCACTAGTAATGAGGAATGCCTGAGGAATCTTAAGGTATGTTTGGGGGTTGTTTTTTTTTAAAATTAAGTTAATGGAGCAGTCTGTGTGTTTGCACTTGCATACACCTTAAAACTACGCTTTGTTATCCATAAACTATGTATTTACAAAATGCTACAATAAAACACTGTACTTTCAGCCTTTATAAATCAACCATAGCAACCCAACCCTGTAACATATCTGGAGCTACCACTGCCATATCCATATCGCAAAGACAATCTGATTTTTCCGCAGAGGACTGAAGTATTGGTATATGTATTAAAATACTGGTAGTGTATACTTCATAATTCATCTACTCTATGGATGGCATTTTGTTAACACCAGCTATAATATTATCAAATATGCTAACATTCCTTCTATGTTCAGAAATTAGTTCAATAAGGTATGCTCAATACTTCCCATAAAAGACGGCTGAGAACTATCTGGCCGATTGTTTTTCCCTCCTCAAGTGCTTATAAAACCAACAGAATTCCTTTTGATACTCTCAGCTGAGAGACAGTATCTCCATAGTCTAGAATCCTGAACCTCAAACCTCTTTCAGTTCCTTGAAATTTGTTCGTAAGAGTTCACATTGTCCATTTTCTCATAAATGCTGCTTTGTGAAACTGAACACCATGAAAGATTTGATTCCAGACCAGTATGATTCAAGACAGGCATTAAATGCAATGTGACATTCTTTTGGCAGCGCCAGATGAATAGAATATATTCACATCCCTCACTTGTATTTCCAAACTGCTATATTAGTGATTATTCTGAAACGAACAAGTTCTTGAACAGAACTAGAACAGTCTCTCAGAAAAGCAGATAGAAAGGATTACTTTCATTATCACAAAGACAAAAAAGCAGTGATTAATCTACTATATAAAATAATGCACAGATTATTTTAGAACAGGATGAAGTCTGGGACACTGTTATGTCCCAAATGCATTACTTCCTTTTTTCTGTAATTAACCTCTAGGTACTCATTTTTCATGTGAATGCATGTCTACTCAGTGGTATCACGTCAGCAAAGAGGACATGCAATAGCCACGAACTTCTAAAATATGAGTGTAAAAAGAGAGCACTTACATAACAGGATGAAAAGGCAGTGGGGTGCATGTTCTGAAATTAGGGTGAAGTGCACCAGCAAGACAGCCCACAGTGATGTTCTGTCCACTCACATGAATTGTCAGACACATCTTACAAATTACTAGATCGAGACCAGGTCGTGCAGTTGATTAAACAAGGTATACCTAAACCCCACAGACTGGTCATCATTGGACTAGAAACAAACCCTTCACGGAAAAACACTCCAGTACTACAGCCATAGGACTCAAATTATTGCTGATGATAGCTAACATTTCTATGTGCCATGAGAACTTGGTGTTTTCTGGCAAGCCTTTCCAAGCTTTACAAGCATCAGTTATCTAAAGCAAAGCAGTATCAAAACGTAAATTATCTACTAATAATCCCATGTTTTACAGAGAACACATTTTACACAGGCATGCATTTGTATAATTACAAAATTTTTTATAAATGCCTTTAAAGCTTTTTATTTCCTAATACATATTTTGTATTTCATTTAAAATCCAAAATAGTTGGTGAAGCTAAAGACATTCTAGATGATACAAAATCACCAATGTTCCTAGTAACCCTTGTGTTCAGCAGCAGCAGTACAAATTATCTTAATTCATGAAGAAGGCCACTGATCAGCATGAAGTCGTATGATCAAATGGCAATCCCAGCACTTCCAATCCTACAACACTCCACATAATAATGAGAAATGTCTAGCAAGTATATAAATTACAACATGGCTATCATTTAAATACTTGCAGATGTTTACAGACAAATGATTATTACATGCACATAAAGACTACAGTTCCATGTAGCCGTTCTTGAGCCTATGGTCCATGAACCATGTTAAGATCTAAGGTGTACAAACTTGTTATCAGTTTGATTAGAATACTGCAAGAAATTTTAAATGGTGACAGCAAGCTACTGATACAAGGAGTAGCTGTAGAAATGAAGACTCCAGAACTCCATATGATAATTTCTCTTTTTTTGACCTTCATGTTTTGTCATTAAATTAGATATGCTTCCTACCTGTATCTCTTAACAGACAAAACATTTAATGACACAGCACTTTTCACCCTAAGGTAAAATTGGTTTGTTTGGGAACCAGCTGTGTCTTTCACTAACTACAGACTAAGAACACAGAATCAGCTTTTCAAAAAGTGATTAGGATACACTGAACATGATTCATTTTAGATTAAACTAAAGCAGAGGACACACTTTAACAAAAAAGGGGTTTCAGATCAAAGGACCAAACTATTGCTATAAAGTACAAACCCAGAGCAGTCAGACAAAGCATGAAAGTTAGATCTCAGTACTCAATAAATCTTTTATCACACCACACTTCTTATTCAGGTAGATACAGACAATAGATCCCATCAGCAGGACACTTTGTTCTCAGCAATTATTTCATTGTATGTTATTGAGAGGATCCCATAACACCAGTGTGGAAGTGCAATTGAACACAACTTTCTTCTACTGAACTGCATTAGGCACCATAAGTCAAAAGCTGTATATTCAATCTATCCCAGCCATATCGCTTTAGGAAAAAGTTTTGCTGGGAATAAGTGGCAAAACACACCTTCTTTCTTTTTTCAAGAAAAGCTTGTTGACTGCTGTGTTGATGTAATTTGCTTCCGCCTGAATTACTAGTAGGAATATGATCAGCTGAAAGCTGTCTTCCTCACAATATAAACATTACAGTTTAGCCAACTGTTCAGCACCAGAGACCAAAATGAATAGAAGTGTCCCAGTGATGGATTTCAACAAGTATCAATATAGATGTAACTCCAGAGGTGGACAATTTAAAAAACCCAAACCATAAAACTAACTGTAATAAGGAATCCATATGTAATGGAAAAATTGCTTGTCTTTTCACCTTTTCTTCTTTTTTATACCAATTGCCTGTTCTGCACAAATCATTTTTTGTCATCACTGATACTAGATTGAAATCCTGAAAAAGAGAGACATTTAAACTAAAAGAATCTGGGGGGGAAAAAGCCAGCAAGATGCTACCAGTCCATGCATGTGTGAGCAAAACACAGAAAGAGAAAAAACGCAGCATCCTCATAGATACTCCCAATTAACCACCTCCACTGCTAATGTTCAAGTATTCTAGATTCCTAAGTTGTATATAGTTATCACATGTCACTACTGAACTGTAAGAATAACTGAAATGTTAACTGTTGTTTCATTCTGGCCCTCTAGTGAATTTGGGTGGTGGTGTTTGCAATGCAACCTGGAGGAGAAAAGACAAGAATTTTCAATTGCTCTGGTGGTAATGCCAACAACATTAGTGACGTTCACTTTCAAGCTGATTATGACTCATCGTCAGGTTTTGTGCAGTCAACCCCACACAATTAACAGTTTCTTATTTCGGTAAATAAGGCTCTTGCTTTTGTAGGTCCATTATAAGGTGCTCTCTTTTTCTTCTTTTCTTGAAAAGACCAATATGCCTGAAGACCAAATAGCTCCTTTGTTTCATTGATCCCTAAGTAACTCTGCAGATTTGTTTGTTTTCATGGACAGAGCATAGCGGCAGGGTAATGAGGTGAAGAAGGACAGGACCTGAGTTTTAACTCTGCAGACCTTCCAAGCGCAACTAATCCACTGCTGCAGCAGCTGCCCTAATTAACAAGCTTTGGAGCAGAGAGAGTAGATGCGCTGTGGAGTGTGAAGCAAATACCTTACATAACTCGCCAACTCACACATTACAAGTGGTTCACTTGTAGAATGGGAAGCAGGGCTAGAAAAAAAAGAAAAACTGAGTTCTTCAGTAGGTAATGCGATAGTACAAGAAAAATAATGTGGGTATGTACGGTGTGTTATATACCTAGCACCATGAGCAAAAGTGGTGGCCCTAGGGAGAATGGTAGTGGGAAGAGTCAGATCATTCAACCACCTATACTTCACCTAGTTGTTTTCCTTTTCAAAAACATGACTTCTAATTATCAGTAATAATTTCCCATGTAAATTTCATTTTCCAATCCTTACTGTCCTAAATACATACCAATAACCAATCATCTATATTGTTACGTAAGCATGTGTGGACCTTACACAGTACCAAATAATCACCTTGAAGGAAATTTAAAATTGTTTCTTAAAATCTGTGGATAAATGTCACAAATACACTACAGAAAAATACCCAACTAGGTTCTATATTTTATCTGTTTCACTCTTAATTTCAGTTACACATTGCATGTATTAGCAATACAAATTAAGCCTACGTACTGGAAAAATGGGGTGAAAACAACATGAGAGGCCAATAGAGGACAATCACGAACAAGTGTAGTGGGACTCCTGTATGTGTCACCTGCCTTTTGTAAATACAAGTAGATTGTTATTCTTAACACACAGCTATCAGACTGAAGTTGGAATTCTAAAAATTCTGCTGTGTTCAAGATGAAGTTTTCCCATGAGAGAAACAGAAATCAAGAGCTGGCAGGTTGAGTAAGAGCTGGCTGAAACGTTGACTGCAGTGAAGGCAGAGCAGACACAGCTACAGAAGGCCTTAGGCGAGTGCACCCATGTAAACTCAGCGGCAAACTGAAACGCGAGAAAAACCTCCGAGGGCTGTATAAAGCAAAGCCGAAGAGGTCGGTCCCACCGACATGCTTGAAGAGCCAGAAGCGACGGAAACCTGTTCAAGTCAGCTGCGGCTGCGCACGACGGAGAGGAGCTGCTCAGCTCCTGCGCCAGGCCGGGAGGGCGGCGCGGGGACGACGGCACGGCTACCGCTGTCGCCGCCGCCGCCGCCCC